>ML805579.1:289743-319910 GCA_009831015.1 Picea engelmannii
TCAAGAGCAGCCTGCTCTGATACCACTGATCCGGATTATTTTCGACACGAAATGAGAGCGGAGATATAATAAAGAAATGCACAGAGATATTGCAGATATTCAATAATATAACAGAAATGTATCAGAGATGCAACCATAAACATGGATATACAATAATACACGATTTCTATTAATCAGAGAAATGTACAGAGACTGTAAAAATACAGAGTGAAAGACTCGCTAGAATGGTGGCAGCTTATCTCTGAGAAGATGATTACAATACTGATGTGACGGCTACTCGCATTCACAAGAAGATGATTACAATGAGGCTCGGAAGGCCTTTTTACAATAGATGGGAATGCCAAAATTCCTAGACATCCAAAAACCTAACCCTAGGAGATGAAGCACCAAAAGTCATGTGGGCCCCGTTTGGGTAGGTTAGTACATCAACTTCTCGGGGTCGTAACTTTTGCATACGATCTCCGTTTTAGGCATGTGATAGCTCGTTGGAAAGGTATCATCGAGGAGATTCATTTTGGGGGATCAATTATGCCTTTGGATATCATTGAGAACCTTGATCTAGAAAAACCTTCATTTGGACCCTCAAAATGGCCCCGGAAGTTAAAACCTGCTAAAAATAGTAAATTGCCAAAATGGCCAGAAAACTGTTTTGAGCCATTTGGAAAAGGTGGGTGGCCACCGATATCCACCTAGATCATGTCAACCCATATTTGGATGAGATTTTTGATTCATAGGACTCATATGATTCATATGCAGAGTCAGAGCATCCAGATGCAGTTGCAGAGCCAAAGCAGAGGCCCAAGTGGGCACAAATTACTCTTCAGGATGAAAGGGATCTTGTTGGTGATCCAGTCAATACTTGGAGGACTCAATATGATTTTGAGGAGTCTCCCATTGCACTCACTGCCACTGAACCATTTCCCTCAAATAATATTTTCTTGGTTCAGTCTTTAGATCCACGATCTTATGGAGAGGCTAATGGAAATACCTTTTGGGAATCCTCCATGCATGAGGAGTACAACTCCCTCCTCGTGAACCAGACTTGGGATATGGTTCCCCTTCCTTCTGGGAGGAAAATTTTCATATGCAGATGGGTCTACAAGACCAAGAGCGCAGGGGATGGATAGATTAGCGGATACAAATCTAGGCTTGTCGCCAAAGGCTTTTAGCAGGTTCATGGTATTGACTATGATGAGACCTTCGCTCCAGTAGAAAAGATGGATTCCATACAATTGGCACTTTCCATTGTGGTAGCCAAAGGATGGGAATTCCATCAAATGAACGTCAACAATGCATTTCTTCACAGTGATCTCTCTAAGGAGATCTACATGGAGCAGCCCCAGGGGATTATGCAGGACTCATCTTTGGTATGTTGACTAAAGAAATCCCTTTATGGCCTCAAGCAGGCTCCAAAGTCATGGTATGCCAAGATGGACTCCTACCTGTTGTCACAAAACTTTGTACGTTGTAAATTAGACCCGAATGTCTACATGCTCAGGATGGTTGATTCACTTCCACTTTTAGTTCTATATGTTGATGATTTGTTGATCACTGGTTGCTCGACTTCATCGATTGATGCAGTCAAGAGGATTCTACATGATAGTTTTTTGATGATGGACATGGGTCTGCTACACTTCTTCCTTGTACTTGAGATCAGTTAGGATGCATCAGGCATCAAACTGTCTCAAGCCAAGTATGCAGGAGATATCCTTGAGAGATTTCACATGACAGACTACAATTCTACTCTGACTCCTTTCCTATCAGGAGTCAAACTTGAGGATGGTGGGGTGACTCCACTGGTTGACATCACACTATACAGGCAGCTAGTGGGGAGCTTGTTGTATCTCATACATTCCAGACCAGACCTCTCCTATGCAGTTGGGACAGTTTCCAAGTTCATGCAAGATCTGCATGATCTACTAGAAGGATGCAAAGCGTATCCTTCGATATGTAAAGGTCACCATCACCTTTTTGATTCATTATGCAGTAGACTATACATTAGATATCATCGAGTTTACTGATTCTGACCGGGTTGGCGATAGCACTGATCACAAGTCCACATATGGTTACTCACTTAGTCTTGGTTCCGGGCCTATCTATTGGTCAAGCAAGAAGCAAGCTACCATTTCTCTATCTTCATCCGAGGAAGAGTACAAAGGGGTAGTTAAAATAACCATTCAGGCTATGTGGCTACAACATTTTCTCACTGAGTTGGGCATTCAATTTCATCAGTCAATCGCCATCTGATGTGAAGGGTACAAGTCGGCCCTACTGTGTAAACATAAATAAGATTATGTAAAAGATTAATTTTATTATTGAGTTGTACAATTCCACGCTATTGTGCGGATAGACACATATATTTGATGAGTTAGGTCATATATTTATTAGAGAGATACATCCCCATTGAGGATCATATCTCATTCACACAAAACACATTGTGGAGATCTGAAATTTAGTGCCCACTTCTTCTATGTGCTAGCTTTCTTGGTCATAGCACCCTCTTGTGTGCGCTAGGGTTTACAGTGTGAGGGTGATATTCTCTTGACTCTATAGCAAAGGATTGTTTGGTTTTTCCCTTGTTTTAGAATGGTTTTCCTAGGACAACTTCTTGTGTCTTGTGCATGGTTATTCTTCTTGTGATCTTGGTTATTGCAGCTACTGTGTTGTTGCATTGTTTATGGTTCAATTTCATGCTAAATTTAAAAGAAACTGCATGTTCTTGATTCATCGCTAGAAAATTCAACATGGTTTCAGATAAGTGTTCCTGAAAGATCCATTGCACAAGCTACTCCAACAACTTTCCAAGCTAGTCGTCACCTTCTTGTTGCAACTGAAAAAATGGCCCTTACCATTTTCCTTCTCAATCTAGTTTTAGCACTTTCCCCTTGAATGTTGGGCCTAATTTCTTCACATATAGGTACATCCTAGTCCAACACATCACCTACAACTTTCATATTGAAAATTGAATAAGTTTGGATTTTCATCCCTAGGGTTTCTAGGGTTTTTGCAAATTGGGATTTCTAGGGTTTTTGCAAGTCGATGGGGTATTTTTGCAGCTTGTTGGGGTTATTTTGATTCTCTGGGGATTATTTTTGGCAGTCATAAGTCCATCGAACCTCCTAGAGAATTCCTCGGCTAGGGTTTCTAGCCTAGATGTTAGGTTTTGTGAATAATCTACAAGCCATGAGGAATAGAAATTTGGTGGAAGATAGGCTTGATGGATCAAGCAACTTCAGCTCCTGAAATTCAATATTACACATCACTCTAGAAGAGAATGATCTATTGAAGTTGATAGAATGAACTCTACCAACAACAAAAACCGATGAAGAGAAGGTTGAATGGAATATAGATGATGTCAAAGCTAGGAAGATAATCATCTACTCATTAAGATATCATCTACTACCTCGCATTTCTACCTTGAAGACAATTTATCTAATGTATGATGTGTTGAAGAAGATGTTTGAGAGAAACAACACTAATAGAGATCTTACACTAAAACACGAACTTCAAAATCTCAAGATGACGAAAAATGACACCACTAATACCTTCTTCATGAAGATTTCATAGATCATAGATTAGTTAGGTGCCATTGGAGAAATCATAATAGACAGAGAGCTTGTCATGATTACTCTCAATTCTCTTTCGATCCATTGGGAACCATTCATTCAATGTATTAGTGGAAGAAGAGATTTACCTCAGTTTGATTGTCTATGGGAGACTACACTCAAGAGGAAACCATACTTATAGCCAGAGTCGTGAAAGACTCCCATCATGATGAAAATCAAGCCCTTGATTCTCATGCAAAGAAAGGCAGAAGAAAAAGAAGAAGTTTCAATAAAGCATTTAATGACAATAAAACTTCAACAGCTCCAAGTCATGAACAAAGAAAAGGTAGATCAAAGATTCAATGTTTCATATGTGACAAGTATGGACACATTGCGAGAAATTGTCCTACCAGGAAGAAAGGAAGAAAACACACCTCCACTGTCGATGTTGATTCAGAACCACCTCAGAGCGATGAAGGTGTAAAGGATGAAGCGTTCTTCTTCATTTAAGCACTCTCAGGTGCGGTTCCTACTGATAGTTATATTTGGTTGATTGACAGTGGTGCTTCCAGACACATGATTTGATATAGATAACATCTTACAGATATTGTAGAGAAAGAGTATCGTCTTCATGTTGTACTTGGTGATAATGCCAGATATACTATGAAGGGAGGTTGATCTTCTTCCTTCCAACTAGATTCTGAGATACCTCTTCAATTAAGTGAGGTACTATATGTACCCGAGATGAAAAGGAACCTTGTATCTATTTATGCCTTAGAGGATAAAGGCTAAAAGGTTATTTTATCTGAAGGAAAAGTTATTGCATGGAACAAGAACTCATGCATGGATTATGCTCAGGTGATTCATGTTCAAGAAAATAGTTTGTACAAATTGATTGTTCGACCAGTCCAGGCCTTATTACATGATACTAGCAACTTGATTGGGCTATGGCATAGAATACTTGTTCATTTACATTATATATCCCTTCCTTCTTTGGGTAAGATGGTGACAAGGCTTCCAGAGATACATATTGAGCATGATGGTGTTTGCAGAGGTTGTGCTCTTGGAAAGAATGTTAAGGGGTCCTTTTCTAGCAATGACAGTAGATCCAAGGGGATCTTGGACTTGATACATACATATGTTTGTGGACCCATTATTGTTTCTTCCTTGAGAGGATACTTACACTATGTGCTCTTCATCGATGATCACTCTCAGAAGACGTGGATTTATTTCTTGAATACCAAGGATGAAGTCCTTGTGATATTTCAAGAGTTTAAAGCCCAGGTTGAGAACCTGACCGGGAGAAAGATCAAAGTGTTGATATCAGATAATGGAGGAGAGTACACCTCCAGGAATTTCAGTGATTTATGTATTGAGGCAGGGATCAAGAGGGATTACTTTGTTCCTTATAACCCTCAGCAGAATGGGGTTGCAGAGAGGAAGAACGGATCCATTGTTGAGGCAACCAAATCAATGATACATGATCAGAATCTGCCTATGATTATGTGGGTAGAAGTATCCATGAAAGTTGTGTACATTCAAAATAGATTCCTCATAAGATTCTTAAGAACATGACTCTTGAAGAATATTTCACCGGAGTGAAGCCTAAGGCTGGACACTTCGGGATATTTGGTTGTCCAGTATACAATCATGTACCCAAGGAAAAGAGTACCAAGCTAGACCCTTCAGGAAAAAAGGGTACATTTGTGGGGTACAGTGAATCTTCGAAGCCATACTGCATCTACATCCATGGTCAGAGACAAATCGAAGTTAGAAGAGATGTCACCTTTGAGGAAGAGATAGCCTTATTAAGATCCAAAGAATCTCAGATGGATATTGATAGTGAGAAGAAAGAAGAGACAGTACCTTCTCCCCATTTAATAGTTCATAGGGAGATATTTACTAATCCAATTGATCCAGTTGATCCCGTAGCTTCAGTTGATTTTCCCAGAGACATTGTAGTAGACCAAAAGAGGACTACATGGGCTCGACGGACTCTGCAGGAGGCAGAGGGACATGCAACTCCTCATGGTACATTCCAAGAGAGAAAGAGAACACAGATATTTTCAAGCTATGTTTAAGCTATGAGCCACATCATTGATATTGCGCCTTCTTGACATGGAGAAGTGGTAGGTCAATAGTTTTGGCAAGATACCATGACCGAAGAGTATCAGTCCATCATGAAGAATGATGTGTGGGATATTGTTCTGAGACTAAAAGGGAAGTCCTTAGTGACTTCCAAGTGGATCTATAGGATCAAATATCCAGCTGATGGAAGTGTCGAGAAGTACAAAGTGATATTTGTGGTTAGATGATTCTCTCATGCGGAGGGAATAGATTATGAGGATACATTTTATCCTGTTGCCCGATACACTTCCATCCGTACGATTATTTCCCTTGCCACATTCATGGGTTGCATACTACATCATATGGATGTGATGACTTATTCCTCACAAGTTTAGAAAGTATTATTGTTGAATGCAAGCGTGCATTGGCTTCTGAATTCGTTATGAAGGACCTTGGTATAATGCACTACTTCTTAGGACTATAAGCGAGGCAGAGGATTAATGAGATTCTCCTGAGTCGGGGGAAATACACATTTGATATATTGAAGAAATTCGAGATGACAAACTGCAAACCCATGGCTACACTGATGGTGATGAATCTGAAGAAACTAAGTGAGACTTCTTCTGATTCAGGCGATATTGATCCACATCTTTACAGATATATGATTGGATCATTGATGTATCTAGTTAACCCCAGACCTGATATATGCTATGCAGTGAGTGTACTCAGTCAGTTTATGAGTCAGTCGAGACAGACACACTGAATAGTAGTGAAGCATGTGTTGAGATATTTACGAGGCATAGTTGATTATGGACCGAGATATGCCTCCAGTGTAGACATGAGATTGCATGGATATGCCAATGCAGATTGGGCATGGAGCGTAGTTGAATGGAAGAGCACCTTCGATTGATTTTTTACTTTGGGATCTGTCATGGTTTCCTGGTGCAGCAGGAAACATAATTATGTGTCTTTGAGTACTGTACAAGCAGAGTACATTGCATTATGTGTGGCAGTTCGAGAAACAGTGTGGCTTCGCAAGCTCCTTGAAGACTTATTTGGACATGAGATTGATTCCAGCGTTATCCATTGCGATAACCAGAGTTGTGTGAAACTCTCAGAGAATCTCATGTTTCACGATAAATCGAAACACATTGAGATCAAATACCATTACATCGGAGATATGGTGGAGAGGAAAATAGTACATGTGCAGTACCTTTCTACACATGATCAAGTTGTAGATGTCTTCATCAAACCACTTGCCAAGATGAAGTTTGAGTACTTTCGTGAGAGACTTGGCCTGGTGGAGAATTACTCCCTAGCTGAGAGGGAGTGTTGATGATTGCAGCTTCATGAGACATTCTCTAGATCGTTCTCCTCTGGACTAAGTTGAGATGATCTATGAGAACGTATATTTGATAGGTGAGTCATACTCCTCTGGACTGAGTTAAGATGACATGTGTTGGTCTCTTATCGTGCTCCTCTGGACTAAATTGAGATGACTTGAGATGGTATCCCATCATACTCCTATGGACTTAGTTGAGTCGACTTGAGATGGCTCTCCAGTTCTGATCTAAAAATGAAAGGATTGAGTCTCTTTAACATTGCAAGTGAAATTTGTATGTTCTTGGGAAATAGGATCAAGTTATAAACACATTAAAATTAATGAGTTTTTACTTAATCATAAGTAGAATAAACATTCATAAAAAACCATCAAAATACACACATTAACACAGCAAAATGATAAAGGAATTAACCCCTATCTTGGGATACATCTCATGGTCCAGTTTACAATGGATCATTTTCATTAATGCTCAAAGTGTCAAAAACAGTTCTTTACAATGCTCAGAATGAGAAATGGATGGCTTCAATGGCTCCAGAATGTTCAAAAACCCCTAGGTGGGCTCTTCTTGGTTTGGCCAAAAACTGAGGTTGAATCACTCCTTGGAAGTTTCTCCCAATTCTTTGTTGTCTCTGCTCACCAAAACGCACCCAGAATGACTGAACCTAGGCTTTGTGTGTTTTCCATGCCAAAAACTCAGTACACACACGCATCCTGCAAAATTAGGCATTTTGTTGCACCATTAACGCCAATAGCACCCTCAAGGAAGGAGGTCGTGGTTGCGTGACCCCCATGTGGTCAGGCGCCGACCTATATCTTTTCTCCTTTACTGGAAACCATTGAACTTTCCCACCTTTTGTGGTCACGTGAAATGTGGAACCAAGGGCTAGGATAGCAACCTAGGCTAACCATTTACCCCCACGTTAAAATTTGTGGTATGGTCATATGTGGTAGTGGGTAAGACCAAGGGTTGGGGCTAAGCCCCAACCCGAACTCTGCCCAAAAATACATTTCATTTAAAATTAAATAGAAGTTCAATGGATATGGGGTAAGAACCATATGGCAGGAAGGTTGGTATCTCAGCCTGTGCCAAGTCCCTCGCCCATGATGGAGGTCACGGGTTCAAGACTAGTGGAGTCCAAAAACTTTTACACATGGAGGGGGTGCCACGTGGAAGCCCATGTCTGGGCCACGGTACACCATAAAATTGGTCCCACACTAGGACACGTGTCAAATTCTGATTGGTCCATCACATCGCCACCTCAGCCTCTAGCATATGTCAGTACTGTTAGTACTCTGTAAATCTGTTCGGCTGATAAATAGACGATGAAGGTAACTTTTTCAACTAACTTTGAGACCCGAAACTAGCCTTTCATATCTGGAGAGGGCTCTCTTGGGAGGTGCGATATCCATGTGGGATATGTATTTAAAGTAGTGTCTACATTTAACACTTTGGTATAATGAGTTCTAGTTATATTGGCACAAGAAAATAAGACTTTGGGCTATGGAGTCGGTTCAAGGAAACAACAGAAACAAATGAATCGGTAACTGAACTTTGAGAGGATAAAGGCTAACTGAAATTATAGAAAGCAACTCAGAGCACTGTTGCGAGTGAATTCAGAGTTAACTTTTAGAAGAAAATGTTTTTTCTAAGTGGCGCAAACAAGGGGCATTGTGCAGCGAATCCACAGGTTCGAAAACTTGTTCTAAAATAGACAGAAAAAGATATGAATGAAGATAGCAGGAAGAACGTACGCGAGAAAGGGAAAACAATACATCCAACTACTACAATTAGAATATTTTCATCAAATTTACAGGACCTTTGCATTAAATTTCGGTCGAACCCAAATTACATACAATAGCTACTGTCTATACGATTTTTTCCAACCAACCTGGCTTACATCGAAAAGATCAAATATATAAATGAGGGTGTCGGTCGGGATGCCCTACTCTTCTAACTACTAACTCTACAAACTAGGGGACTCACTATTCTGCGTTACAAAACTCTTCGCATAACGTTTTCCAAAAATAGACAAAAGGCACATCTGGCTACATCATGATTGTTGCAATCCGCCACAGGGGTTCGGTTTGTCGATCGGGTATCTAGATGGATAAGTGTTTGTCAGAGTCTTGTTGTCTGCTATAACTACTCTGATTTTATACCACATGTTCATGTGCTGGGAGGAAAAGTGCACAACAAGTGGAGGCAGGCAGTCACAGTCGTTATGAAAATGGAAAAATATCTCGGGCGATGTTTCCTTCAAAAATTATCAAGATTTTCCTTATGTTTGCGAGTACATGAAAATACTCGGCTAATCTTGTTTCTTTTGCTCGTTGGTGAGAGTTGTGTGGACTATATCTTCAGTCGCTTCACATTCTCTGGAGTGTCTGTAATTCCTTTATTCTGACATTCATTGTGCTTTGCGCAGTTGTATAATCGTATCCTGCGCCTTCCGGAGTTGTCTTTTTAACCACATCATGTTCCCTTTGTGACCTTGTGTTCTTGATTCTTCTATGATCTTTGTCGCTAGCTATTGTCTCAACTCCTTGTTTTCTTGGTACAGTTTGGTGATGGATAGATTTTCTTGCTTCAGCTACTAAGTTGTCTCTTGATCATTTGAGCCTGAGGCATCCATCCTCCTTGTCCTACTCCCACTTTCTCGACTGGTACCTTCCAAAGATTCCAGGTCGTTGGCGCGCATCAATAATTTTTTAGTGATCGATCGTGCACATGGTTCATCTGAGATTTGGGTTTCCACAACTTCCTTGTTCTTCCTTGGTCTGCCTCTTCTCTGAGGTATCCGCTGCTGAGGAGACAAGGCTTCTACTTTCGTTATTTCCCGCGCAGTTTCTCCAACTCCAAGTTCTGCGTTGTGTGATGTTGTCATTCCTGTGAGCGACAGGAAAATTCCCCTTTTATCCTTGGGAATGCCTTTTGTGAGTGAGAAATAATCCCAATCACTTTGGGGCTTGGGTCTGGAAATCCTACCACTTTGTGCACCCTTATTCACATTTTGAGAAGTCACCATGGCACGACCAATATCTATCTTGCACGCAGTATATTGGGTGGATGCCCAAAATGGAGAATTCGATCAACCTGGGACTACGAGAAAACTTACAGACATAGCCTGAATATAATTTCGTAGAAAAAATGAGTGTAGAAACTTTTAGATTTATAACAGATCGGACAAAAGGAAGAATTGTGCCAAAGAATATTGAATTCATGGTGACTAGATGTTTCGGATCGAACCAGAGATCTTCCATAAAACATCCCTACATACAAGGTATAGGCGATAAGGTTTGCAGGGCATACATGATGCGAACACCATGATTTTTCATTCCTTTGTCCCTCGTGATGAACTGATAATAGCCACAACACTTGCCGAAATGAATTCCATTAACTGCTTGACCCGACCTGGGTCACATAAAGACTAACTTTTGACAGGATCTGACTCTCTAGGAACGATATGCCCATACTATTTACGTATGCTTCGACTCTAACACCTCTTCCTGTTTCCAAGGGCCAATCGGCCACTTACTGATTTAGACTCTTTCATTTTCACGTACCAGACTTCACATGTTTGGACGCATAGGTCACAATGCGACTAAAAACCAACTTTAAATGGAAAGAAAAATGGCGGCACTAATAGGTGGCTCCAACATGGATGCTATCCTCTCTGTGAGGTAGTAAAGAATAGTAGACCAGGTGCCTGACCATTGGGCCTTATTTCAACTCTTTGGCACTGTAATATGAAAAACAAAACACAACCTAAACCTATCGACAGAGCTTCTAAAGAATCAACATAAACTTAGGGCCTTCACTTTGGGCTTCAATTTTCTGTTGACCTACTAACTCGATGCAAAAAATAAAACAACTATTTACAATGACAAATGAATTAAACAGATTTTATTTCATCATATAATGCTTGAGGAACCTGTCGTTTATAGGCCCCCAACCAAAGAATTCTCCATTCAAACCTTCTAGGAAATAAGCATTGTTCCCGCAATAATCGTTGATTTTGAATGGACCCGTCCAAAGATGGTCAAACTTTTTGTGCTTTCCTTTGTCCTCATTCCTCACGTCCCATATCAACACTATATCACCCAATCGGAAATCCTCTGGCTTGGAACGCTTGTCAAATGCCCTTTTTATCTTTTCCTGGTAGAGCTACGATCGATTGTATACTTGTTCCCTCATTTGTTGTGTGTGAACCAACTGATTTATTCTTCTTTGCGCATCATTTGGATCGGCCTCCTGCTCTTGCAACAGTTTTCTGACGGGAAGCCCCAGTGTAGTAGGAAAAATTATGTCTGCACCATATACAATCTAGAAAGGCGACGTTGAGATGGACTTCTTGGTGGTAACTTGATCTGCCCATAGCATGTAGATAAGATTTTTAGTCCAAGCTTTCTTATTATCCTGTAGTAGCCTTTTGATGATCCTAGTTAGGCTTTTATTCGAGGATTTTTCTAACCCGTTTCCTTGTGGGTAGTATGTCATGGAATGTCCCAGGGTTATATTGTAATCATCACAAAACTTTTCCATCCTCTTAGACTTGAATGTGGCTGCATTGTCTGTTATGATCTTGACGGGACATCCAAACCTCGACAAGATGTTTGTCTCCAGGAAATGGATGACGACTGCAACGGTAGCTTGTTTCGTACATATTTCCTTTATCCATTTCATGAAGTAGTCAGTGGTCGTGAGTATCCATTTGTGTTGCACAGAGGATGGGGGATTTATTTCCCCTATGAAATCCAAATGCCACTACATGAACGGTGCCTCGACTAAGATTGGCTTCAGTTGCAGGGGTTGTAGCTTTCCTCTCTCGTCGAAAATCTGGCATTCGTGGCAGCTGGAGATTTCTTTTTACATGTTTGCGAATATTCTAGGCCAATAGTAACCCTCCCTCAGAATTTTGTGCGTGGTATTTTTCTAGTAATGGTGTCCCCCACAATCACCCTTTTTAAATTCTTCCATAGCCCGCTTCACATAATTCTCCAGCAAACAACTCAGCAACATTCCCCCAGGATATTTCCAATAGAGTGAATTGTCCAGGATGCAGAACTTGACTGCTTTAAGCTTGAGAAATCTAGCCTTAGTATTATTTACTCCCGGAGGGGCCTAGAGATTCTCCAACACATAGATGATGTCTGCATACCATGGTGAATTAATGAACTCTTGAGACAATTGTGCAGTTCTTTCTTCTTCGGGGCATTCTGACAGATCAACGATAAAATTTATTCCTACAGTGTTGCAGTCCAACTATGTCATTAGCTTCACAAGGCCCTGACCCTTGATTAGTTTCATAGGCTTGATCTCAAGATCGTATTCCATCATGGCTACTATCCACTTGCCTCTCTTTCCTTCTGGGTCAGGTTGAGTCAGGATATCCTTTACTGAGTTGTTGGGCACATAAGCGATGACATGGGAGTGTAATATTTATGTCCTAAACTCTTTCAAGGCTTTCACTAAGGTGTATTCTTGTTTTTCCATAATGTTGTACCTTAGTGGAGCGTCGTGCAACGTTCAGCTGAAATAGGCTATGGGTTTTTCTAAGTTATGCTCGTCTTTTTGCAACAGCACGTCGGCGATAGTGTGTTCTGAGGCGAATGAAAATAGGATGAAATCTTTCATAAAGTCTGGACTGGCTAGCACAGGAGCTTTATTCAGCACCACCTTGATATCTTCAAAATTCCTCTTGGCCTCTGAGTTCCACTTGTTATCCTTTCCCTTCCTAAGCATGCAGGTTATGTGCTTTATGATTTCTGCCAGGTTCGGGATGAATCTCCTCAAGAAGTTTACTTTTCCCAGGAAGGATTGCACTTATTTTTTATTGCATGGAGTGACAATCTTCAAGATTCCTTCCACCCTATCGGGTTTTATATTAATTCCTTCCTTTGAGATAATGTGCCCCAACAACTTCCCTTCTTCCACCCCAAAATTTGATTTCTTTGGATTTAGCGATATGTCGAACTTCCTGCACTTCTGGAAAACTTTCCTCATATGTTCAAGGTGTTGTTCGTCAGAGGTGGAGTACACCATGATGTCATCCAGATAGATCACAATGAACTTGTCCTTTTCGTCGGCAAACACATTATCCATTTCCCTTTGGAAAGTATCTCCAGCGTTCATCAGGCTGAAGAGCATATTGGTGTACATGAACGTTCCCCATGGGGTTACGAAAGTTGTTTTTTCTTTGTCGTCTGGGTGGACCATGATATGGTTATACCCCAAAAAACCGTCCAACATGGACATATTTTGGGACCCTGCCACCTTTTTCAGGATATAGTCCATTTTAGGGAAAGGGTAGTGGTCCTTTAGGGACACTTTGTTCAAGTTTCGAAAGTCCACACACACTCTTATCTCACCGCTCTTCTTTCTTACAGGTACCAAATTAGCTACCTATTTCGAGAATCTTAAAGAAACGATAATCTTAGCTTCGAACAGTTTCTTTACCTCCTTCTCGATCAGTGGCAGTAATAGGGGATTTATCCATCGTAGCTTATGTTTGAATGGCTTTTGATCTTCTTTGAGATGGATGACATGTTGAATTACTTCCATGTCATACACCTTCAAATCGTCATAACTCCATGTGAAAACGTCGGGGAAATCCTTCATGAGTTTGATGTAGTCTTTTCTAACCTCTAGACTGAGCTTTTTTATAATTTTATCATTTTTAGGTTCTCCTCAGTCCCAATGTTGCAGTCGTCCACGTCCTCTTCACTTGTAGTGATCTTGGGATTTTTAGCCACATCGTTTTTGTCAAACAGCTTTTACAGCGACACTAACCCTTTCGGAATGAAATAATTTTTCAGTTGAATTATGTCTCTTCCTACAATCTGGCTCTTGAAAGGGTCGTCATTACTGCACGCATCCACGCTCCCATATTCATCCCAGCATCATTCATCATCAATGTTTGTATAAGCGAAATTGTCACTCATATGAAGAAATCTTTCTACCTGCTTGTCGTCCTCAAACACCTACCAGTATTTTATATTATCAGGCACTGTCAGCCTATATTTGACTTCAATCTCGTACTTTTTGTTTGGGAATATGGGGATATTAAAAACCAAGGCCAAGGTGGCCAACGCATCGGCGATTTCATTTTTCTCCCTTGGGATAGCCGATATTTCATACTCTAAAAATTCCTCGAGGAGGTCCAGTGCTATGTTTTTGTACGCTCTCAGCCTGGGGTTCTTTGTTTGGTATACACCTTTAACTTAGTTTAGGACCATTTCCGAGTCTCTGCTCACTGCTATCCTCTTTGCGCCTAATTCTTTCAACACCTTTAGGCTCAGAATCGGTGCCTCATACTTGGCCATGTTGTTTGTGCATTCAAACGCAAGCTTATATGAGCGTAGCTTTGTGCCCACTTCAGGGGGGCTTACCCACACGTCGGCACCTGCTCCTTGCTTGCTAACAGAATCATCAAAACTCATGTTCCACACCTCATATTTTGTGTGGTCTTTTAGTTCGATGCACTCTGTTGCTTTTAAAGTAGTTTCCTCATTAGTCGTCACGATGATTGTTGGCTCTTCCTCTTCAAAACTCAAATCATTATAAAAAATAGAAAAACCAACCTTAGTGTCAATGGAGTATATGGGGTGGTTGTTTGGATGCATTTTTCTTCTTACCATGTATTTCAACAGCACTTCCCTGTACAGTCATATGTCCTGGGTGAAGATAGGAATGGTGGCGTATGACATGTCCATTTGCAAGGTCCCCTTTAACTTTGCAGCCCACGATATGGACAGCAGCATACCAAACTTAGGGGGTATGTCTGCCATGACTACGTCCATAACCATGTTCTTTGAAGGAATTTGAGCAAATGACACAACCAAGGCCTTGATGAGACCCAAGCACTTAACTTTCCTCAAAACAAAAGAGAAAAGGTCTTTGTAGGTTCTAGTGATATCCAAATCCAATTCATCCATTATCACCTTTGGCATGAGGTTATGCAACGCGCAAAAATCCAGCATGGCATCATGCAAGGTCATTTCATGAACCTTCAAACTGACGTAGAATGGAGGTACGTCCTCAGTATCACTTGTCTCCTCGACGCGCGGACCAAAAAAATAGCAGGGTCATCATCTTGTACATTCAAAGTATCGCCCCCCCTGTTTTCAACATTTTAATAATTTGTTCTCGATACTCGCGCTTTCTGATGAGTTCGTTGAATGAGACAGAGATTTTGATTTTATCCATTTCATGCTCAAAATTAAAGGGAGGACAGACTTTCTCTACCTCTTTTCCACCTGCTTCTTGGCTCATTTTCAGAGCTTTCTTAAGGGCCTCCTCCTTCGACTTGTTCTTCTTCGTCACATCCTTGGTCGCGTTGTTCGGCCTTGGTCAACTTGTGGAGCCGCCAGAGGTTTCCTTATGGGGTTAGTCTGTTGAGGCTTGGAAAACACTTCCTTGCTCCTAAGGTTATATTTCCTCTAAAACTGCATGATACCATTCTGATACCCCTTTCTGAATTCTTCCATCTCCTAGGACAGCAGGTCATCGGTTTCCCCAATCCATGCATCATTTCTCTCCAGCATAACATCGTCGTCTCTTCTCATGTAGCGATCATGTTCACTCTTTTTCAAAAACATGTGTGGGTTCTTTTCGTCTCAACAATGCATTTGGTCTTCGAACATCTGATCAAAATATTCATCTGCATAGTTGTTTTGGAATGTGGGCCTTGTATGTTGGTCACCTTGATCTCTCTGCTCCCTATGTTCCCTCTGCCTAATCTGAGGAACTTGACCCCTCCTGAGGTTCTGATTTTGGGGCTGGAGTTCATGCTCTTCTTGGGAAATGGGTCTATTTCCTACAAACATTTTCTCCATTAGCTTCTCCATGGTTTGCATAATTAAGTCAAATTTGTCATCTGTGGATCTCGACATTGATGTTTGCGCGTCTCCTTGAGGCCTATTATCGCCTCTCTTAAATCTTGGTTTGATCTTCCCTGATGCCATCATATTCACCTCAACTTCAAACGTGTTGCTCATTATCGCATCTAGACTCATTGATCTTCGCTCTCTCAACAACAAGGTGAAATCATTATCAAAGGAGACGGCGTATCGTAATTGCACATCCCTGGGAGGTGGCTAGACTTCTGCAGGAATTGAGTTATAAACTTTCATGAAACGAGCTGAGAATTCTTGCACTATCTCCTCCGACGCCTTCTTCATATTATTATACTGCATTAGCAACTGCAAGGGGTTCTTCTTGTCCCCCCATCTATTGATGAAAGATGTTTCGAACATGGCGAAGTATTTAATCCTTGTTGGTCATATGGATTTGAACCACTACCTTACATCCCCCATAAAACTTTGTGAAAATAGCCTATTTTTCACGTCTGCATATACTACTTCTTCCAGGTCGACGAAGTCGTTAAACCAATCCAGATGCTTCTGGGCTGAAATGTTCCCTTCAGCATCATAGAGTTTAATTCTCTGGTTGTAATTTTGGGGTAGGTCATGCAGTTGGGCTGGAAGAATGAGGGGGGTGAATCTGGAGACCATGGCTCTAGGAGGGTCTGGAGTTTGAGGGGTATTATTAGACACTAGGGCTTGGAATTTTTTCAGGTCGAAAATTTCCTTGTCCAAGCTAGTTTCTGACTTAGACCTAAAAAGGGTTTTTTAGAAGAATGCGTCAAACTCAAGGTCATCGATGCTTTGCATGTCATCTTTTGGTAAGGATGAACTTCTATCCAGGTAATAGAACGGGTCTGGTGCTTACTCTCTAGTTTTTCACAGAATCTTCTCAGGGTCATACACAGGCTCCATAGGGTTTGGGTCAGGATTTTCTCTAGTATAGATCATCTTCAGAGCCAGGGTTCATGAACTGTGCTACTTGATACTACTGGTGTTTTTTATTTGGATTCGTTAGGGTAAAGGTTTCATCTAGTACAGATGCTTGTCCCTCTATTACCCTCATGGGTCAAATTGCAACGTTAGTCGTTCTCCTATGGAAAATCTATTAAATTTCATCCCCGACAATGGCACCAGAATGTTAGCACTCCATAAATATGTTCGGGTGATAAAAAGACGATGAAGGTAAAATTTTCAACCAAATTTGAGACCCGAAACTAGCCTTTCGGATCCAGAGAGGGCTCTCTCAGGAGGCGTGATCTCCGTGTGGGATATGGATTTAAAGCAGTGGCTAGATTTAACACTTTGGTATAATGGGTTCTGGTTATATTGGTGCAAGAAAATAAGACTTTGGGCTATGGAGTCGGTTCGAGGAAACAACGGAAACAAATGACTCGGTGACTAAACTTTGAGAGGATAAAGGCTAAGCAAGCAACAATCTTCAGTGAAAAATAGTAATGTGTGGCAGACATAAATTATAGAAAGCAAATCGGAGCACCGCTGCAGGTGAATTTGGAGTTAACTTTTAGAAGAAAACTTTTTTTCTAAGTGGCGCGAACAAGGGGAGTTGCGCAGCGAATCCATAGATTCGAAAATTCGTTTTGAAATAGACAGAAACATATATGAACAAAGATAACAGGAAGCACGTATGCGAGAAATGGAAAACAATACATCCAACTTCTACAATTAAAATCTTTTCGTCAAAGTTACAGGACCTTTGCATTAAATTTCGGTTGAACTCAAATTACATACAACAACTATTGTCTATAACAATTTTTCCAACTAACCTAGCTTACATCGAAAATATCAAATATATAAATGAGGGCGTCACTTGGGCTGCCCTACTCTTCTAACTGCTAACTCTACAAACTAGGGGACTCACTATTCTGCATTACAAAACTCTTCGCATGACATTTTCCAAAAATAGACAAAAGGCACATCTGGCTACATCATGATCATTGTAATCTTCCACGGGGGTTCAGTTTGTCGATAGGGTATCTGGATGGACAAGTGTCTGTTAGAGTCTCGTTGTCTGTTGTAACTACTATGATTTTTTGTTGCGCGTTCATGTGCTGTGAGGAAAAGTGCACGTCAAGTGGAGGTAGGAAGTCATGGCCATTATGAAAATGGAAAAATGTCTCAGGTGATGTTTCCTTCAAAAATTATCAAGATTTGCCTTCCGTTTGCGAATACAGGAAAATACTCGGTTAATCTTGTTTCTTTTGCTCGCTAGTGAGAGCTGCGAAGACTATCTCTTCGGCTGCTTCACATTCTCTGGAGTGTCTGGCATTCCTTTCTTTTGACAGTCATTGTGTGTGTCATGTGCCTTCTGGAGCTGTATTTTCAACCATGTCACGTTCCCTTCACGACCTTATGTTGTTGATGCTTCTGTGATCTTTGTCGCCATCTGTATTATCAACTCCCTGTTTTCTTGGTACATTTCGGTGATGGCTATCTTTACTTGCTTCAGTTGTTGAGTTGTCTCTTGATCATTTGAGCCTGAGGAATCCATCCTCCTTGTCCTACTCCTGCTTTCTCGGATGGTACCTTCCAAAGGTTCCAGGCAGATAGCACGCATTAGTAATTTTTCAGCGATCGATCATGCGTGCGGTTCATCTGAGATTCAGGTTTCCACATCTTCCTTGTTCTTCCTTGGTCTTCCTCTTCTCCAAGGTATTCATTGTTGAGGAGACAAGACTTCTACTTTCCTTATTTCTCACGTAGCTTCTCCCACTCCAGGTTATGCGCTATGTGATTTCGTCATTCCTGTGAGCAACCAAAAAATTCCCCTTTTATCCTTGGGAATGCATGTTGTGAGTGAGAAATAAATATCCCAATCACTTTGGGGCTTGGGTATGGAAATCCTACCACTTCGCGCACCCTTATTCACGTTTTGAGAATTCTCCATGGCATGACCAATATCTATATTTTGCGCAGTATATTGGGTGGATGCCCAAAATGGAGAATTTGATCGACTTGGGACTACGAGAAAACTTACAGACATGGCCTGAATCTGATTTCCCAGACAAAATGAGTGTAGAAACTCTGAGATTTATAACGGATCGGACGGAAGGAAGAATCATTCCAAAGAATATTGAATTCATGGTGACTAGATGTTTCAGATTGAACCAAAGATCTTCCATAACACATCCCTGCATGCAAGGTACAGGCAATAAGGTTTGCAGGGCATATGTGATGCAAGCACCGTGATTTTTCATTCCTTCGTCCCTCGTGATGATCTGATAATAGCCACAGCAATTGCCAAAACGAATTCCATTAACTTCTTGACTTGACCTGGGGCAACTAAAGACTAAATTTTGACAAGACCCAACTCTTTGGGAACGATATGCCCATACTATTTACGAATGCTTAGACTCTGACACCTCTTCCCATTTCCAAGGGCCAACCAGACACTTACTAATTTAGAATCTTTCATTTTCACGTACCTAACTTCACATGTTTGGACGCATGGGTCACAGCGTGACTAAAAACCAACTTTAAATGGAAAGAAAAATGGCAGTGCTAACAAGTACGGTCACCTACCACGTGTTCAATATGGCCTTATCTCATTAGCAGTATGACATTTCCACATCATCACTGTATAGACTGTACAGTCATCAAAAAATTTCTTGTTTGGAAAAGTAGACAAAATGAGATATCTCTCGCATATGACGTTCATTTGAACCTGTTCAAGTTGCATTGGGATCATGAGGATGAGGCTTGCACATGATTTCATTTTGAAGCAATTCCGAGCACTTTGATGTTTGAGCATATTTTGATCCTTTGGATCACTCCTCCCCATTGGAAAGCTTTTGGACCTCCAAAAGACTACTTTCAGTCTATATGAATATGAGGGTATAGTTCCCTCACCTTTCCAACCTCAATCCATTTGGACTTGCTTGGATTTGTTCCTTTTAGACCATTTCGAAGGTATTCCACATTCCCTCGTTTTGAAGTTCTCATCCTCCTGTCAAGGATTGTATCTTCATGAAGTTCTGAAAGATATCCTAGCGAGAAATCATCTATGGAAGGAATTTGAACATTCTCTCCTTGATCATCAATCAAAGGAGGCTCATACAATCTCAAATTCTCAACATTGACAACTGGATGCATTTTCATATAAGTAGGCAAATCCAAACGGAAGGCATTGTTACCAATCTTTTCAAGAATCTTGAAAGGTCCATATCTAATTGGTTTCAGTTTTTTACCTTCTCCTTTAAGCCTATATTTTCTAATGTAAATCCAAACTTCGTCTCCAACTTGGAAATTGTGATCAACACGATGCTTTTCATGTCTTGTATTGTACTTGGCTTGGCTCTTTTCCAACTTCTCTCGTACCATTTGATGCACCAACTAAATTTGTTCAATGAAATTATTTACTCTATCAATGTCATATTGACCATCAATAGAAATATCTTTCCCAAAGATAAAATCTAAAGGCTATTTTGGCAAATGGCCAAAACATGCCTCAAATGGAGATGTTTCAGTGGAAGAGTGCTTAGACCGGTTGTAAGCATGTTGAATGTAGTGTAGGTATCATCCCAAAGCTTAGGATGCTTGCTGCAATAACCATGAAGAAGATGCACTATTTTTCTATTAACCACTTTTGTTTGACCATCGGTTTGTGGATGAAAAGTTGTGCTCTTTTTCAGCTTGGTGTCCATGAGTGCCCACAAGCTTGACCAAAATTTCCCAATAAATCGAGAATATGGATCAGAAATAATGGATTTAGGAAACCCAAAATGTAGCCAAACATGTTGAAAGAACATTTGTGATGTCTGTTCAGCTATAACATGCTTCTTACAAGCCATCAAAATACACATTTTTCCAAAACGGTCAACCACAACATAAAGATAATCATGATTCTTTTAGACATAGGTAGACCTCCTACAAAGTCCATGGAAATGCTTTCCCAAGGACGAGAAGGAACCGGAAGTGGAGTATACAAACCCAACTTTCTAGTGCTAGGCTTGCTTATAGCACATAAAGAAAATCCCCTTACATATCTTGAAACACTTTCATTCATTTTAGGCCAATAGAAATACCTTTTCAAATTATCCATTGTCTTTCCTACACCAAAGTGGTCAGCAATAGGAGAAGAATGAGATTCCCTTATGATGTTGACTCTTTCATCCGATGGAATACATAGCTTGCCAAGATGATACAAAAGCTTATCATGCACATGGTAATCCAATTCCTCAACTTGGTTAGAATGACACAAAGTTGCATAAACCTCTTTAAAATCAGCATCTAAAGCATAATGTTCAATATAGCTCTCATGCGTGGTAGAATTATGCTTAAGAATAACTAAAGCACTAACAATAGGCCTAGAAAGCATGTCAGCAACTTTGTTATAAATTGTTTTCTTATACCTTATAACCAAGTGGAATTGTTGTAGAAAACTCATCCATATGAAATGCCTTTCTTGTTGTAGCTTTGTTTGTGATTGTAAGTATTGCAATGGTTGATGATCTGTGTGAATGATATTTTATTTTCCCAACAAATAATGTTTCCATTTTTTCACATTTTGTACCAATGCATACAACTCCTTATCATAAGTAGGATAATTAATCACAGCACCATTAAAAGTTTCAGAATAAAAACAAATGGGCTTACCATGTTGCAACAAGACTGATCCTATTGCATAATAGCTTGCATCTGTTTGGATCTCAAATGGTTGTCTCAAATTAGGAAGTGCAAGAACTGGAGTTGAACTAATCTTCTCCTTTAATGCATCAAAATCTTTTTGTTACTTGCTTCCCCATTGGAAAACTTGCTTGATGCTTTTCACTGCATGTAATGGAGCTGCAATTGAAGAGAAGTTAGCAATAAACTTTCTCCAATATTGGACTACTCCCAAAAAGATTCTTACCTCTGTCATATTGTTGGTCTTGGGCCAATCCAAAATGACTTTGACCTTGGAAGGATCAATTTTCAGTTCTCCTCCCCCAACAATATTCCCCAAGTAAACAAGTGAGGTCTTTCCAAACTCACATTTAGACATCTTAAAAAACATTTTTTATTTCTTTAAGACATCCAAAACTTGCTTTACATGCATATCATGCTCTTCACAATATT
Organism: Picea engelmannii; assembly: GCA_009831015.1. Lineage (NCBI taxonomy): Eukaryota > Viridiplantae > Streptophyta > Pinopsida > Pinales > Pinaceae > Picea > Picea engelmannii. The sequence goes on from ML805579.1 coordinate 311,638, forward strand.
TGCTAAATATCAAAATGTCATCCAAGTAGACAATCACACAATCATCAAGAAAATGCCTTAAAACATCATTCATGACTCTCATGAATGTAGCATGAGAATTACAAAGTCCAAATGGCATTACCATACACTCAAACAAACCTTGATTTGTTTTGAAAGTTGTCTTCCAAGTGTCTCCTTCAGCAATCCTAATCTAATGATATCCACTTCTCAAATCCAACTTAGTAAAATACTTATCATCTTTCAATTGATCAAGCAAATCACCAATTCTAGGAAGAGAATAACGATTCTTTACCATAATCTTATTCAAGGCCCTGAAATCTATACACATGCACCATGTAACATATTTCTTTGGCACTAAAACAATTGTTGATCCACATGGTGATGTTCTTGGCATGATCACCCCTTTGTCAAGAAACTCTTGGATTTATTTTTTAATTTCAGAATTCTCCATGACTGGCATCATGTACATACCAATGTTTGGAAGAGGACAATCTTGTTGTAGTTGTGTCTCCTGTTGGATAGCTGTTTTTGGAGGAAATCATTTTGGTTCCTGAAACATCTCATCATATTGGTTAACAACCTCATATAAATCAGATTTCAACTTTGCATCACAACCTTGGAAAGCTTCTTTTTCAACATTGTCTTTGGGTTTGATCATCAAGAGGACAAAATTTTTAATAGCATTGACTAATCTATTCATTTGTCGAGCATTTACAAGTGACAAGTTCAACTTCTTTGTATGTTCTCTAAAAACGTACTCAACTCCATTTTTAAACAAATGATACTTGTTCTCATGACGATGAAAGATGGCTATCCTATCATATAAGTATGGGCTTCCCAACACAATACCACAGATATCCAATGGAATAACATCAAGCTCTATCTCATCTATAAAATTTGTAGTGATGGAAAATCTAAGTTTACACCTTCTTGTCACATGCAATTTGGCATTGTCACATATCCATCCTAGAGGGTATGGTTTAGGATGTGGAGTAGTTTCCAATTTTAGTTTCTTGACAGTATCTTCAGATATGAGGTTTGCTTGAGATCCAGTATCAAAAAGAGTATCTATCTTGGTATGCTTTGAAATAACCCTTATGTGTAAAATCAATATTCTTTATTTTTCATTTTGAGTTTCATTGAGACTACTACTACTTGAAGAACTAGTACTTGCAATAGAATCCTTAAATTGAAAACCCATGGTTGCAATATGTGTTTCATCACCCGAATCAGAACCTAAATCATGTTGTGTAGTTGTAGTAGTCTTTGGTTTCCCCTTATGGATGAAATTTGTGTGTCTCTTTTCAGGATGAAGTTTCCAACAATGGTCTTCGTCGTGGCCATCCTTTGAACAATGTTTACATGTGAGTTTCTCTCCCTCTTTCTTGACTGAAGCATTCTTTCTTCCATTTCCCTTGAACTTCTTCTTTCCTTTGTCTCCATGAACAAAAGGCTTATTGCTTCCCTCTTGAGGTTCATTCCTCCCTCTTGCTTCCAAATGAGTTTCCTATACACAAACTTCATCTAGACTTGTAGGTTTAAACATAAGTATTGTATGCCTCAAGTAGATATGCAACCCTCCAATATATTTGACTAAAGTTTCTTGAGAAGATAAATATATACCCAAAATAAAATCTCTTCTTCTAAATTATTGAGTGTAGATTTGAACACTTTTCCCTTTAGCTTGTCTAAAGTTTTGTCAATCCATAATAGCTTTCTGCATGTATGCTAATGGATAAAATTGTCTTTTAAGTGCAACAATAAAATCATTCCAAGAGGATAAAACTTTACCATGTTTCTTCATTTCCTCTTGAGTTTTGGCTTCCCACCAAATGAGTGTTGCACTTTCCAATCTAAGAGAAGCAAGTTGAATCTTAGTTTCATCATCTTTGATCCTTTGTATCCTACAATACACTTCAATCTGACGAATCCAATTATCCAATTTCTCAGCATTTGCCTCTCCATTGTACATAGTCAATTCAAACTTAATATCAAGCTTAAGAAAAGGTGTTTGTAGCGGAATTTTACCATGTTCTTTTGGAGAATTTGGAGGTGGTTTTGAAATGGTAGAATAGGTGGAAGATGGAGGTGAAGGAGGTGGAGAATCACCATTCTCTCCATTTCCCTTTGGATTTTTATCACCACTATCTCCATTACCCTTTGGAGGGTTTGAGCTTTCACCTTGCAACCTTGCAACCTTGCATTTTTTCTTCAAATAAAACTTTCACCATCTCTATCATATCATATAAATATTTTATGAATGTTTCATCCTCTAAAGTAAGAGTTTCGTGACTCTCTTCATGAGCCATACTTGGTGAATATCTCCTCGAAGCTTGAGGTGATTAGGTAGTTCTCCTTCTTGAAAGTTGAGAACTTGGCTCTACAAGTTGACCTTCTCCTCTTGTTAGCTTCAACCTTGTAAGCATCAAAAAACAAAAACTTGAAAATGATCAAACCTTAAAAAACCTATGCTCTGATACCAACTTGATCTGAAAATGAAAGGCTTGAGTCTCTTTAAAATTGTAAGTGAAATTCGTATGTGCTTGAGTAATAGGATCAAGTTACAAACACATAAAAATTAATGAGTTTTTACTTAATCATGAGCAGCATAAATAGTCATAAATAACCATCAAAATACACACATTAATATAGAAAAATGATAAAGGAGTCCACCCCTCTCTTGGGATACATCTCCTAGTCAAACTTCCAATGGATCATTTTCATTAAGGCTCAAAGTGTCAAAATTAGTGCTTTCCAATGCTCATAATGAGAAATGGATGGCTTCAATGGCTCCAGAACGTCCAAAAACCCCTATTCAGACTCTTCCTGCACCTGGTTTGGCCAAAAACTGAGTTGGAATCACTCCCTCAAAGTTTCTCCCAATTATTTGTTGTCTCTACTCACCAAAATGCACTCATAATAACCAAGCATAGCCTCTATGTGTTTTTTTGTGCCAAAAAATCATCACACATGTGCATCCCACAAAATCGGACATTCTATCACACTATTAGCACCATTAGCGCCCCCAAGGGTGGAGGCCGTAGTCATGTGGCCCCCATGTGGCTGAGCGTCGACCTATCTTCTCACTCCTCTATTGGCAACCGTTGAACTTTCCCACCTTATGTGGAACCAAGGGTTGGGCTAGCAACCCAGGGTAACCGTTTACACCCACGCTAAAAGTTGTGGTATGGTCATATGTGGTAGTGGGTAAGACCAAGGGTTGGGGCTAAGCTTCGGCCCGAACTCCGCCCAAAATACATTTCATTTAAAGTTAAATAGAATTTCAATGGATATGAAGTAAGAACCATATGGAAAGAAAGCCGGTAGCCCAGCCTACGCCAAGTCGCTCTCCCATGCCAGAGGTCAGAGGTTCAATACCAGTGGAGTTCAAAACCTTTTACACATGGAGGGGGTGCCATGTGGCACCATACAATTGGTCCCACACCAGGACACATGTAAAATCCTAATTATTCCTTCACATCACCACTTCATCCTCTTCCACGTGTCAGTATGGTCACCTGCCACATGTTCAGTACACCTTTCCACATCAGCAGTATGACCCTGCCACCTCAGCATTGTACAGATTGTACAGTCAGCAAAATTTTTCATTTTTGGAAAAGCGGACATAATGTGTTATCTCTTGCATACGATGTCTATTTGAACCCATTCAAGTTGCTTGGGATCATGAGGACGAGGCCTACGCACAAGTATGTTTTGAAGCAATTCTGAGAACTTTGATTTTTGAGCATATTTTGATCCTCTGGATCAAGTTCATAATCCTATGGATTTATTTGCGTGGATATTTTTGAGAATGATGTCCCATGTGGTTGAGCACATGTGGACTTATCCTTAGTATCATACCACTAGAGGATGTTTGTGAGATCCCTTGTTCTATTGTCTAAGAGTAAGATTATTGTAAAACACTATTTTTGTATTGTGAACAGTACAAGTTGGCCCTACTGTGTAAAGATAATTTATATTATGTAAAATATTAATTATATTATTGAGTTGTACAAGTCCACCCTATTGTGCCAATAGACACATCTATTTGATGAATTAGGTCATGTATTTATTAGAGAGATAGATCCCCATTGAGGATCATATCTCATTCACACAACACACATTGTGGAGATCTGAAATTTAGTGTGCACTTCTTCTATGCGCTAGCTTTATTTGTCATAGAGCACCCTCTTGTGTGTGCTAGGTTTTATGGTGTGAGGGTGATCTTCTCTTGACTCTATAGAAAATGATTGTTGGGTTTTTCCCTTGTTTGAGAAGGATTTTCCCAGGATAACTTCTTGTGTCTTGTGCATGGTTAGTCTTCTTGTGATCTTGGTTATTGTAGATATTGTGTTGTTGCATTGTTTATGGTTCAAGTTCATGCTAAATTGAAAAGAAACTACATGCGCTTGAGTCACCTTTAGAAAATTAAACAAGTAGGTACAAGGAAATACTAGTTGCCAAAGGTTTTCAACAAATCCATGGGATAGACTATGATGAGACCTTTTCTCTCATAGAAAAGATGGACTCCATATAATTGGCCCTTTCCATTGCAACAGCTAGGGGGTGGGAAGTTCACAAGATGCACGTGAAGAATTCCTTTATTCACAGGGATATCTCAGAGGACATTTACATGGAGCATCCCCTGGGGTTCATATAGAACTCATCCTTAGTATGTGGACTAAAAACTTCACTCTATGGCCTCAAGCAAGTGCCTAGAGCATGGTATGCAAAGATGGATGCCTACTTCCTTCCTCAACATTTTGTTAGATGAAAATCATATATGAATGTCTACATACTGAGAACCTCAACTCCTTGTTGATATTAGTTCTCTATGTTGATGAACTCCTGATCACAGGAAGTTCAGTGTCAACGATTGTTGCAGTCAAAGACATTATGCACGACAAGTTCTCTATGATAGAAATGGGTCCATTGCACTATTTCCTTGGTCTTGAGATCAATCAGAATGCTTCATTCATCAAGATATCTCAAACTAAGTATTCCAGGGATCTCTTTGTTAGAATCCACATGATCGACTGCAAGTCGACATCCACACCCTTTCTGTCTGGGGTAATATTGAGGATGGCAGGGATACACCAGTGGTGGACAGTGCCTTGTATCGATAGCTTATGGGTAGCCTTCTATATCTCACCCACACCCGTCTAGATATCTCATATGCAGTAGGGGCAGTTTCTAGGTACATGTAGGAGTCGAATGAGCTACACTAGAAGGCTGCCAAGCGCATCCTCAGATATGTGTAGGGAACCACTGGTTATGGGATCCACTATGCAGTAGGTTGTGCATTGGATATCATGGGCTTCATTGATTCTGATTGGGCTGGAAAATATCACAAAATCGCAAGTCCACGTATGGGTACGTGCTTAGTTTGGGTTCTGCTCCAATCTATTGGTCGAGCAAAAATCAGTCAATGATTTCTCTATTGTGAGCAGAGTTCGAGTACAGAGGAGCAGTCAACATCATTATTTAGGAACTTTGGCTTCAAAACTTCCTCACTGATCTTGGCCGCCAGTTCCATCATTCGACTGTCATTTGGTATGAAAATCATAGTACTCTCAATTTTTGCAAAGACCCAATACAACAACAACAGACCAAACATCGATATCCATATGCATTTTTATCAGATCATCGATTTGCAGTATTGTCCATCTCCCAAACAGACTGCGGACATCTTCACCAAGACATTTACTGAGTAGAAGTTCCACCTTCTACATGATCGTCTTGGATTGAAGGACATAGTTTCTTAGCAATTGTCTTTCTTCCTTCTTCACTTTTTATGCATTGTACTTTGAAGGAGGGGTTCCCATGAGCTTTTCCCTCTTTCCTCTATTTTATTAGTGTTTCATTCTTAGATGCATTATAAAATGGGTACCTAACATGGCCTTGGTTGTCAATACCCATTCATCATGTACACCCTAGTAGTATTCAGAGGGGGTTTTAGAGATATTACACACTCAACTAGGTAATTATTTTCCTAAGGTTGATAGGCAAATGTTGAAGACGCTTCCATGGATGAGAATATTCCCTTAAAAATTAGGGCACCTCCTACAAAATAGGGTGTGTTCCCTCTTCAGTTCAAAGTGAGTTACACCTCAATTACACTAGTGGAGGCCACTCATGCATAGAACCTCATTTTATCACCAGCAGTTGCATGTTCACCTTAGTTTCCTCACCAGGAGGGTGCATATCTCATGCATGTGGCCAAGAGGGAACATATCTTGTGATTCCATGAGTTTTTCTCACTTCCACACGTGTGACTCAGTTAAATGATTATTGCATGGACCAGTTAACTAGGAATAGGTGGCAGATTACTTCAGTTTCTATCAGTGAGTGTCTAGATCTCTCAAGATCACTACTATGGTGCAATGACTTAGCCATGTAGAGTATATCATGTGTATTTTACCATTTTACTCAATCATTTAACACAATTCATTATTTCTCTCAAGCTTGTCTCTATTCTCTTCTTTCTCTCACAAGATCTGTGTAATTTTTCTACTAGCTAGGTTCGTTGTGAAAACTTCACACGTATCCATAACTAATCATTCACACATAAGCATGCAATCATATACATTTCTATAACATAAAATAATAGCAAACTTTTCATAATATAAACAACAATGGAATACTTATCTTTCAATGGATACCACTCACATACCAACTCAAATACCAACCCAAGTCGATCTATGAGGCCACCAAGGTGAAGGAACCAAGCTCCAAGATTCTATCTCTCTCAATGCAACCCTTCTTCTCTCATGCTCAACCAATATATTCATTACAGGGCATTGCAGTCATCTCAGACAACCATGAAACATCCATAGAACTCTCTTCCACTACCCCACACAACACAAGGAATACCTTTCCCTTCGATGCTTATTATAGTCCCTCAAGAATATTCTTCCCTCCAGTGCTCTTCAATGCAAGAAGAAAGAGTCCAATATGTTGTTTGCCTTCCGAAAATTTCTTTGCAAGAGTAATAATTGGCTTCTCATGGAGAAGCGTTGCATAGGAGGTGATGGACTCCTAACTTGCCTAGTCTCTATGCTCACCTAAAACCATCTCTCATCCATTCAAAGTCTATCTATCCACTTCACATTGTTGATTTGGGTCAATCCCCCCCACCCCCCCCTTCCCAACATCCTTGATTGGTTCATGGCTAAGTTATTGGAAACATATGGTAAAAGGGGGGATACATCATTCCTTATTTTGAAAACTAAAGCTGAGGGGATACGACTTGGAAACGACACTAAAATGTTTCCAATTCGTGTCCAAAAAACTAAAACATTCCAAGCCATAACCAGTACTTTCAACATGATTCTTAAACCTTTCATGATTTTATGAAACATTTTGGCTGCTATTGGGAAAGTTTTCTACTAAAGAAAGTGATTTTTTTGACATGAAGAAAAACAAATAAAGAACCCTAAAGGCAAACTATACAACCCTAACCCTAAATTGAGCCTCAAATATTATAAATCAAGACTTAAACCCTCACCCTAAATTGATGAACGGTAATCTGAATTTTTATGTTTAATGGTATTTTCTCATTGTATTTTTCCAAAAATATTCGAGGCTTACGTTTGGTTCAAAAAACCATTAATATTTGGGCATTTTATTGCATCAAATGTTTGTCTACTATAGTGTTAGTGTCATATCCTAGTGTAGAAGTACAATGATTATGTTTTATTGTCTTCTTTTTCAACTTTTGCGCAAATTCCTCATAGTTGTTGCAATAAACCCTAGAGACTTGTATATGTAATAAAACAACTTGCATATCAAAATTGATATGGTGGAATTTTTAGCCCTACAAAACAGCAAACTGGATTTATGAAGGGTGACATGGACCAACACTTATTTCCAATAATCTTCTAGCAAGCTTCAATGTTTTTCTTTACCTTTTTTGAACTAATGTGAACTCTTAACCTCTGACCTAATGTACTCCATTGCTAGTCCATTCACATGCCCCTGTCCTTATGTCGTGGAGAAAATTATGATGATGCCACATTTAGAAAATTCTCCATATGATATACATTTTCTATTGTAATATTATTTCATTCATTTTTATCAGTCTAAACAATAAAAATAAATAGCATATCCAAGAGAAGTCAACGGTGTCTAGAGATAGTGTTATAGCATAAAGTACAATATCGCATGTCATCACACTTTTCAAAATATCACTCAACCATGTTTTAAGGGGATTGGTTAGGCACTAAGTCAATTTTGATCATCCAATTCGGTCCCAAACAGGTAGACAAACCCAT
>ML805579.1:320010-333688 GCA_009831015.1 Picea engelmannii
TATATATAGTATGTCTGTGTGTGTCAATCATTTCCCCATCGTATCGTATCCAACTTTGTTGAAAAAAAAAATTGTATCCATTCCCTCCCCACTCGCTTGTATCCATTTTAGTGTGACTTCGGTTCATGGTTAGCAACAATGGATAGAAAATGCCCCATGCACGAGCAATGTAGAGCGTGAACTAGAGAGTGACAACATGAATGCCTAAATTCAATGACATCAAGAGAATTGAGGGAATTATGGTTGTCCTTACTTATGACAGGTGAAAGGAAGGAATTTCACTCTTCCCCATTGTTACCCCTCATTTTTGTTAGATTTTCCTTATTTACAGAGTATTAGAGTTACTAGTGTTATTTTACTTCATTACCATTAACATATATATATATATATATATATATATATATATCATGTACTGAGTAGTAGCATCATAAAGAAGAGACAAAAAGAACACAAGAGACTTATCTTGGGAAAAACCCAACAACCTTTCTTAGATAGTTTTTTTTCACAAAGAAAGTCCAAAGAAATAAACCCTTGCTCAAGGGATAACTTAACCATAAATACCACCATAGTTGCAACAACATCACTATACAAAGGTAGCGCACCACTACCAAGAGTAGCACACAAGAGAGAGATACCAAAAAGACTTAACAAGAAGAAATTGAGTTATTTTAGCAGTTATGTCACCTTCTCCAAACTTGCACCTTACTTCTGTGTAGCTAAGAGAGTGTGAGTCAGTCAACAATGAGCTAAGGTGCCCCCTTATTTATAGTCTTCTTGTCCTTCTAGTTGGTGCGACTTCTCTTATGGGAAGGTGTCTTTTCATTATTATTTATTCTTCTAGGTCGACTTCTCTTCTAGGATATTTCAATATCTGTCCAATGGATCTCTTGCTTCCAAAATATTCTCTGCATCTAATAAAGGTCATCTAGGAGGGAAATATCCTCCCGCAGCTACCAAAAATCAACACTCCCTCTTAGAAGTTAGCTAGGGAGGTATCTTTCATGATGTCTTTGTCTAGTATTCCACTGACTACTTTGCAATTAGTTGGTAGCACACAGCTACCACAATGCCATTGGTAGCTCAAATCGTCTGTCACAGTCTCTGCAATCAAGTAGCACTCAGCTACTCCCAATGTGGACTGGTAGTCTCCATGGAAATCAACTAGTAGCGCACAACTACTACAATGCCATCTAGTAGAATATGACTATGTTGATCCATAGTAGTATACAACTACTATATGGTGGTACAAGACCACTCCAAGTAGCACACAGCTACTATCCAAAGACACAATGTGTCTCTCATGTAATCAAATGATAGCTACACAAGCTACCACCATGCAATCCAACAATCTCTATGATTATGCAGCAATCAACTAGTAGCACACAGCTATTGCCATGTCATCGGCCATAATCATAGTATGCAACCTCCATGACTATGCAGTAATCATATAGTAGCATACAAATACTACAATGTCATCGGCCATAATTAGGATCCAAATGACTATGCAACAATCAGCTAGTAGCACACAACTACTACAATGCCATCAGCCATAGTCATATGTATGACTATGCAGCAATCAGCTAATAGCACACAGCTACTACAATGCCATCATCCATAGTCATACCTATGATTATGAAACAATCAGCTAGTAGCACATAGTTAATACAATTCCATTAGTCATAATCATAGTCAATGTCTCTATAACTATGCAGCAATCAGCTAGTAGCACACATCTACTACAATTCCATCAACCATAGTTATAGTCTCATCCAGTAGCATGAAGCTACTCCCATAGTCCTCACGACTATGTGTGTTATGTTTCTTCTCTCATTAGGTCTGACAGTGAATTACCCCCTTAGTCACCTCACGTTATTTATCTAGGGAACCCTTGGCCAAAGGGGTTAGCCAGCATGAGAAGAAACAACACACCTCCCTCTCAACAAGGGTGGACATTCTGTATCATGTCAAGCTTGTCTCTGGAGCACCTCGAATCTTTTTCACTCCTAGTCAAATCAGCATGACTAATAGGAGAAAGATTGTGCCTATGCCATTCACCACTATCCAAATGGCTAATCCTGCGAGTGAATGTATCATTCTCCCTTGGTCAAATCAACATTACCAATCTGGGAGAATTTCTTCCCGATGCTACTCATTTTTCCATTGCCTTGGAAAAAATCTTGGTGAGAATGTCTGCAATATTCTCATCTGTGGATGTGTACTGGAGCTTCACTGCTCCATTTTAAATCGTGTCTCGGATGAAGTCCTCGAAGAAAATTTCGAAGCCACACTGCTTCATGGCTTGCAACATTGGTTGTTATATACTCTACCTATGTTGTACTGAGTGCCACTGATGTCTGCTTCCTTCTCAACCATGAGATCACACTAATCCCAAACTGAAACAACATCTGGAATTACTCTTTTGATCCATTGCACTCCATGCCCAGTCAGAGTTTGTATATCCCTGCAGCTTCACATTTCCATCCAAGGCATATCTCAATCCATATCCAATTGTACCATGTAGGTACCTCAACACATGTTTTGTTCCCGTCCAATGTACATGTCTACATTCAACCATGTACTAACTCAAGGCATTCACAGCAAGGCATATGTTAGGCCTGGTGTTAACCAGGTACATCAAGGATCCAATCAGTTTCCTGTACATCATGGGATCCACCAAATATGAAGATGAATCACTCAAGAGATTTATATTTATCGTCATGGATGTGGTCATGGAATTGCAGTCCATCATCCTGAGTCTCTGCAGGATCTCAACAATATATTTTCCTTGACTAAGGAAAATCTCATATGATCTCTGTCGCACCTCCAATCCCAAGAAGTAATGCATCAGACCGAGATCCTTCATCTCGAAATCTGAAGTGAGCTCCCTCTTGCACCCAACTATGACCTTCTCATATTCCGTTAGAAACGGAACATCCACATATAGGATCAATGGGAAACCATCCCCATGCTCATCAAATAATTGTTTGATATGGCATATCATGCCCTAGGTGCATGCTTGGGCCCATACAAATCCTTCTTCAATCCGCAGACATGAGACTCCTTCTCATGTATCTTGTGGCTTCTTTATGTACACTTATTCTGGCTATTGGAGTAAGTGTCTCGTCATAGAATCCTTGGGCCACAAATCAAGCTTTGTACATCTCTATGTTTCCATCTGTAGCATGTTTGATCTTGTAAATCAACTTGGAAGTCACCACTAACTTCCCTTCTTGTCTCGGAATCAAGGGAAAAGGTCCATATTCTAGTCCTTCTCATTGGCTTCCTTCTTTGTCACTGAAACAAGGGAATCCTCCCAGGAGGTCTCATATCTCCTCAAAGCCTCTGAAGTTTCGATCTAGCCTCTTTTTTGTCAATCTTGGAGGATGTCTCTCCCATCTGAATCTGAGGAGGAATAATTTATGAATGAAAGTCTCTAAGAAACTTACTCTCTCTGAGATCAAGCTCACTCTAAGTATGGATTCTCCCTCTGAATCTTGACTCCTATGAAGCTATATATTCTTTGGAGTCATATGCTCCCTCTGCATGTGTTGACCTCCTCTTCTCCTTCATTACATGGATGTGCACAACTCTATGTTTGGATAGTCTGCTTCATGTCTCCGCTAGAGGCCATCTAAATTGTTTCCTTCTACAACCGTCATTATAGCTCCTTCTCGGAGCTATTACCTGTGACCTTCCCAGAAAAAGAAACAAGAAAAACAACATCTCCATGGTGACCTCCGTGGAATTTTCAAGATAACCTGGATGAGACAGGTTCAACAACCAAGAATATCTCCTAGAGAATATCAATTTATCTTGTAAACAAGTGTATTATTAATATGAGTATTCATCTAATTGTAGTCATACCAACAATAATCAAGTGTTTACTAAACTAGCAATAGAGATAGAAATAACAGAAATTCTAAAGACCATTATTCTAGTTACAATACTTACTTAAACTGTAGAAATATAAAAATATCAAACACGATATGCAAACCTGGAGTTTAGTTGTTGTTGTCCCACTTGAGTTGTCTTTTATAGTTTCCATGGTCATGTGCTTGGAAGCACTACTGGCTAAAGGACATACTCTTCATCCTTTGAATTCTTCTCTTTAGCATCTATTGTATGTTCATGGTGATTCTTCTTTCTCTTCTCATGTTTAAGAGGACATTGTGTGGCATAATGTCCCATCTCCTTGCAGTTGTAGCATCTGATATTTGACGCATCCTTCCTGTGGCATGGTTTCTTAGACTTCTTCGGGATGCCTTCTAGAATCATCTACTTGACATGATCCAATAACGCATTATCTTCAAGAATGAGAACTTTTTGCTTCCAGGATATGAAGTTATTTGTTCCATCCAATCTATATTCAACTCTCATGATGGTTGACATATTTCATTGGTAGAAACCCTAGCACTGAAAAACCTCAATTTTTCAAAATTCACCAAACTACATGTTGAGGGTTTCAGGGGGTGCGTTAGGTTAGGGAACACTTCTCTATGAAGAAATTAACCCCAATGACCTTGGGATAGTTCTCAATGATTGAAAAGTATTGCATCTGCAAGGTGTTGTTGTAGCGATCTTCCTTCCAGTGGTCAAATTGTTCTAAAGGTAACCAACTCTGATATCATGTTAGATTTTTCTTATTTACATAGAATTAGAGTTACTAGTGTTCTTTTACTTCATTACTATTAACATATATATATATATCATGTACTGAGCAATATCAACATAAATGAGAGACAAAAAGAACACAAGAGACTTATCCTAGGAAAAACCCAACAACCTTTCTTAGATAGATTTTGTTCAGAAAGAAAGTCCAAACAAACAAACCCTAGCTCAAGGGATAGCTTAACCATAAATACCACTAAAAATGCAACAACAACACTATACCAAGGTATCACACCATTACCAAGAGAAGCACACGAGAGAGAGATACCAGAAAGACTAAAATAGAAGAAATTGAGTTACTCTAGTAGTTGTGTGACCTTCTCCAAACGTGTGCCTTGATTCTGTGTAGCTGAGAGAGTGTGAGTCAATGAAAAAATGAGATAAGGTTCCTCCTTATTTATAGTCTCCATGTGCTTCTAGTTGGTCCGACTTCTCTTCTAGGTATTTCAATATATGTCCAATGGATATCTTGTTTTTGGAATCTTCTCTACATCTAAGAAAGGTCATCTAGGAGGGAAAGATCCTCCTGTAGCTACCAAAAATAAACAATTTCACATGAAGCTAATGTCATGATTGATGACCCTGCCCAAGCAAGCTGAGTTTGGACCACATTGATCCCAGATTTAGTTGTCCTTCTTCATTCATTTACTTCAAGGATGATTGCATACTTGTGATTTTCATCAAACATAGCATAGGCTTGCATTATGTTTTGGTTAACCACTTGCATGGATATGGGACATATTTCTTGTGTGTACTCTCCTAGACTTGCTTCCCTTGTGACAATTTGTATGTTGAACACCTCAATGGGTGCTAAGGCATACTAGTGACATTATCTCACATGTACATTGGTTCATGTATTGGCCCTAGAGAGCTCTTTTGGTTGTATCATCTTTGTATCATATATTATTGAGCGCCATGGATGGAGGATGTTTATTGGTTTATACTATGTATTTCATCATATTATGTGGAGTGTTCCTCATTTTACACATCTTCCTAATCCATCAAGCCCTTTCAACGGCTATATTTAATGGTACTTAATGAGACTTGGATTTCTTGGAGGAACACCCTAGCATTCATGGGTTCATTTGGCATTGGGATAGCATATTGGCATGGTTGGATCTTTGTTATAGGAGAGCACTCTTCATGTGCATTTGTTTCTATATGGTTCTATCCCTCTCAACGACTATATTTTGGATGGTGTATCATGGTTGGAGCCTTATTGGATGGACACCCTTTCTCGTGTTGACACTCCTTGCACATGGATCGAGTATTGATGGCGCAGACTTCATTTTCTATTGGATCACTCCCTTGGTTTCATCTTATTGGCACATATTTTGATGCATGGTCACATTATTTGATGGGGTCGTCCGCTTACCCATGGATCTAGTGGACTATTGAGAGGATGATACAAATGGATCTACACTATCATATTGTTGGTTGACTCTTTATTTCATGGATTCATGCTCTTGGCACACTTGATGAGGAGTTTGAATTGGTCATAATGCATAGATTGAGTTTTCTTGCACATTCTTTGAGGGCATCCTTGTTTTAAGGGGTTATTTTAACAACCATATCCCAGTTTACACTTATATTTATGTAGATCCACTTTACATGGGAATGGTTAGAATGATTTGAGTGTCCCACATATTATTTGCACACATGTTGAGGTCACCTTATGTTTAATGGGTTGTTATAACAACTAATGGACTGTTGCTTGGACACTTATTTATGAGATCTGATTTTGGAGGAGTTTGATAGCTTTATTGAAGGGGCATCCTAACTCATGAAAAGATATATTTTGAAAAAGTGCCCAGATTGTTGTCGGATCGAAACAAGTAGATACAGAATGGTTGTGGGGTTTCATAATTTTGGTCATAATAGAAATTTTGACAAATATTGATGGAGTTATGATGGTTGCAAAATTGTCTTTTTAAAACCCTCGCCACATCTTGACCAACTTTTTGAAGAACGCCCCACCTTTTTTGCTTGAGCATTTTGGTTATTTGGGAAGAGTAAGATTAATGGTTGCACATGGTTGGGAATTCCTTGCACATAGGGCTAAGATTTGCTTGTTTTAAGGAATCTTGCATGGAGTGTTTCACATAGAGGAGACATGTGGAATATCATTCATTTGGCTCCACTATTTTATTATTTGTGAGGGCATTTTTCCTTGGAGAGCCCCATAATGTAATTTGATATTGTTATGTCTAGGTGCAAATCATGGATCTAGAGAAGATAATACTTTCTTTTTATTCCTTGGAGAGAAGTGTGGATCTAGATCCCACTTAATAATATATATTTTCAAGGAATTTGAGTTAAACTTTATATAAAGAGAAACTCTTCCCCATTTTTTTTCATGGTTGGATTTGGGGATATATCTCTATGAGATTAATCATTGAATGTCATGTGAAGGTAATATGAATGCAAGGGTTCTTTCTTTTTGAATATGAGGCTTATTCTTTCCTCTCCAATTGTTGAAAGTCGATGCTAGAAATTGTTTGCAAAATCTGCTTCAAGGACTATTTGTGAATGGTTACTCTACTCCAATAGAAGGATTTAGGTGTGGGATTTCCCCTCTTACTCTCCTTCGTTGGTTAATTTTTTAATGTGTCAATCTTGCATATATCACCTTAGTAAGAGTTGTTGCAGAATTTATACTTCATAGTAAGGCACACCCTCATGGAAAGGTTAGAGAGGTGAACCTTTGGAAGGGCCCTCAAGGGAAATTTCTGCATTAATTAACATAAAATTAGGGTTGGATGTAGCATGTTATTGTAGCTCTATTTTTTCATAGTCATTAATAGAAAACATCCCTCTAATATTGATCTCTTGACTCCATTTTACCTGGATTATATAAGTACTAGTCTCAGTCCACCCATCCATTTATTTTCTGAAGTTTATCACACATTTTCTTAGTGAAACCCCCCTTGTGTCGGGGGAGAGTCGGCCTAAAGTGAGAGGTGGAATTGTTGTGGTGACAATGGACAACCCCTCTTAGTTACTATAAAGTTACACTTTTGTTTTAGGGCTTTACCACTTGAACTTCTTCCATAAATGAGTGAGAAGGCTTCCCCACAAACCTCTTGCATGCATTCAATGATCGGTTTAATGAGTTAATGACAATGGATGGCTTCATTTCAGGCACATGTGAGAAATAGATGAAATCTAGGGCTAACTCTTGGAAATAGAGGATTCACTTTCCCATGGGCCCCCTTTCCTCTTCTCCTCTAATGGAATCATATCCCTTCTAGTGCTCTTTGTAGTTATCTTGGACCATTATATATTAATCCAACACTAATAATTACATAACCTAAATTTTCCATGGAAATCCTACCACATGGTCCATATATGCACATTTGCATCATACATTCCTAGCCATTCATACTATTTGGGCCTTGGACTTGCGCTCCACACTAGGAATCCATATTAACATATTTACAATTTATACATAATATGATTCAATACATTCTAGGTGTCAAAACCGAGGTATTAAAAATTGCATACATGCTTGTATTGCCTCCCATGTGAAAGTGTGTGGTCTTTCATGTTTTATTGCTAAAGAAATATACGCATGATCCTAACCACATTCTTGATTGGTATGTGATCCAAGGGGAACTAGATGGAGAGTTCCAAGAAGAGTCATTATGTATTCTCAAGAAGAAAATTGCAATATTACAGAACTGAGCAATTGTGCAAGTAAAGGTCCAATAGAGAGGGTACAAACCTAATGAGGCTACTTGGAAAATGGAGGATGTTGTTATTGTGTCATTTGGTGTATTTGGATCTACCTTGATATCTTGTATTATTGTCTTAAGTGACAACCCACTTTATGAATGGAGGCTCAAGTTCAAAGGCCCTGTTACAAAATGGTTTGAAAGAGACAAACATGAGAATAAATTATATGATAAGAAAGATAGGATAAGACATCAAACATGTGCTTGGTTGGTTGGTAAAGCAAGCGTGTTGTTATTCCCCCCACCAAAGTTCAAATCCACCCAGTGACATGTTCACCCCACGTGGGTCAATACCCATGTATATGAGATATTTGTTGAATAGATATCCCCCAATTGTGGTTTCTTAGCCAAAGGATAGTTCGCATGAGCATGTGATATGTACTCACTTCATTGTAATAAATTCTGACACCAGAAAAAGTGTCTACTTGTTTGTGTTGACTGGAAGCATCCATTAAAAAAAAAGGTATGCTAAGTTACTCATCCAATAGATGTCAATTGATTTCTTTGGGACATATAAGTCATGGGGGAGCTTTTAGTGTGGCACGTGGAAGGATACCCATGCTTACTAATTGCACATACCTAAAGTGGTTGGCCACCATATTCCATCTGCCTTATGCAAGTAGATGAGTACCCATATTTATTAATTGCAATTGCCCTTAGTCATTGACTACCATCTTCCAAGCACTTTACACTTGGTAGGACTACCCATCTTATTGAACATCACATGCCTTTAGTGGTTGGCTAACAACTTCATTCCATCTTATACTTGCCATCATTTCCCATGCTAATTTAATTGCACATGCTTTTAGTGTTGGATACCACTTTTTGTTATATTTTGATGTGCACTTAGACCGGTGCACACACACCTCATGTCTGGTTTAGGTTCTCAATAGTATACAAAAAATTACACAATTTGAACTGTGAACATAAACACACTGAGATGTCTAACAATTTAGCATGGTGGGAAATAAAGTAGCAATTGAATCATACATAATACACAAGAATTTAATTCCCAAAACACTTGTTCTTAAATCTAGAACAATAGGATCATGTACCAGGGACAATGGCCCAATTCTTACAAAAGAAAAATACCAAAATACTTACAATACCACTACAGAAACCCTCCTTTGTTATGTGCCAAATATTGTTGAACTGAGGTTGAGGGTTAGGGAATCCCTTGCCCCTTCAAACCCTCCTCTGCCTCTGCAGCCCTTTCACAAGTTTGGTAGAGTCCTTCCAGCCTTATCCACTATCTTTGGCTGAGGTTCCTAGGTTGTTGTTGATCTGGTTGTGACAACCCTCAATGGTTGTCCCAAAACTATTAATTGTTAGTGTTGTAACAACCCCCTCTATTATGATTGTATCATCCTTCAAAGGTTGTCCAAATTTTGTTTTTATACTATTTGTTACAGCCCTTAAACATCCCACAAATTATATTATATCGGCCTCCTGTCACTATTGTATCTACCCTAAAACTCAATAGCCAGTTGTCCAAAACTTGTGGCTAGATTATCTCCTTGGTTGCATGTTTCCACATAGACATGTGGCTAACCTCCCTTGGCAGGCCAAGCCTCTCCTTTCTTCCCAAAAAACCTCCAACAGTCATCGAATGCTCTCCTTTGCTAGGTCAAGCCCTCTCCCCATCAAAGCTTGCCCAATACAAGAAAAGAATAGAAAAATTGAGACCTAGCAGCCTCTCTCCATGGTTGGTTGAGGTCACCAAGGTTCTCCAAGAGAAAATGAGAATCACTCTCATAATAATAAATCATCACATCAACTCAATATTATTTTGTACAACTCTAATGTTGAGTAAAATCCCTTCAAGTAACTCAGCATTAAAATAGATTTGTTTATTCTCCCATGTGGATGTGAATCCCCAACATGTGGGTGTGAGGCCCCAACACAAGCCCACATATCCCCGCACATGTGAGAATACTCCCAATTCTACCAAAACATCAACAATCCCTCTTAGCAAGGGATGTATTCTCACCAGTACCTGGAAATAGCTTTGTCTCCCGCATTGGATCTGATACCACAGCGGCTCTCCAATCCATCTGATTGGATGTTGACTTTGTCACTGAAGAAAATAATGTTATATGACATGGACCCTTCTTTGAAGACATCCTACTCCTAGAATCATCATGCATGGATTTCTCAACCCATGACACCTTCTTAACAGTCTTAAAAGACTCCTCTCTCCCACCTGAACCTAAAGGTTGACTCCCTATAAACAGTTGACTCTCCCTTTGATCCCGGTAACTCCCTCTGAAGTCAAACTCCCTCTCACTCTGCTAAATCCCTCTGAAGTTGGGATCCCACTGAGTCTGTACAATCTTCGGAGCTATATTCTCCCTATTCATTGTCACTCTGGTATTGATGTTCATGGCTCACATAGGCTGGCCCTTCTGCCTATACAATTTGCTCTCTCTAACTCTAATACAACTATTGTGTCTAAGACAGATCCTCTGGGTATGAACAACATGTGTCCATATCAAAATATTGCATATCCCTTCTCCTCAATCCTTGAGACTGAGAACAAACTCTTGACACCCATAACACATTTGTCACTCTCAACATATCCTCTGACTCCATCTAGAATACCATTATTCCATATCCATGTACTGCATGCCTGGTCTCCATACCAAGCTCCATGTGCAAACCTCAGTGGGACTTTATAAATCTCTCGAACAATTCCCATGCTCCTTTCATATGTTGGTGGCTCCCACTGTATAAGAACCATGAAATCCCAAGGAAATCATCCTGCTTACCCAAGTCACAACCATCCAATGAAATTCTACCCAAGTCCAACATCCAAGTCACAAGACTCTCTGTGTCTACGTACACGCTGCAATTGAACATGTGTCCTCTCTCTGAAATAGTCCCAAGTTGCAGTTGGACACTCAGACTAGTTCACTCTAGACCTCTGCATTTCATCTCTGCAAGTGTCCTCATTCTCCTGGGTCAAATACTTCATACATTTTCGCACCTCGACTCACTGTCAAACATGAAAATAGTTGGCATGATGAAGATGCTAACTTGTCAAACTACCATACATATGAAGTTATCTCGTCTGTGTAAAAGCACCTGAGATGCACCCATTGCAACTCACTATGAAAAGCCATTGGAAGTCCATCCATGGAGTTTGAAACCCACCACACAACATATTTTTGCGAACCAAGATCTCCACCAATCACCAAAACTCCCAACCTGCCATACCATTAAGTTGCAATAGTCCACAACTCCTCATTTGAATGGTCTTCTCCATGTCTTCTCAACACTATTGTCATCTGCAATAGTCACTATAGCTCCCTCTCAGAGCTAGTCACCTATGTAAATAACTAAGATCCAATTTCCCTTCTCAGAACCTAATGCTTTGATACCATGTTAGATTTCGATGTGCAATTAGACTAGTGCACACACACCTCAACTCTAGTGTAGTTTCTCAATGGTATATACAAAATTACACAATTTGAGCTGTGAACATAAACACATTGAGATGCATAAAAATTTAGCATGGTGGAAAATAAACCAGCAATTGAATCATACACAGTACATGGGAATTTAATTCCCAAATCAATTGTTCTTAAACCCAGAACAATGGCATACTGTACCAGGGACAATGGCCCAATTCTTACAAAAGAAAAATACCAAAATACTAACAAGACCACTGCATAAACCCTCATTATTTTTTGTGCCAAATTATGTTGAATTGAGGCTAAGGGTTAGGTCATCCCTTTCCCCCTCAAACCATCCTCTTCCTCTACAACCCTTGCACAAGTTTGGTTGAGTCTTTCCATCTTTATCCACTGTCTTTGGCTGAGATTCCTAGGTTGTTGTTGATCTAGTTGTGACAGCCCTCAATGGTTGTCCCAAAACTATTGATTGTTAGTGATGTAACATCCCCCTCTTTTATGACTATATCACTGTTCAAAGGTTGTCCAAATTTTTTTGCTATACTGGTTGTTATATCCTTTAAACAACCCACAAATTCTATTGTACCAGCCTCATGTCACTGTTGTACCTTCCCCAAAACTCAGAAGCCATTTGTCCAAAACTTGTGTCTAGCATATCTCCTTGGTTGCATGCTACCACATAGACCTATGGATAACCTCCCTTGGCAAGCCAAGCCTCTCCTTGTTGCCCAAAAAACCTCCAACAGTCAGTCGTGTTGAGGAAAAGATATGAATTGATCTTACTCAAGCATTTTCAGACTTTACTTGGCTAAAGAAAAGTAGACGGGAATATCATACTATGTTTATAGCCAACAAAAATAACATCCTAACTCACAAGTACTAATTACGAGTGCTTAGGCTAGTCTTTTATCAACAAAAAGCTTGTTGGAAATTCACTTTTTATGTGATTTTATGAATATAACAGTTGATGAAATAAATGTAAGAACAGAAGTAAAGACACCAAGATGATAATCAAGATAGATGAGACATAAAGCAATCCTTTATTTCATTCCAATTCACCAAAGAGTCATTTTATTTACAAAATCTCATACATAAATCTTGGACCAAAGTCAAACTTAGACATCCCCGATGGAACATACAAAAGGACCTCTGAAAGAAAACCAAAACTGAACTCTAAAAGCTGGATCATCTTGCCATAGATTGTTTCCCAACAGACTCTGCACAATAGCCTTTATCGGTCATGAAAATTAATTCACAAACAGACAAGTCTACACAGACTATCAAAGATAGATCAACACCTCTGAAGAACAAGTGTCTGAATGATTAGATTCAACCCTGAATATTGTTGTCTACAATAAGACCCTACTATCATAAGAGAGAATTAGGATGTGATTAATATATGAATGAATGAAAACTGAACGATCTCAACATAAACTCAAAGAGAAAACCTTAGCATGCTTCTGCTTCTATCCTCCTCTTGTTCCTCCCTTTCCTTTTGCTTTTAACAAATTAGAATTGGTTGAAGAAGTTGAACCAATTCATTAGTTAAGTTAATTAAAAGACTCAACTAACTTTAGTTAGGGGGAAGAGTAATAATTATAATAAGGGTCATAAATAATAATAACTAGTAGGTGGGACCCCTTGTGACTCCCTTTAGTTCATAACAATCATAATAATCATAACATAACCATTAGTTAAGCAAAACACACCTCATTGTGTCTCCCATCAACATATTCCCTTTTGGTAATTTAAGCTCATGAAATTTGAAATTATTTCAAAAATAATACTCATATATCCAAAATAAACATGTTGTCCAAAGATCCCTGAAGTCAACTGTCATAAAACGATAGATAAAATAAAACT
>ML805579.1:333788-360154 GCA_009831015.1 Picea engelmannii
TCCCATCAACATATTCCCTTTTGGTAATTTAAGCTCATGAAATTTGAAATTATTTCAAAAATAATACTCATATATCCAAAATAAACATGTTGTCCAAAGATCCCTGAAGTCAACTGTCATAAAACGATAGATAAAATAAAACTCAAAGTAATTTCTTCCCTTGCTGATGTTATTATCGTTTAGTCCTTCTTTTTGACAGAGGCATGATAGGCCTCTGTTTTTAGCCTTTTATTTGAATGGTGCATCCACGCATGCATGATTGATTAGCAAATGATCTTTTAATTAACCATACATGACAACTCTTTTAAAATACAAAATGGATTTTGGCTCAGCAATATATTAGACTCATGCAATCCAATCCATACAAATTGTTTCACTGTCAATCAATGAGCAGGGGGGTGGAAAAGGGTTTTGGGATAGATGAAGGGGTTGTATTGAGCGAAAATATGATATAATGAGGGGGGGAAAAAACATGGTCACTTCTCAATGAAAACAACAATCAAATGTAAAGCAACCAATAAAACCCCGCTGCAATCCACACAAGACACTGCCACTTCCATCTACTTTAACACAGAAATTCCCTTGATTGTAATCAATCTCATAACAAGGAGTGAAAAAATGAATATGGGAAGGTGATGGGATTTGTAGTTAGCGGAAAATGAAATCATGGAAGGGAATAAATACGATTACTATTCATGAAATTAACTAAGCGATCCACAAAGCATTTTGTGAAAAGAGATGTATCAACCATCAATCACTTGGACCAAATAACAATTTATGTGTAGTTAACTAGTTCTATGTTCATAATCAACTATCCAACACGGTATCACCACATGACAACATGTATTCCATAATATTTGTAAGGGGTTTTGTTCCTGTCATTTACATTCTTTGCATTATATAGCAATTTTTTTAACAGTACCCATTTCCAATCTGTAAACCATCAAAATCAACCACTCCCCATACATTAATTCAATCAACAAATATACTCCAATTCATATTTCCAACAATAACAATGAAGTCATAGTATCACTACCGTCGGGTTTGTCACTTTGAATGAAATGAAATTCATTAAATAAATATAGGCAGTCACCCAATAATCGAGATCAAATTGCCAAAACCGAATTGACAATTAAACAGACAGCAGCCACCATTCCAACACAAGTATATGCATCGAATAATATAGTCATGCAAGTGTAACTCCATCACTGTGCAAGCCCAATCTTATGCAACCGTAAAACTAGACCACCTATCCAACCGACGAGGTACCAACAATAGCCTATCTCAACAAATGATCGGGCTGAAACAAATATGTTTAAAACCATGTGGGTATTCCTGAGTGTGAAAAAAAAAATCATCTATGTTATACACCGTGTGCAACCAAAAAAACACCACGATGGAACATTTCCACTTAACACACAAACACACATTCATGGCAATAAATCAACCATCGTGTTGAGCCCTCAATTTAATACAATATTTCTTCGATTTAGCTACATTTTAATCAACTATGTTGTGCAACCCAGGCTTATACAATCGAACAAATATAAAGATGCAGTGGATATATTCTCTACAGTGATCTGGCTCAATAGTCATTCAGCCCCAAAGAAAACCACAGTGACCATGCCCATTATCTCATTTGCAAAACACCATGCACACACGCGATATGTGTGAGCAACATCAAGCCTTTGTAACCAATGCTAGCTAATCATCCAAATAATTATTAGTGCAATTACCTATGATTGTGTATTAACCAAAAAATTCTCCATTGTTGTATAAAATCAATCAACCGAACCAGTTGTGGTAACTACGCATACCCATGCATCAATTTGAATCAGGGCAGAGGCCTTCTCCATTAACAATATTGAGTTATTAACATAAGGAGGGTGACCATATACTTCGAAAATATAATTGGCAATGTAGGGTTTATCATTTTTATCACAGAGGTAGTAACTAAATTCCAAACCAACATGACTGCCATACGACCAACTGAGAGAATGTGTATTCAAAGTAATCGGCCATACATAAAATCCACAATAACCCATATCAACTTGAAAATCCCGACAATCTCCTCTACAGAACTCCAGACTGGGGATTAAGGGTTTTCTCGGTAGCCATCACAGGAAGAACAGATCCAACTCCTCGTGATGGTGAAACTTCGAGGCCAAAGGTGTACACACAAAGAGGGCTATGATTTGTTTGTGGGCAAGAAAAAATTCCATGACAGGGGCCATAACAGGTGGTGAGATTTTAACTTGGTGTGGCAAATGTGATTTAACACACGTAGGGTATAACCCTTGTGATTTTCGATTAAACAACTACCACACAGAGGTGAAGACAGGGCCGAGTAAGAATAGGAAAACCCACTTTTTGACCACTAGTGGTGAAATCAACCAACTTCCCATATGTACAATGCATGGTGATACTAACACTCCAGTCATTAAACCCCATAAAAACCCACAGACTAGATACAGCAATGTGAAAATGTGAATATAGCCCACCAAGACCAACAAGGATCTTCTAAGTAAACCAGCAAGGATAATAGAGATCTCTTGTGACTTCTAACATCCCAGAATAACCAGTAATGTTATGACTTCAACCTCATTTCAAAGAGAATCAACAACGTTTCATTCACAATCACCATTTACACAGTCGCAATACTTAAGGAGAGCACAGTTGATACACTTGAGCCAATATCCATTTCATAACCAGAGTAGAATCATGAAGGGCCAAAAAAAGAACATACCTGTAATCAAATGTCTTAAGACACGAGTTGGTCGAGTGGTTCCTCCCTATTGAGAAATCAGAGCATAACCACAGCAGTAATGTTTGGAAGATAGCCTGACTATGGTGGCGTCCAACGGTAAGGGTAAAGGAAATGTGCAATAAATGTACATCACTTACCTACTTCAAGTTCATTCAATTCTTAGTACGTGCCAGCTATTAATCCAACAAATCATCCACCTTGAACCAACAACCTTTAATTTCCAAGAGTGCCACCCATATCGCATATTACCATCTTTATTATGCAGAAATGAATACCAACTATGCTATATACAACCTTGATAATTCGCATGGCTATCCTATGTTATCTAGGATTTGCCACAATCATTTTCAATGCATATAGTATAGCATGCTACCATAGGACAGTTCCTTCTTTCAGCTTCTTTCCATTTGTTATTACTAATATGTGTTTGTTGCAGGTGTCACAAGTAATAGATCCAATAACAGTCGGCAATGATAACCATGAAATATTTGGTGTCACTTGATCTTGGAACAACAAGGGAGCCCTGTATAATATGCATGATCCATTATCCAATAAAAAAATATATCGTCAACCATGAAAGTAATGTCGAACAGTAACATACCATCAAATAAACATCAAACTTGATCTCCAATCTACGAGGGGGTCCCACCTACTAGTATTATTTAGCTTTTATAATAATAGGCTTTAGCAACACTTTGCGGGCCAAACTTCGTTGCGAATTTAATCATCAACAAACTGGCGAATCCATGGGAAAATTTGTTTTCAACAGATTTAGAACTCAAAACTCATGGTTTCACAAACCAAGAGCAGCAGGTCAAGAAAATATAACCAGGAAGATTATGCAACAGGGGGAAGTGAGCGGATTTGATGGAAAGATGATCGGGAATTGGGGAATAACTTATGAAAAATGTTAAGAATGAGGGGTTTTACCACTGTATGCATAATCCATCGAGAATCGACTCTTATCACAAGGAGAAAAATTGATGGTTCTGCTCTTTTATTTCTCAATGGATGAAGAAATGGAAATAATAAGAGGGAAATAACCAATTTCTTTACAAGACAGCAGTGGAAATATATAACAATTTCAAGGGTCCTTCAAAGGAGACATCATAACAGTTGTGTAAGATTGATTGTTCTTTACTAAAAATTCTTCACAAGAGTGTCACTGTGGCAGAATTGATCCAACATTCTATCTTGACCAAACACTAAAAGATGATAAAGATTAAAATCGCAACAAAAATAATAATGCAGAAATTAAAACAGCAGCAGTAAAAGACTCAATTTGAAAAACAGCAAGGAAAGAAAACTTTAACTTAGAAGGTAGAAATCAAGGTATTGCAAGCATAGAAAAGAAGCACAAAAATCAAAAACATAGGCTACTAGTATAGAGAAAAATCCAGACAGCATTAGAACTTTTCATGTTGGTTCCTCACAATATTTCAAGCGAGGGTTGTCAGTGTTGTAGGGAAACAATTGCTCCTGTAAATATTTTGAGATATAAGAATTAGTATCCAAGAAAAAAAAAAATTGGAAAGGACCAATCACCTGGAAATCTGATGTAATCAGCATTCCCTTGACACACACAATTAGTTCATCAAGATAGAGATGGAGACTGACCAATTCATCGAGAGTCATGTGCATAGTTTTTTTAAAAGTAGTATATGTATCAAGTAAGCTAAAAGTTGGCATTTGTAAGGCATGGTATCACAATTAGTAATGAAAGTGGTTTTGTGAACATTTGCCCCTTTTACTATGATTCTCTTGTAACCAAAAAGACTTTCAAGTAAGGGTATTAACTGTGACTCTATAACCTATTGCAAAAACATTTCAATATTGAGAGGGGGAAAGGGATTTCTCATAATGGCTTGCCTGAAATTTCGAAGACTAATACAAGTTCTGATATTATCAGTGGTTCTCGAGGTCGATTTCCAAATTGAGACCCATTTAGGGTGGGCTGAAAAAAATATTCCATCCCTTAAGAAATATCTCAAATCCCTTCGAAAGGGTGCTTCCGGTGCAGAGTTAACAAATTCTTGTTTTTGCCTAGCTAGTTTCATAATATGCTAAACAAGACCAAGATCAAAACCATGAAGATCCTCATAATACCAAGCAAAAACATTTTGGGATTCACCACATAGTTCGATGGACCTCATCTCTTCTTTACCAGAACATTGGACATTTATTTTAACATTGGTTGAAGGTTCAAATGTCCTAATGTTCAAGAAGGTGGTTTCAATCACCTTCTTATGTAACTCCTCTTCTTTTTGTTTTTATTTATTGCCTACAACACTCAAAGAAAACAAACTCTCAAGAGGATTCAAGCCATCAGGAATCTTATTATTTTCCATGGATATAATTTCCTCGGCCTTAAGAGGTTCATCTTGGACGATAGCACAAATTCTCTCATCATCAGGGAGGGCCTTCCAAGATCCTACATGGTCAAGAATATATGAACGATCTAGAGATTGAAAATCATAATCAATCCTGTGGGGCAGAAGTTGTGGATTAGGAAATGCTGCAAAGACAGCTAACCAATCAGCCATTGAATTCAACTCCCTCTTCACATGAGTGATGTCGAAAGATAGAAGGTTCGAGACAAGTGCCCAAACAGTTTGGGAGTATTGTTCCATCATCTCGTTGCTAGGAGAGAAATTCTTATGTATCAGGTTCACAACAAGCTCAGAATTTTCGACAACTGAAAGGTGACCACAACCAAGATTAAGGGTGTTCTCAATGCTTGATAATAAAGATTTGAATTCAGCAACATTGTTTGAGCAAGCAAACTCTAATTTGTAAGATAGATTATGAATTTTTCCTGCAGGAGAAACCAAGATAATGCCAGCCCCATTTCCTTCACTAGAGCATGAACCACCGAAGTGCATATTCCATAAATCATCATCTAAATCAATTCTTTCCAAAGGAATATTATCCTCTTCAGCAAATATGGAATACACTCCTATCTTCAATATAGTTTACCCTGGATTGTGGAACATTCTCTATGTAGGGTGAAATTCTTCCCTCTCTAAGGACTATGATATTCTTACAATTTCGAGGAACAGATAAATGTGTCTCGTCGAGTGAGAGGTATCCACTTGTTAGGGCTTGTCAATCTCTCCCCAAGATAATTCAATAATTGCTTACATGCATATCAATCACCTGAATGTTGAGGGTTGTCCTTATCTCAGGATGAGTGCATAAAACCAAGGTTACATCTTTAATCTCGCATATGGTTGTTTGTTGTAGACTATTATAAGAGAGCATGCTTTTGGCATTTTCATTTGTACATGACAAGCCTAACTCTTCCATAATAATCTTCAACATGAAACTTGGGCCTAAACCACCATCAATGAGGCAACGATGGGCAATCTTATCCATGATATTTACAAAAATATAAAACGGGGGTTTTTTTATAGGGTATATAAAGTTATGTACACCTACTTTATTTACAAAATAATCCTCTTCATCTGCCTCTTTGGAAATATTGGCTACAATGGAATCTTTTCCTTCCATGAATTGTTTCAGATGCATCTGTTGTTCAGGGATGGAAACCATGTCTAGGAGGGTTGCATCTGCTTTGATGTTGGCCAATTGATTCAAGATATTATATTTGGAAGAGGGAAGAGGGGGAGTGATTCCTTGACCTTCAGGAATTTTAGGAACCTAGGGTGCAACAGCGATTGAGGACAAGATTTGATTAGAAGAACTGCATGGAGGATCAAATTTACCCTTGGAGCAAAAGCTTTGTTCCTAGTGTTAATAACCATGACATCCTCTAGCTTTGCAAAGTCTAGGACAGCGATAGTAGCTTCTGGTCTTTTACCAAATATCTTATCTTTAGCACTCTTCTTTACTTCACATGTGGTTTCTTCGTGGTGCTCCTCGCAAAATTTACACCAACTCTGAGGAAGGATAGCCTTAAGCTGAAAATTGTTTTAAACTAGATTTCCAAAAGGGGGTGCAGAAGAGGATGAAGCTCCAGGGGTGAGAGGGGAGATAGTACCCTTCCGCTCAAATGCTATCATATGATTGTTCATATATTGTACTAGTTGTAAGAGAGCGGACATATATTTTTGTCTAACTGATTCTCCCTAGGGTAGACCAGTTCATTCAAGCTATTCTTCATACTTTGAGAAAGTATGCAGGACGGAACTGAAATTATCGATGGTTTTTTCCTCGAGCCTATGAAGGTAAGGAGAAGGCAATGCATTGTAGTAATGAATGAAAGCGGCTTGGTTCTGAGGGCAGATAAGTTCAAGGATTTGATTGTACAACTTGGTGAAACGCAAGTTGAAAGACTTGATGGTCTCACCTTCCTTGTAGGTAACATTATTGTATTCCATTAACTTCTCGATTGGTCTTTTAGATTGCTCGTAAGTTGATATGAACCTGTATATTAATTATTCCCAAGTAGACAGAATCTTAGGAGGAAGGTTAAAGAAGTCGGTCGCAGCCTTTCCTTCCAGGGAATTGACGAATAGGTGCATGCAAGTATCGTTGGCATTGGCCCCTATATTGTGACAAGCATTAGAAAATGCCACCAGGTGTTCATTGGTACTGACATTTTTATTCCACAAAAACTTAAGAAGGTGCTCTTTAAAATTTGGAAGTGGACGAGTAGCAAGTGCTAGGTTAAGAGGAGAGGACACATGCCATGGTGTGGTTCTGGTGTCTTCTTCAAACTAAAAAAGTCCATACTTTTTTATGACTTTGGTGGGGTTTGTGGTAGATTGGACTGGGATATGGTGGTTTTATAAGCTACCAATCACTGATGGCGATGAATATTGAGAATATGGAGCACTTCCAGTGCCACCAAAGCCACCACTAGATGCCATCTTGTGGATGATAGATGAGGGAAAGAAAGATGAGTTGGATGAATCAGATAAAGTTCTCCTTAGAGCACTTTGTTGGTCAGACAACAAAACGTTTCTTATTCCTATTTCAGTAAGAGGATTTATTTCAGGTGACAAGCATCTTCTTCTTCTAGAAGCACGAGAATCTAAGGACATGAAAGAAAGGCCAAAAGTGAAGAAACAAAAGGTTATTTTTTTATTTCTAGGTTGCCTACATATAGCTTCCAATTGTTCTTGAACACTAATATCTCGTTCAATTGTTGCCCAAGAATGGTTAAGCTTAGCATGAGTCCTGGAAGTGTCTAAAATAGTGTGAAACAAATTCAAGGCAATGTTCATCTGGTCTTGGAGACCGGGCTCAAGATTGGGCTACCTTGCAACAGGAACATTCATCAATTGTAAAAAAGTCAAAGAATCAATATCAGAAAAAGAAAGATGTATCGATGAAAATCGAGTATAAAAAATAAACAGAGAGATATCAAAGATCTCCCCAGTATGGTCGCCAAATAAATTTTGAGGAAAAGATATGAATTGATCTTACTCAAGCATTTTCAGAATTTACTTGGCTAAAGCAAAGTAGACGGGAATGTCACCCTATGTTTATAGCTAACAAAAATAACATCCTAACTCACAAGTACTAATTACGAGTGCTTAGGCTAGTCTTTTATCAACAAAAAGCTTGTTGGAAATTCACTTTTTATGTGATTTTCTGAATATAACAGTTGCTGAAATAAATGTAAGAACAGAAGTAAGGACACCAAGATGATAATCAATATAGATGAGACATAAATCAATCCTTTATTTGATTCCAATTCACCAAAGAGTCATTTTCTTTACAAAATCTCATACATAAATCTTGGACCAAAGTCAAACTTAGACATCCCCGATGGAACATACTAAAGGACCTCTGACAGAAAACCAAAACTAAACTCTAAAAGCTGGATCATCTTGCCATAGATTGTTTCCCACCGGACTCTGCACAATAGACTTTATCAGTCATGAAAATTAATTCACAAACAGACAAGTCTACACAGACTATCAAAGATAGATCAACACCTCTGAAGAACAAGTGTCTGAATGATTTGATTCATCCCTGAATATTGTTGTCTACAATAAGACCCTACTATCATAAAAGAGAATTAGGTTGTGATGAATATATGAATAAATGAAAACTAAACTATATCAACATAAACTCAAAGAGAAAACCTTAGCATGCTTCTGCTTCTATCCTCCTCTTGTTCCTCCCTTTCCTTTTGCTTTTAACAAATTAGAATTGGTTGAAGAAGTTGAACCAATTCATTAGTTAACTTAAATAAAAGACTCAACTAACTTTAGTTAGGGGGAAGAGTAATAATTATAATAAGGGTCATAAATAATAATAACTAGTAGGTGGGACCCTTTGTGACTCCCTTTAGTTCATAACAATCATAATAATTATAACATAACCATTAGTTAAGCAAAACACACCTCCTTGTGTCTCCCATCAACATATTCCCTTTTGGTAATTTAAGCTCGTGAAATTTGAAATTATTTCAAAAATAACACTCATATATCCAAAATAAACATGTCCAAAGATCCCTAAAGTCAACTATCATAAAATGATAGATAAAATAAAACTCAAAGTCATATCTTCCCTTGTTGATGTTATTATCCTTTAGTCCTTTTTTACAGAGGCGTGAAAGGCCTCTGTTTTTAGCCTTTTATTTGAATGGTGCATCCCTACATGCATGATTGATTAGCAAATGATCTTTTAATTAACCATACATGACAACTCTTTTAAAATACGAAATGGATTTTGGCTCAGCAATATATTAGACTCATGCAATCCAATCCATATAAAT
This sequence comes from Picea engelmannii, assembly GCA_009831015.1. NCBI lineage: Eukaryota > Viridiplantae > Streptophyta > Pinopsida > Pinales > Pinaceae > Picea > Picea engelmannii. Next base: position 343,247 of record ML805579.1, read on the forward strand.
TGTTTTACTGTCAATCAATGAGCAGAGGGGTGGAAAAGGGTTCTAGGATAGGTGAAGGGGTTGTATTGAGCGAAAATAGGATATAATGATGGGGGGGAACATGGTCACTGCTCAATGACAACAAAAATCAACTGTAAAGCAACCAATAAAACCTCGCTGCAATCCACACAAGACACTACCACTTCCATCTACTTTAGCACAGAAATTCCCTTGACTGTAATCAATCTCAGAAGAGGGAGTGAAAAAATGAATATGGGAAGGTGATGGGATTTGTAGTTAGCGGAAAATGAAATCATGGAAGGGAATAAAGACGATTATTGTTCATGAAATTAACTAAGCGATCCACAAAACATTCTACGAAAAGAGATGTATCAACCATCAATCACTTTGACCAAATAGAAATTTATGTGAAGTTAACTAGTTCTTTGTTCATAATCAACTATCCAACACAGTATCACCACATGACAACATGTATTCATCAATATTTGTAAGGGGTTATGTTCCTGTCATTTACATTCTTTTCATTTTATAGAAAAAATTTGAATAGTACCCATTTCCAATCTGTAAACCATCAAAATCAACCATTGCCCATACATTACTTCAATCAACAAATATACTCCAATTCATATTTCCAACAATAACAATGAAGTCACAGTATCACTGCCATCGGGTTTGTCGCATTGAATGCAATGACATTCATTAAATAATTATAGGCAGTGAGCCAATAATCAAGATCAAATTGCCAAAACCGAATTGACAATTAAATAGACAATAGCCACTATTCCAACACAAGATATGCATTGAATAATACAATCATGCAAGTGTAACTCCATCACTGTGCAAGCCCAACCTTACGTGACCGTAAAATTGGTCCACCTATCCAACCGAAGAGGTACCAACAATAGCCTATCTCAACAAATGATCGAGCTGCAACAAATGTGTTTAAAACCCTGTGGGTATTCCCGAGTGTGAAAAAAAAAACATCTATGTTATACACCATGTGAAACCAAAAAAACACCATGATGGAACATTTCCACTTAACACACAAACACACAGTCATGGAAACAACTCAACCATTGTGTTGAGCCCTCAATTTAATGCAATATTGCTTCGATTTAGTTACATTGTAATCGACTATGTTGTGCAACCCAGGCTTATACAATCGAACAAATATAAAGATGCAGTGGATATATTCTCTACAGTGATCCGGCTCAATAGTCATTCGGCCCCAAAGAAAACCATAGTGACCATGCCCATTATCTCATTTTCAAAACACCATGCACACACATGATATGCATGAGAAACATCAAGACTTTGTAACCAATGCCAGCTAATCATCCAAATAATTATTAGTGCAATTACCAATGACTGTGTGTTAACCAAAAAATTCGTCATTATTGTAGAAAATCAATCAATCGAACCAGTTGTGGTAACTACGCATACCCATGCATCAATTCGAATTGAGGTAGAGGCCTTCTCCATTAACAATATTGAGTTATTAACATAAGGAAGGTGACCGTATACTTCAAAAGTATAAATGGCAATGTAGGGTTTATCATTTTTATCACAGAGGTAGTAACTAAATACCAAACCAACATGACTTCCATACAACCAATTGGGCGAATGCGTACTCAAAGTAATCGACCATACATTCAATCCATAATAACCTGTAGCAACTTGACAGGCCTGACAATCTCCTCTATAGAACTCCAGACTGGGGATTAAGGGTTTGCTTGGTAGCCATCACAAGAGGAACAGAGCCAACTCCTCGTAATGGTGAAACTTCGAGGCCAAAGGTATACACACAAAGAGGACTGTGATTTGTTTGTGGGAAGGAAACAATTCCATGACAGGGGCCATAACAGGAGGTGAGACTTTAACTTTATGTGGAAAATGTGATTTAACGCACGCAGGGTATAACCCTCGTGCCTTTCGATCAAAGAACTAACATGCAGAGGTGAAGACAGGGCTGAGTAAGAACAGGAAAACCCACTTCGTGACCACTAGTGGTGAAATCAACCAACTTCCCATATGTACAATGCATGGTGATACTAACGCTTCAGTCATTAAACCCCATAAAAAACCCACAAATGGGATACAGCAATGCGAAAACATGAAGATAACCCACCAAGACCAACAAGTATCTTCTAAGTAAACCAGCAAGGATAATAGAGATCTCTTGTGACTACTAACGCCCCAAGATAACCAGTAATTCTATGGCTTCAACCTCATTTCAAAGAGAATCATCAACGTTTCATTCACAATCACCATTTACAAGTCGTAATACTTAAGGAGAGCATAGCTAATACACTTGAGCCAATATCCATTTCATAACCAAAGTAGATTCATGAATGGCCAAAAAAAGAGCGTACCTATAATCAAATGTCTTAAGATGCGAGTTGGATGAGCGGTTCCTCCCTGCTGAGAAATCAGAGCATAACCATAGCAATAATGTTTGGAAGATAGCCTGACTATGGTGGCATCCAATGGTAAGGGTAAAGGTGATGTGCAATAAATTCACATCACTTACCTACTTCAAGTTCATTCAATTCTTAGTACGTGTCAGCTATTAATCCAACAAATCATCCACCTTGAACCAACAACCTTTAATTTCCAAGAGCGCCACCTATATTGCATATTACCATCTTTATTATGAAGAAATGCATACCAACTATGCTATATGCAACCTTGATAACTCGCATGGCTATCCTATGTTAGCTAGGATATGCCACAATCCTTTTCAATGCATATAGTATAGCATGATAGCATAGGACAGTTCCTTCTTTTAGCTTCTTCCCATTTGTTATTACTAATATGTTTTTTTTGTAGGTGTCACAAGTAATAGATCCAAGAACTGTCAACAATGATAACCATGAAAGATTCGATGTCACTTGATCTTGGAATAGCAAGGGATCCCTGTATAATATGCTCGATCCATTATCCAATAAAACAAGATATCGTCAACCATGAAAGTAATGTCGAATAGTAACATACCATCGAATAAACATCAGACTTGATCTCCAATATACGAGGGGGTCCCACCTACTAGTATTATTTAGCTTTTATAATAATAGGCTTTAGCAACACTTTGCGGGCCAAACTTTGTTGTGAATTTAATCGTCAACAAGTTGTTTCTCTCCTTTGTTGGGAAGAGCCCTCTCCCCATCAAAACCTGCCCAAGACAAGAAAAGAACAGCAAAATTGAGGCCTAGCAGCCTCTCTCCATGGTTGGATGAGGTCACCAAGGTTCTCCAAGGTAAAATGAGAATTACTCTCACATTAATAAATCTTTAGATCATAATTAATCTCCTTTTATACAACTCTAATGTTGAGTAAAATCCCTTAAAATACCTCAACATTAAATTAGACTTGTTTACTCTCCCATTTGGGTGTGAAACCCCAACATGTGGGTGTGAAACCCCAACATGTGGGTTTGAAACCCCAACATGTGGGTGTGCGGCCCCAACACGAGCCTACAAAGCCCATCAGCAAGCCCACAAATCCCAACACATGTGAGAATACTCCTGATGCTACCAAAACATCAACACTTTCAGAGCATCTTTGTTGGACAAACCTACCCCATTTGGTGACTTCAAAGTGGGGATGGGGTTCTAGAGTTCATAAGTCTATGCTTGCATTGTTCATTGGCTTTCACATATTTTGGCTTACTATTGATCTCTTTTATAATAACACATGGTGCCTCCATTGTGAAGTTTTGTTGAAATATTGTAACTGCGAAGAAATTTCTATTATTATTGAGTTATTATTAAATAGATCAATCTCCTTTTTCTGGATTGATCATGTTGGGCTTTGTAAATGACCAAATACCCTTTTGTGGATAGGTCAAACCCTAATTAAATGATGCTAATTAAGAAGTTTTCCCCTAGGGATAATTAAAGTGATTTTAGCCACTAAGTGAAGAAGTTGTCCCTACTTGGTGAAGAGACACAACCCTAGCGCCTAAAAGCTAGTATAAATAAGAGAGGATGATGCCTCATTCTCTCACTCACTCAAGTCATTCATCTAGTGCGGAAATTTGAAGGAAGCTGCAGTTCTCGGAAGAAAGAGAGAGAGGCACATTGCTCAGTCTTGGATATTCTCTATTGTTTGGTTTATTATCTTGGCATTGCATTGGCAATCTATATTAAGGAACGAAGTTTTTGCTAGGTTTTCTCCCCCATGAGGGTTTCCCGGGATCAATGATGTGTACCTTGTGATTGTGTTTCTTTCAGTGATCCTACTTATTCTATTATTTTCTAGTAAATTGAAAAGAACTTAATAGAAGCTCTAAATTTAACATGGTATCAGAGCTTGACTGAATAGAGCACCTTTCACTGGGCAACCAAAAACGTCATTGTTGTCGTACAAGAAAATTAGGATTTTTTATTGGAAGAGAATTTTAGCCTAAAAATTATCTAGGGAAGTGCACCCTAGCCTAGAAAACTCATTGGCACCTTGAGCGCATCATTTCAGTGGAAAAAGATTTCGGAAAGTGAAACCCTAGTTTTTGGCTGGCACCAGAAAACAAGGAAACCAAAACCAGTACCAGTCCAGAATGGCGCAAGTCAAGTTTTAAGGGGTAAATATTAAAATTTTTGAAATCAGACTGCACCAACCTACTCGCCTCGGCCCAGCAATTCTAGTCCCTCGATCAGAATTCCAAAATTGAAAAAATAGGGTTTCCTCATAAAACCCTAAGTTAAAGTCGCAGTACTAGTTACAGTTGCAGTTGCAATACTAGTTACAGTTGCAGTTGCAGTACCAGTTACAATTAAATTTGAAGAACTAGTTGCAGTTTCAGTTGCAGTAATAGTTACAATTGCAATAGCAGTATGAGTTGTAGTGTCAGTTCCTTCATGCCAGTTGTAGCACTGGTTGCAGTTGCAGTTGCAGTAATAGTTACAGCTGCAGTAGCAGTATGAGTTGCAGTGCCAGTTCCTTCATTCAAGTTGCAACACCAGTTGCAGTTGCAGCACCTACTGCAGTACCAGTTGTAGTGAAAGTTTTTGTGAAGTGTTGGGACTATTGTTTTATTTTCCTAGTGCACCTTACCCTAGCACGATATTGTCAGAGTTATGTACTTACATATGTTTAAAATGAATTATTATTCTAAAGGGTACTTGTAGGAGAAGGGATCTTTTGTCTTAGATCCAAAAGGATCTTAGATCCAGCACATTCAAAGGAATAATGCACCTCGGGTTTGATCATTTTATATGCATCTATTAGTTATGACATTATATTGACATCTAGGTTGTATGTTGAAGTTATGAACATCACACTAAACCTTGGTCAAAATTAAAGACAAGGTATTAGATTGAGATTAGATTTTATTCTCTAATTTAGACTTCTGTCAAGATAGCATATTGTCGTAGTACAGAGCACGGGTTGAAGAAATAACTTGTCATCTTGAGTGAAGGAGACTTGAAAGAAAAGCAACACACGCATTATTTAGGACAAGACTCCAGGTTCCAGGTTTGATTGATTAAGTTGATAAGATTCAAAGTTGCACATGACAAGTTTGATAACTACCTCATTACAATTAAAAACTATAGTTGAGGTAGCAGTCTTTGAAAAGTATTATACTTGGTAGCATGTGAGCATATTGAGATAAATATTGTAATAATTTACCAGATACAACTAGCATCTCCTCCAGGATAAACCTATTGTGTTAGTTCCAGGTTACCATGGAGGAACATTTGATCACAACACTAGAAGAGTGTTGATCTCATTTCGTATTGTATTTCTTACTTTTGATCTTTGTTTCAGGCGGGTCACAAGTAAATATATCTAAAGGGGCTATTGTGATGATTGTTCTCATTGTTGTTTTATTATTATAAAGAGTATTACTCTTATCTGTTGTTTCTCCTTTGTTGATCTTGTTTTAGGTCACAGGTGATCACCTTGAGGAAGCTATAGTGATGGTTGCAGAAGGAAATAGATTAAGCAGACTATGTACATGCTCATATATGTATCATAGAAGATGAAGAAGAAGTTATTTTTGAGATACAGAGTATTTCATATGGAGATAAGTTCTAAGAAGCAGAAGGCTCCAAAATGACCAAACAGTAAGTAGACTTGATCAAAGGATAATGAAGCCACCTTGACAGAAAGTTGAAATCGTTTGAATTCTGACTCAGCTTTTCATATTAAGACTTGGAATTCAACACCAAGTATATCCTACAAATACTATGAAGTTTTTGTAGACTCAGAAGAAATCAAGATTCAGAGTAAGCATGATCTTAGAAACGATCATATGAAGAGACATCTTCCAGGATTGGGAGACAAATGCCTTAAGAAGACTATATCGTAGCTTCAAAGATGTCTAGGAGATATGAAATCTACTGGGAAGATTCCCTTGTTTCAGTGACAGAGAAGGACGCCAGTCAGAAAGAATGAGATATGGATTTTTCCGTGAGACTAGAATGGAAGTCAGTGTTGACTTCCAAGATTGACCTAACAGATCAAGCATGTTGCAGATGTACAAAGACTAAATTATGTCTAAAGGATTCTCCCAAGAAGAGGAAGAATACTATGGCGAGACACTTACTCCAGTAATTGAACAAATAGTTACAGTATTCATGAAGACAACTAGAACAACCATGATTCATATACAGTATGAGATGCAGGGAGAGAAATCCCCATATTTAAAATTGAGTGGAAGTTGGTGCAGAACATTAGTTGGGTCATGGAGACATGACTACAATAGCAGATAGATTTACCCCCATGAAAGAAGAAGAGATACCTTCAGTATCAGTTATTGAACCACTCTCAGTTCAGATGAAGTTGGTGTCGTGATTGAATAGAGGAATTAATCTTGGAGTTCAGCAGTCTCGGTGAGAATGGAGCAGCCATTCTCAGCTTCAGAGTAGTTGTAGGTGAAGAGTCTCAGTTCAAGAGGAACAATTGCAGATAGAGTAGAGGACATACTCTCAGGTAGTGAAACAGATAGTGCTTTGCAGAAAGCACATAGAGCTAGCACACGATTCTTGGAGTTGAAGCAAGTGTACCAGGATGGTACAATGTGATGTGGAAAATTGATTTTGAAGATTGAATATAGAAAGACTCACGTCTGCATGTTGAAGGAATATTTGTACGTGTTGAAGAAATATCCTAGAGCTTGGTATGGCAGAATTGACAGCTTCCTTACAAGCTTGGGCTTTACCAGGAGTAAATTTGATTCTAACCTTTATTTCAAGGTTATGAATGATGAGTCAGTGATGTTGCTACTATATGTAGATAATTTATTATTGACAGATGAATAAAATATCATCACAATTGCAAGAATAAGCTTGCTACAAAGTTTGAGATGAAAGACCTAATACATTATTTCTTAGGTCTGGAAGTTTGGAAAAACACAAAGAATATCTTCCTTAACCAAGGGAAGTATGCAATTGAAATACTTAAGAGGTTTCTAACAAGAGTAAAGTTGATTCTAACCTTTATTTAAAGGTTATGAATGATGAGTCAGTGATGTTTGTACTATATGTTGATAATTTATTATTGACAGATGAAGAAAATATCATCAAAGATTGCAAGAAGAAGCTCGCTACAGAGTTTGAGATGAAAGACCTAATACATTATTTCTTAGGTCTGGAAGTTTGGAAAAACACAAAGAATGTCTTCCTTAACCAAGGGAAGTATGCAGTTGAAATACTGAAGAGGTTTGATATGTTGGAATGTAAAGCTATCAACACACCCATGGAAACAAAGTTGAACCTCTTGGTTGATACTTCGTCAGAATTGGTTTATTCTACATTGTACAGACATATCATTGGATCATTGATGTATCTGATGAATACCAGGCTAGATATATGTTTTGATGTGAACACCTTGAGTCAGTATCTGGTAGAGCCCATACGTGTTCACCTTGTTGATGCAAAACATGTGAAGAGATACCTTAAGGGTACGTTGGACTTTGGTCTCTGTTATAATGGAGATCATGAATTCAGACTTGTTGGTTATACTAATTCATATTGGGTTGGAATTTTTTATGATAGAAAGAGAACTTCAAGATGTTGTTTCAGTCTAGGGATCAGCCATGACTTCATGGCAGAGCAGGAAGCAATCCAGTATTGCTCTCAGCACGATAGAAGTGGAATACATTGCTACATGTTCCTCCAGTTGTGAATCCATATGGCTTTGAACATTGTTGACATGTCTATTTGATTTGGAAATGGAAGCAATCGTGATTCTATGTGATAATCATATTTTCATAAATGATCCAAGGGATCAAATTTTGCTCAAAAATAAAATTGCTCAAAATTGCTTCAAAACGAACATGTGCATAGGCCTCATCCTCATGATCCCAACGCAACTTGAACGGGTCCAAACAGACGCCGTATGAGTGAGATATCGTTTTCTTTTCATTTTTCCAAACAAACAAAATTTTGTTGACAGTGTTGATGTGGCACCTGACTGTACAGTTCATATGATCGTATAATGCTATGGTAGTGATGAGTTGGCATGTTGACTGGGCAGGCTATGTGGAAAAAAGGTGGACGAATCAGGTTCTAACACGTGTCATGTAATGGGCAAGTGATATGGTGCCACGTGGACCAGTCGTGGGCTGCCACATGGAACCCCTCCAGTGTGTAAAATTTGGTTAAGTTCGTGGGGGTCGAACCCCTAACCTCCGAGTGGAAACGTCAATGCTTTGGCTGGGCCCGAGCTACCAACCCGCCCGCGGGATGTTACTTAACTGTATTCTTGTTAAAGTTTATTTGAATTTTCATTATGGTATGGGCGACAGAGAAAAGGGTTGGGGCTTAGCCACAACTCCCGGTTCAAACCACCGCATGTGACCAAAAAAATCCACACTTCATACTGTTGGAGTAGGGTTGATATTTGGTGCTTATCCCAGAAGGTGCGGAGCAATTTCCATATGCCCACTCCATATGACCTTACCACAAATCGCGCGGGGTTTTCAACTGACACCACAATGGATGCCACTTGTCCTTTCATCCAATGGTCATCTGTCCACGCGCCCACCCACTTGTCAAAACCACGTCCATCCTTTTCAATGAGGGTCGTTTTAATCCTTGGGATGTGGACATATGCCCCCCATGCGACCTTTACCTTCGACGGGAAAAGGGGCCAACGCATTAAGGGCACGACAATTTACCACATTTCTCGGAACGGTGCAGTTTGTTTTTTGGCCCAATAACGTTGTGGGAGCCAGGTTAGTCACACAAAAGGTGAAATTTGGCGAGCAGGTACAGCAAGCTTGAAGGGAAAAACTTCCAAGAGGTGTAACTTCTTCATTTTTTGGCCAAACCAGGTGTCGAAAAAGCCCAGCTAGGGGTTTTTTGATGTTCTGGAGCCATCTATTTGGCATTTTGAACACTGTAAAGCACTGTTTTTAGCACTTTGAGAAAATAATATAAGAGATCCATTAGAAGATGGACCAGGAGATATATCCCAAGAGAGGGGTGAACTCCTTTATCATTTGTTGTGTTATGTGTTTACTGATGGTTGTTGATTGTTGGTTATTATGTGCATCTTAAGTGTAAAAACTCTCTAATTTATGTGTTTGCAAATTGATCATTTTTCCCAAGCACACATAATTAACACTTACAATTAAATTAAAAGATACAAGTATTATTCATTTTCAGATCAAGTTGGTATCAGAGCATAGGTTTTTGAAGGCTTGATTGTTTGCAATTTTTTTTTTTATTTATTTTTTTTTTTATATCTGATGCTTACAAGGTTGAAGCTCACAAGAGGAGAAGGTCAACTTGTAGAGCCAAGTTCTCAATTGTCAAGAAGGAGAACTATCAAATCACCTCAAGCTTCAATGAGATATTCACCAAGTATGGCTCATGAGGAGAGTCATGGAACTCTTCCTTCAGAGGAGGATACTTTCAGAAAATCTTTCTATGATATGACTCAGAGGGTGAAAGTTTTGTTTGAAGAAAGAAATGCAAGATTGCAAGGTGAAAGCTCCAACCCTCCAAAGGGCAATGGATATAGTGGTGATAAAAATCCAAAGGGAAACGGGGGTAATGGTGATTCTCCACCTCCTTCACCTCCATCTTCCACCACTTCACAACCACCTCCAAATTATCCAAAAGAACATGGTAAAACTCCTTTGCTTAAGCTTGATATTAAGTTTGAATTTCCTATGGATAATGGAGAGGTAAATGCTGAGAAATTGGATAATTGGATTCGTCATATTGAAGTGTATTGTAGGATACAAAGGATCACAGATGATGAAACTAAGATTCAACTTTCTTCTTTAAGATTGGATAATGAAACACTCATTTGGTGGGAATCCAAAACTCAATAGGACATGAAGAAACATGGTAAAGTTTTATCCTCTTGGAATGATTATATTGTTGCAATTAAAAAGGAATTGTATCCATTAGCATACATGCAGAAAGATATTATGGATTTGAAAAACTTTAGGCAAGCTAAAGGTAAATATGTGCAAAGGTTCACTCAAGAATTTAGGAGAAGAGCTTTGGTTTTGGGTATAGATTTGTCTTCTCAAAAAACTTTACTCAAATACATTGGATGTCTGCATAGCTACTTGAAACATACAATACTTATGTTTAACCCTTCAAATCTAGAAGATGTTTGTGTACAGGAAACTCATTTAGAAACAAGAGGAAGGAATGAACCTCAAGAGGGAAACAAGAAGTCTTTTTATAATGGAGACAAGGGAAAGAGGAAGTTTGAAGGAAATGGAAAGAAAAATGCTTCAGTCAAGAAAGAGAGAGAGAAACTCTCATGTAAACATTGTTCAAAAGATGGTTATGATGAAGACCATTGTTGGAAACTTCATCCTGAAAAGAGACCCAAAAATTTCAACAACAAAGATAAACCAAACAGTGTTGCAACTGTACAACAAGATTTAGGATCTGATTCGGAAGATGAAACAAAAATCACAGCCATGTGTTTTCAAGGTAAGGATTCTATTGCAAGTACTAGTTCTTCAAGTAGTAGTAGCCTCAATGAAACTCAACATGAAAAAAAAATAATAGAGCTTTTTCACATTAGGGTAATTTCAAAACATACCAAGATAGATACTCTATTTGATACGGGATCTCAAGCAAACCTCATTTCTGACGACACTGTCAAGAAACTAGATTTGGAAACTACTGCTCATCCTAAACCATACCCTTTAGGTTGGATATGTGATAATGCCAAATTGCATGTGACAAGAAGGTGTAAACTTAGATTTTCCATCACTACAAACTATATAGATGAGGTAGAGCTTGATGTTATTCCATTGGATATTTGTGGTATTGTGTTGGGAAGCCCATATTTATATGATAGGAGAGCCATCTTTCATCAACATGAGAAAAAATATAATTTGTTCAAAAATGGAGTTGAGTACATTGTTAGAGAACATACAAAGAAGATAAATTTGTCACTTACAAATGTTGGACAAATGAAGAGACTAGTCAATGCTAGTAATAACCTTGTACTTTTGATGATTAAACCCAAAGACAATGATGAAGAAGAAATTTTCCAAGGATGTGATGAAAAGTTAAAATCTGATGTATATGAGGTTGTTAACGAAAATGTTGAGATGTTTCAGAAACCAGGGAGATTTCCTACTAAAAGGGGTATCCAGCATGAGATTCTATTGCAACAAGATGGTCCTCTTCCAAACATTCACATGTGTAGGATGTCAGTCATGGAGAATGTTGAAATCAAAAAACAAGCCCAAGAGTTGCTTGAGAAAGGGGTCATCAAACCAAGCACATCACCATGCAGGTCACCAATTGTTTTGGCACCAGAGAAAGATTGCATATGTCGTATGTGGGTAGATTTTAGAGCCTTGAACAAGACTATGAAAATGATTGTTGAAGGAGACACATGGAATGATGCAGGAGCATCGCTCCATCTCATCGCGTTCCAGCTAATTAACACGTGTGGTGCACATTCAAGGAAGGAGAGGCACCACCCTCTCAATTTTGCCTCGAGAATCCAAGGCGTGATCCAGACATTAATTGAAGACAAGCTGGAGGAGCTAGATCGTGCTTTCACACAAGTTGGAGATAAGGTCGTCATTAATAGGATGACGGCAGAAGGGATCTGCATCCAATTTGGAGCATATTTCCATCATTGTAATTTATCCATTAGATGGGTGTTTGAACGGTGATTTGACACCACTAATTTAGCTTGCGATGGAAGCTCATAGAGCCCCTCTTGTATAAATATTTGTATTGTAAGAAAAGTAGAGGTTAGGCAGTTAGGTGGCGAGCTATTAGACAGTTTGGATAGATTGGGTTGTAGGGAGAGAAAACTCAAAGAGCCGAGACTTAGTTGTAGCTCGGACTCCACCATTGTAATTTGGAATTCCACCATTAATAGAAAATGATAGTTTTTCATGTTTTATCTTTCTGTTCAATGGATGTTGTGTTATGAATGTCTTTTACATGTTTGTGAATTGTAGATGAATGTTAGGAATCATCTACAGGGATAGAGATACAATTTTCTATCTGAGAGGGGGTTGAGTTAAGTTTGGTTCTCTATGCTAAGTGCAAGGAGTGTGTGACAAAGTAGGGAAACTCTTTAAGCCGACGCAACGAGTGCGTGTCTAAACTCAATGGAGTCAGAAGAGAAGCTGCCAGGAGGGCACACCAGATTTATTCACTGACTCAGGGAGAAATTTTAAGGTGGTTAAGTCCCTTGGAAAGAAAGACTGTGTGGAGAGAAGTGTCATCCAGAGTTACTAAACATTCTAAAACACTCTACCAGGAGGTCATTGAGCTTGCATGAGCATGCCCAGGAATTACACTGCTGAAGGTGTTGAAAAATCCTAGAATTGTTGAATATTCTGGTGAAGGAAGGCTTTGCAAGAAGCGCATCGACAAAGGAAACGAGATGCCTTAAACCTTTCCATAAGGTCGAGGGAGAAGTCGTCGAAGAACTGAGCCAAGCGCAAGGAGTGCACCTAATGTGTTATGGATTCGCCTTATAATCTCATGAGGAAGGGCGAGAAGTTTCCAGGAGGGCACGAGAAGCTCACAGAGGAAATTGAAACCTTGAAGGTTTTCAAGCCAAGCAAAGTCGCAGGAGAGTTGCACAGATTTATGCCAGGAGTGCAGGAAGCCTTCGAGGATAGTCTAATTCTCGAAAGGAGAATTTTCATTAAGTGTGCAAAGGATTCAAGGACTTCTCGAAGTCTCGAGGAAGGAGAAGTCACCCATCATCGAGGAGAATACAGGTGGCAATATATCGAGAAGTTCGGGAGGAGGAGCTTCGAAAGGTTTCTCGGGAGCAAGCATAGGATCTTTGTGAAGTCACAAAGAGTGATTTCAAACCCAGACCGTTGGATCTGGAAGGACACATAGCAAGGGATCAGCGCATTGCTGATTCGCAATCGGAGAAAGCAGAGTTGGGAAGAATTGAGGACTCACGAAGTCCGAACTCGTGATTTGATCACAGCCATGGATCACGAGAAGAACGAGGACTGTATATCTGGTCCTGAAGAATTCGTCGATTCAAAAATCGAGGAAAGGGAGAAAGAACCTCGCAAATGTCCCGAAGCGTGGGGTCGCGAAGGAAGTTGGACCACATTCGTAGTCTGTGGTCGTACCAAAAAGAAATTCTAGCACATGGAGCTAGCAGCATTGGCGTAAGATTTAGAAGCACAAAGGAGAGGGTCTGTAGGTGCCACATAGTGGGTTCCAAGGAAGTAAAAAGGGTGACCTATGTCAAGTTGAAAACAGTTCCATTAGGATCCTAATGAGTCATTTGACTCGACGACTTGAATGATCCTAGACCGGGAGGTCATGCCAGCCCTAAGGAGGGAATGGGGGTTATCACCAAGAGTGGTATCAGAGCTTGACTTCGTCTGTAGGGTGTGGGCGAAGGGAGATAAAAGAGATATTTTGATACCAAGAGTGGCATGAGAGCTTGATTTCTCTCAGCGGAGAGAAAGAGACAAAGGATACGGTGTGGAATCAATTTATGTAAGTCGGGGAGGCAGGGTGTGATGCTCTGTTGGAGTTTTTCCAAGGCGTGCAGCAGATGATAAAGTATCCAGGTAGGTTGTAAACAAAGAAATATGGCCATTGACGGTCATAAGCATGGTCGAGGGGAAGTCCTCTCACAGAAGAGCAAGGCGGAGATGGACAAGGAGCTCAGAGAAATTTGAGCATAGATGGAGAAGCTAGCATTCAATATGCAGCATGAGCCAAAGGTACACTAGAGGTATGAATGGCCTTTGAAGAGGAAATCCAAATGGCCTGTTCAGAAGTTGTTGGCCAGAAGGTAGCAATAGGTGTTAAAGAGGTGGTTGAGGCATGTTGAAAACCTCAGTCATAAGGGAAAGAGATCTAGAAAGAGTCTCATAGATTTCTAGGTGGGTAATGAGAAGGGATCAGTGGATCTCGTAAGCTGCCAGGTGGGCAGAGGAGACATCCCAGATTGCTAGGTGGGCAAGGGAGAAGAGGTGAGCTCAGTTGAGAGTTCATTGAAAAATGAGGAGGCAGAAGAAAAACCTCACTCATATGGAGATTCATGCAGAACAATGAACTGCGTGAATGAATATGATGACAAGTTAGAAACTTTCATCACAGCGAAGGAGGAGGATTAGAGGGGCGTTTTGATCATTGGAGGATTTGAAATATTCCTACCAAGTGGCCAAGAATATTCCTACCAAGTGGCCGAGAAGAGGCTAGAACAGATGTTGTAGATGCGACAGGGAGTCAGCAAGCAGAGACTGTCAAGGAGGAGAAGGAACAGATATTGATGTATGTCCCGACGGAAGGAGAAGAGCATTCAGCAGAATCGCTCGACGTTTTCAGCCAGGAAGTTGAATAGGAGATGACTGCAACACTGGAGTCTGCAACAGAAGAAGCAGACAACATAGACTTTGTCAGTCTGTGTGAATAATTTGAATCTCTTGAGAGGAGAGTGGAAGTGCAAGGCATGCACATCCAACAGGCTAAGTTGGAAGCAGATGAAAGACCACACCGGGATGAGGAGCAACTGGAGGAAGCTGGAATGGGAATAGCCGAAGGACTGACAGGAGAAAATCTGTCAGGAGCAGTGGTGGTTGAGAAGCAGTTTAGTGATGAGTAGCCTGCAAGAGTGAAGACTACAGCAGAGTGGCAAGCTAAAGCCATAAGAGAAGAAGATGTCTTAGGAAGCCAGTGTGAATTTCCCATTGACAAGGAGGGAATGCAGTGAGCTAGTTTGCAACAGAAGAGCCAGTTGATAGAGCAGTTGGACAAGGTGATCGAGGAGATAAGGAAGCTGATGTCGAAGTCGGTAGAGGAATCGGTTAGCAAGAGAAGGTTGGATGAAAGAAAACCTGCACAAGCAGTGCGAAAGATGGAGCAGAAGCAGCGGAGCAGAGGAGCCGAGAGACATCTCCAGGAGAAAGTTTGGGATCCAGGTGGATTTCAGCCACGTTGGAAAGCTCATGAGCAGGAGCTCATGAGATTTTCCTTTGTGGAGTATGATGCAGGAGCATCGCTTCGTCTCAGCATGGGCCAGCTAATTAACATGTGTGGTGTGCATTCAAGGAAGGAGATGCACCGCCCTCTCATTTTTGCCTCGAGAAAACAAGGTGTGATCCAAGCATTAATTGAATACAAGCTGGAGGAGTCATATCATGCTTTCGCACAAGTTGGAGATAAGGTTGCCATTAATAGGCTGACAGCAGAAGGGATCTGCATCTAATTTGGAGCATATTTCCATCATTGTAATCTATCCATTAGATGTTTGAATGGTGATTTAACACCACTAATTTAGCTTGCAAGGGAATCTCATAGAGCCCCTCTAGTATAAATCTTTGTATTGTAAACAAAGTAGAGGTTAGGTGGTTAAGTGGCGAACTGTTAGACAGTTTGGATAGATCGGGTTGTAGGGAGAGAAAACTCAGAGAGCCGAGACTCAGTTGTAGCTTAGACTCCACCATTGTAATTTGGCATTCCACCATTAATGGAAAATGACAGTTTTTCCTATTTTACCTTTCTGTTCAATTGATGTTGTGTTATGAATGTCTTTTACATGTTTGTGAATTGTAGATGAATGTTAGGGATCGTTTGTAGGGATAGAGATACAATTTCTATCTAAGAGGGGGTTGAGTTAAGTCTGGTTCTCTAGGCTAAGTGAAAGGAGTGCAGGATAGAGTAGGGAAACTTTGTAAGTCGACGCAAGGAGTGTATGTCTGAACTCAGTGGAATCGGAAGAGAATCTACCAGGGGGGCACACTAAATTTATTCACTGACTCTGGGAGAAATTTCAAGGTGGTTAAGTCCCTTGGAAAGAAAGACTATGTGGAGAGAAGTGTAGTCCAGAGTTACTGAGCACTCTGAAACACTCTACCAGGAGGGCATTAAGCTTGCGTGAGCATACCCAGGAATTACACTGCTGAAGGTGTTGAAGAATCCCATAATTGTTGAATATTCTAGTGAAGGAAGCCTTTGCAAGAAGCACATTGACAAAGGAAAGGAGATCCCTTAAACCTCTCCATAAGGCCGAGGGAGAAGTCGTCAAAGAACCGACCCAAGCACAAGGAGTGCACCTAAGGTGTTGTAGATTCGCCTTATAAGCTCAGGAACCTTGAATGTTTTCAAGCCGAGCAAAGTCGCAGGAGAGTTGCACAAATTTCTGCAAGGAGTGCAAGAAGCCTTTGAGGATAGTCTAAGTCTCAAAAGGAGAATTTGAGCTAAGTGTGCAAAGGAGTCAAGGAATTTTTGAAGTCCCAAGGATGGAGAAGTCACCCATCGTCGAGGAGAAGATAGGTGGCGGAAGATCGAGAAGTTCGAGAGGAGGAGCTTCGGAAGTTTTGTTGGGAGCATGTTAAGCCCTAATATTGGCTCATTACCACTTAATTGGGGCATTTTAGATTAGTAATGTTATTTTATTTATGTCGGATTTAGGCCATTAGTTGTAATTTAGATTAGTAATGTTATTTTATTTATGTCGGCTTTAGGCCATTAA
>ML805579.1:379728-390594 GCA_009831015.1 Picea engelmannii
GTATGTCCACTATCCATTTCTCTTAGTTCATTCAATAATCTAGATCTAGGGAAAGAGTAGTATTCTGTCTTGTTTTGTTCTAGATCCAGGTGGATCTAGGGAGATTGGTCTGTGTCTGCACTCACGAATTTATCCTGAAACAACCTGCCTCATTCTATTTTTATATGATGATGATGATGATGTTGCTCCAGCCTTGTACTTTGATGATATTGTTGCTCCAGCCTCGCGTTGTGATGATGTTGTCATCTCAACCTCGTGTTGATGATGTTGTTATCTCAGCCTCGTGTTGATGATGTTGATGATGTTGCCATCTCAACCTCATGTTGATGATGTTGTTATCTCAACCTCATGTTGTTGATGTTGGCGTACCAGCCTTGTGTTGGTGATATTATTATTCTAGCTTCATGTTATTGATGTTGATGCTTCAGCTTCATGCTGAAGATGATGATGATGATGCTACTTCAGCTTCATGTTGAAGATGATGATGATGTTGCTACCTTAGCTTCATGCTGAAGATGTTGATGATGTTGTATCAGCCTAGTGATGTTGATGTTGTTGTTTTACTAAGTAATGTTGATGATTCAGATTCCAACTCCATGCTATGAACGATGATGATGATGCTATTCCAGCTCCATGTTGTGAATGATGATGATGATGATACTCCAATTCCATGTTGTGAATGATGACGTTATTGATGATGAGAAAAACTTTCAATGATTTATAGATATGCCAGTCAGTGTTTCAGATGTTGTTGATGTTGTTTTCCTCTCTCTCTCTCTCTCTCTCCTTATGATGTTGTATTGTAGAATACCCTTCTTGTTAAGGAGAAGTGTTGAAATATTGTAACTGTGAAGAATATTCTACTTATTATTTAGTTATTATTAAATAGATCAATCCCCGTTTTGTGGATTGATCATTTCGGGATTTGTAAATGACCAAATCCTCTTTTGTGGATTGGTCAAACCCTAATTAAATTATACTAATAAAGAAGTCGACCCCTAGGGATAATTAAAGTGGTTTTAGCCACTAAGTGAAGAAGTCAGCCATGCTTGGTGAAGAGACACAACCCTAGCACCTAGAAGCTAGTATAAATAAGAGAGGATGATGCCTCATTCTCTCACTCACTCAAGTCATTCATCTAGTGTGCAAGTTTGAAGGAAGCTGCAATTGTCGAAAGAAGGAGAGAGAGGCACATTACTCAGTCTTGGATATTCTCTAATGTTTGATTTATTATCTTGGAATTGTATTGGCAATCTATATTAAGGAAGTTTTTGTTGGGTTTTCTCCCCCATGAGGGTTTCTTAGGATAAATGTTGTGTACCTTGTGATTGTGTTTCTTCCAGTGATCTTGCTTATGCTATTATTGTCTAGTAAATTGAAAAGAACTTAATAGTAGCTCTAAATTTAACAAGTTTTTGCACCAATTTGGGTGAGGCTTTTGGGTTGTGAGGCATGTTGAAATTAATGCAGTTGCAAGAGCCATTCTTTGGAGGATAGCTAAGACCCTAGTTGAGTTATAGGGCCCCCAGTACACTCTTGGGATTCTTGGTCTGGGACCAAGCAGTTAGAGCCATGGAAAAAGAACCTAGTCAGGGCCCCCAGTATATTATTGGGGTTCTTGGTCAAGGACCAAGCAATAAGTCCATAGATTTGTTCTAGGGCCCCTGGATGTGTTCCACGGAATCCTTTCTCGGTGCTTGGATTGATCCTTGGATGTGTTCCTTGGTGGTTGATGATTAAAATCCCTAGATGTTTTCTAGGGCCCCTGGATGTGTTCCTTGGTGGTTGATGATAAAAATCCCTAGATGTGTTCTAGGGCCCCTAGATGTGTTCCATGGAATCCTTGCTCGGTGCTTGGATTGATCCTTGGATGTGTTCCTTGGTGGTTGATGATATAAGTCCCTAGATGTGTTCTAGGGCCCATGGATGTGTTCCAAGGAATCCTTGCTTAACGCTTGGGTTGATCATTGGTTTTGTACCTTGGTGGATAGGACCCTAAATGTAATCTAGGGCCCTCAGATGTGTTATGGGGTATCTTGGTCTAGGACCAGGTAGGTTCTTGGTTAAGTACAAAGATGTGATGATGTGTGATCTTCTTCTTCTCTCTCGAGATGGTCCATGAGACCTAGGAGTAGCTACGAAGATGGACATGACCATATCATTGATTTTTCCTCTTATGTTGGGATGATAAAAGCTAACAAAATTAATCATGAGACTTATGTAGACAGTTTGCCATTGAAGAAGACCCCTTTGACTTTGTCTTGTTTCCTCCCCTTGCTTGATCCACATCCCTCTTCTTGTTTAATATGGTGTTGGTCTTTTATAGTCACTTTGACTTGATTGACTTTATAATTAATATTTTTACAATTAAAATATTAACTATTATTTTTATTTTTATTTGTTTTAATTATTAGGTTTTTAATTAAACCTAAAAGGTAGGGTTAAATTAATTAACCCTAACCCCTTCCTAAACTATAAAAGGAACCTCACCCCTTTCTCATTCTTACACTTTTGATGGTTCCTCCTCTAAGCTATCTTGGTCTGAAATTTGATGCAGCTCCTCTTGTTCTAATTGGTATTGGGTGCAGCCTCCTCTTTTGGTTTTTGTTTTTGGATATGTGGTATGGCCCCTCCTTGGATCTGATGTATATGTTGAGTTTAGGTGTGGACCCCTTTCTCGGATCTGATGTGTATGTTGTATGGATGTGGCCCCTTTCTTAGATCTGATGTGTATGCTATGTATGGGTGTGGCCCCTCCTTGGATATGATGTATATGTTGAGTTTAGGTACGGCCCTTCTTGGATCTTATGTGTATGTTGATTTTTGGGTGTGGCCCTTCCTTGATATGATTTGTATGTTGATTTGGGTGTGGCTCTTCCTTGGATCTGAGTTTATGGTGAGTTTGGGTTTGGCCCTCTTCTCTTGTTAGGTATTGTCTACGACCCCCTTTAGGACTATCCATCTTCACTCCTTTCGTTGCCTATGCCTCTAGTGCCATCAGTGTGTTGTTATTGTCCCTATTTTATGACCTATGCATGATACCTATCCTACAGCTGGTTGTACCCTATTCAAGGCTTGTTGTGGCAGCCCCAAAACAACTATTTAATTATGTCTATGACAGTAGCAGTACCATACCCTTGGACAAATTTTGTAAGGTTGTTAGTGGTCAACCTCTAGATTGGACAGTGGTGTCCTTGCTTCAGCCTTGTAATTAATGGTTGGTATGCTGGTTGGTTTTCTGATATTGTCCTAAAGTTCTTCTTGGAAATATTGTTCACAAGATCATGATGAGATATGTCCATAAGGGTTTGATCCATGATCATGAAAGCTTTTTCTGAGCATACAGAAAAGAGGACAGCAGTAAGTACCTCAAGTAAATTTGCTCTTTGTTCTTGGCTAAGGTAATGTTCAGATCTATTATTTGTTTAAGTTCATTGTTTCTTGTTCTTAATAATGATTAGATCTATTCAGAATTTTTTTTTCTTTAGTTCAGATCCATCTCTGTGATTGTTTTACTTCAGAAATTTGGAATTGATTGTTGAAAGTAAAAGAATATTTATGATCTAGTTTGTCCTTAATTTTCTAACATGGTATCAGAGCTTAGGGCGTGAAAACAGCTCAATTTTGGCAGACTTTTGAGCTTGCGTAGATCCTCTGATATGGGTTTGTTTATTTTAGACTAGAAATATCAATTCTATGCATTTAGAGGTCAAACGATTTGCTCAAGATTGTTGAAATTTCATAGTAACTTGCTAGTAAATGGAACTTCTGGGTAAGAACAATTTGTGTCTGGACTATCCTTGATGGAATTTCATCCTTACCAATCATTGAGAAATAGTTGCATGAGATTATGATGCTTCAATAGATACTACATTTATGGATGGCAAAATGTCTCCAATAACTTGTGCTTAAGATTTCTTCTTCAAAATTAAGATTTCTTCTTCAAACTAAGCCTTGGATTACAACATTCTTTTTTGTCTTAAGGTTTGGTAACAAATTATGAGTTTATATACACTAACATTGTTAAGAAATGCTCCTTGACCTACTTCCATGGTATTGGTATCAAATTCTAATTCTCATTGAACTGCATCTCCTAAGCATAAATGGCTTGGTAGATATTAATTGATTTTGACCATATAGCATGGATAATGAACTTTTCAGTTTAATCCATGTATGTCAAGCTTCCACTTACTATCTCTAGAAATATGGTCATATGACAGCATTTTATTTTTTTCCCTCTGATATCAATAACATCCTTTCAAAGTAATTTGAATGATAACATGGTGACTCCATACAATCTCTGGAAGTTGTTAACATAAATCATGTTCATGTCTAGCAGTTCCCATTTGAAGTTTGTATTGTGTTCTTAAACAGTGACCTGAAGAAGATAACTTGATGATTTATGGTTATGATTTTAATACGCATAGTTAAATGATGTAACACGGAGATATACCATTGAGATCAGAATAAATCTTTCAGTAATTTAAAATCTTGAATCGAGACAGGTAGACATATTTCGGTAATGGAAAAGAGGTTGACTCCCACAAGTATGATGATCTCTTTCGAGCTTCTGGGATTAAGAGGAAATTGGCAGTGCCTTACAATTCTCGGATGAATGGATTTGTAGAAAGAAAGAACATGACAAATTGTGAGGCAGCCAGAGCTATGATCATGATCTTCTATTGTCTTTTTGGGCCGAAGCTGCTAGTATTGTTGTCTATATTCGGAACAGGTGTCTTCATAAATCCTTGGAAGAGATAACTCCAGAAGAAGTCTTCACGGGTAAGAAGCCTTCAGTTGATCACTTGAGAATTTTTAGTAGTCCTAGAAAAGAGGACTAAATTAGAGCCCTCTGGAAGGAAAGGCATTTTTGTGGGATACATTGAGACCTCAAAAGCATATCGAATCTATGTAGAGGTCAGTAGAGATATGACTCTCCATGAGGAAGTTGTCTTTCGTCATTCCAGAGAGCTTCCCTGTGATATAAAGGAGCAGGAAGCTCCATCTTCAGAACTTTCAGGTTCACAACTTCAAGATGAGCATAGGGAGAAGGCCAGAGAGCCTTCAGTGGATTTCATAAGGGATTCTGTTGAGTTTCTCTTAGAGAAACCTCCTGCCAAAAGGAGGCCATCATGGTGCTATAAAATTTTAAAAGAAGCAAAGAAAGCAAGAAACCAGATAAGTACTCAGGGATAATAACCCAGAAGAATATGAGCCAATATTGAAGAATGATGTATTTGAATTGGCCCCAAGACCTCAAGGCAAATCGGTAGTAACCTCTAAATGGATTTACAAAATAGAGCATGTAGCAGATGGCAGTGTTGACTAGATTTATGGCTCATGGTTTATCTTAGGAAGAGGAAAATGATTAAGATGAGATCTTTGCTCCCGTTGCCAATTGAGCAAGAGGTTTATATCAAGCAGCCTAAAAAAATTTATTATGTCTGCAAGCTCAAGAAAGTCGTGTATGGATTGAAACGGGCTCTAAGAGCTTGGTATGGAAGAATTGACAGTTTTCTTCAAAGTCTTGGGTTCTCCAAGAGTATAGCAGACCCTAATCTTTATATAAAGATTGTGAAGAATCATCTTGTTATCTTGGTCTTATAAGTGGATGATTTGTTCCTTACTGGAGAGGAACATCTGATAGCTCAAACTAAGAGGGAGCTTTCAGCAAACTTTGAAATGAAGGACTTGAGTCTTATGCATTCTTGGCCTAGAGGTGTGGCAGAAACCTGGTGAGATATTTCTCTCACAAGGCAGGTATGCAGTTGGTGTGCTTCGCAGATTTGAGATGTTGGATTGTAAGTCCATGACCACACCTATGATTTCTAACTTGAAGAAGTTTTATGATCAAGCTTCAGGTTCAGATCCAGAAGACCCTACCATATATCGTCAGATGATTGATGTATCTAGTACACACCAGATGGACATGTGTTACGCAATGAATTCCCTCAGTCAGTTCATGTGTGAACCAATACACATTCATATGGTTGTTGCTAAGCATATTCTCATATATGTCTGAGGGACTATAGCTTATGGGCTCTGGTACACTTTCAGTGGAGGTGCAATACCTCATGGCTATACATGTTCAGATTAGATGGGCAATACAGTGGTCCGGAAGAGCACTTCCAGATTTTGTTTCAGTTTGGGTTCAGCTATGAAATCTTGGTCCAGCAAGAAGCAGGGCTCCATAGCCCAAAGCACTGCAGAGGTAGAATATATTGTTGTAAGTGTTGCCAGTAGAGAAGCAGTGTGGCTCAGAAAGCTACTCTCGGTTTTGTTCAGTGTTGAGCTAGAACCCACAGTAATTCATTGTGATAACTAGAGTTGTGTAAAGCTCTCTAATATTCCTGTGTTTCATGACAAATCAAAACACATTGAGATGAGATATCACTATGTTCGAGACATAGTGCAAAAGAACATTTTCAGTATTCACTATGTTCCGACGGCGGAACAAACAACAGATATTTTAACCAAGCCTATGTCGTTGACAAAGTCTGTGTACTTTCGAGACAAGCTTGGTGTTGTTGAGAATGTCTCTCTTGCTAAGAGGGAGTGTTGAAATTAATGCAACTGCAAGAGCCATTCTCTGGAGGATAGCTAAGACACTAGTTGAGTTCTAGGGCCCCCAGTACACTCCTGGGGTTCTTGGTCTAGGACCAAGTAGTTAGAGCCATGGAAAAAGACCCTAGTGAGGGCCCCCAATATATTATTAGGGTTTTTGTTCAAGGACCAAGCAGTAAGTCCCTAGATGAGTTCTAGGGCCCCTAGATGTGTTCCAGGGAATCCTTGCTCGATGTTTGGATTGATCCTTGGATGTGTTCCTTGGTGGTTGATGATAAAAGTCCCTAGATGTGTTATAGGGCCCCTGGATGTGTTCTAGGGAATCCTTTCTCGGTGCTTGGATTGATCCTTGGATGTGTTCCTTGGTGGTTGATGATATAAGTCCTTAGATGTGTTCTAGGGCCCCTGGATGTGTTCCAGAGAATCCTTGCTTAACGCTTGGGTTGATCCTTGGTTTTGTACCTTGGTGGATAATTGTACCTTGGTGGATAAGATCGTAGATGTAATCTAGGGCCTCTAGATGTGTTCTGGGGTATCCTGGTCTGGGACCAAGTAGGTTCTTGGTTAAGTACCAAGACGTGATGATGTGTGATCTTCTTCTTCTCTCCCAGGATGGTCCATGACACCTAAGAGCAGTTACAAAGATGGACATGGCCATATCATTGATTTTTCCTCTTATGTTGGGATGATAAAAGCTTATAAATTAATTATGAGACTTATGTGGATAGTTTGTCATTGAAGAAGACCCCTTTGACTTTGTCTTGTTGCCTCCCCTTACTTGAGCCACATCCCTCTTCTTGTTTAATATGGTGTTGGTCTTTTATAGTCACTTTGACTTGATTAACTTTATAATTAATATTTTTATAATTAAAATATTAATTATTATTTTTATTTTTATTTATTTTAATTATTAGGTTTTTAATTAAACTTAAAAGGTAGAGTTAAATTAATTAACCCTAACCCCTTCCTAAACTATAAAAGAAACCTCACCCCTCTCATTCTTACACTTTTGATGGTTCCTCCTCTAAGCTATCTTGGTTTGAAATTTGTTGCAGCTTCTCTTGTTCTTATTGGTATTGGGTGCAGCCTCCTCTTTTGGTTTAGTTTCTTCTCTTGTTGGATATGTGGTATGGCCCCTCCTTGGATCTGATGTATATGCTGAGTTTAGGTGCAGCCCCCTTTTCTCGGTTCTGATGTGTATGTTGTATGGGTGTGGCCCCTTTCTCAGATCTGATGTGTATGCTGTGTATGGGTGTGGCCCCTCCTTGGATCTGATGTATATGCTGAGTTTAGGTACGGCCCTACTTGGATCTGGTGTATGTTGAGTTTTGGGTGCAGCCGTTCCTTGATCTGATTTGTATGTTGATTTGGGTGTGGCTCTTCCTTGGATCTGAGTTTATGGTGAGTTTGGGTTCGGCCCTCTTCTGTTGCTAGGTATTGTCTACGGCCCCCTTTAGGACTGTCAATCTTCACTCCTTTCGTTGCCTGTGCCTCTACTGCCATCAGTATGTTGCTGCTGTCCCTATTTTATGACCATTGCATGCTACCTATCCTACAGCTGGTTGTACCCTATTCAGGGCTTGTTATGGCAGCCCCAAAACAACTATTTAATTATATCTATGACAGTAGCAGTACCATACCCTTGGACAGATTTTGTAAGGCTGTTAGAGGTCAACCTCTAGATTGGACAGTGGTGTCATTGCTTCAGCCTTGTACTTAATAGTTGGTATGCTGGTTGGTTTTCTGATATTCTCCTAAAGTTCTTCTTGGCAATACTGTTCACAAGATCATGATGAGATCTGCCCCTGAGGGTTTGATCCATGATCATAAAAGCTTTTTCTGAGCATACAGAAAAGAGGACAGCAGCAAGTACTAAGGTAAATTTGCTCTTTGTTCTTGGCTAAGGTAATGTTCAGATCTATTATTTGTTCAAGTTAATTGTTTCTTGTTCTTCAGTCCAAGGGGAGAAGACTTGCCACTGCGGTAGGAGTACTATCTCGAGCTATACTAGTGAACATATGGGGGGGGGTGCACACCCAATATCATATTAGGGATGGTTGTTTTTCACCATGTACGGGAAACTTCACTCTTTCTTTGCCAATGTTTGTCCAGCAAGGTGTTGTGCTAGAGTCTAGAATTCCATGCTTGTGTCCAGMAAGGTGTTGTGCTAGAGTCTAGAATTCCATGCTTGTGTCCAGCAAGGTGTTGCCAATAGATGTTTTTATTGGTAGATAACCTTTCCTACGGACAGGATTGGGGTTCCAGAGTCTAGAATTMTATGCTTGTGTTGTTCATGGGCTCTCATATATTTTGGCTTACACTTGAGCTCTTTGCTACCAGCACACAGTGCATCCATTGTAAAATTTCAGCACCAATTTGGGAGTGGCTTTTGATTTGTATGGGGATTGTGCAACAGTCCATAAGGAGAAGACTCGCCACTGTAGTAGGTGGACTATCTCGACCTATGCTAATGAGCATACAGCAGGCAGGGTGCACTCAATATCGTAGAAGAGAGGGCTGACTGCCACCATGTAGGCAAACTTCACTCTTTCTTTGCCGATAGTCGTGCCCAGCAAGATGTTGGGATATTTTAGTAGGTAGATAACCTTTCCTACAGGCAGGATTGGGGTCTTTGTCATTTGGTTGGTTGTATTGTCATATTCTACTGATGATTTATTTTAGAGCTCGTTGCACTATTTCTGATGTTAAGAGAGCTTTTCTTGTCACATCCTGCCCTCAACTCAGGGATGGAGTCTTTTGGACTCCTATAACTAGGAGGAGACATTGTCCTTCTAGAAGTGATCCCTTCTATGAAGATGAGTATCCCTTTCTCTGTTAAAAGCATTGTATCTACAGCAAGTAATGGCCGCTATGGTTTCTCACATTTTCAGTTAAGGATTATATACATATATTTCCTGTCAATTTCTAGCTGTGTATTTTTGTTTCTGCTATTGTAATCGAGGGTTTTCATCTACCTTTCCGCTGTGATAAGAGTGTATTTGTTGTCAGAGAATATTGTTGTTGTGCAAGTAAATTTTCCTTGGCATAAAAGAATACAACTTACAGTTATCTGTATTTTTTCTGGCAACCACTACACACAAACAGTGACAAACTTGACTTTGAAACCTATTCCATCGGAAAGTCCATTCCGAGAGATTTGATTTCATATATTAAACGTCCATTTTTCATTAAGAAACAGAAAAGTTATGGCCTATTGAAGCTGGAATAGGCTTGCGATTTTATGACAGAATTCTTGATAAGCACATTAATGGTCCTGTAATTGCAAATCTCCAACACCGGTCAGTGTTATTAGCTTTTAGTGGACAAAATAATAGCAGAGGAGAGTTTTCATGTTGCTGGGGTGGTGTAAAAGTTACTACTAGTTTCCAATCGGTGGTCCGGTACACCAGTGTTGAAAAAAAATGGTATCAGAGAATATTGGTGCCCCATTCCTATGGATAGTGATCAGGCTCATTACAACAACAAAGAAAGAAACCGTAAAGCTGTCTCTTGTTGACCAACACATGGCAATGTCACTAAATATTGCACCACATCCGAGACACCAAATAAGTGCTCAAGGAATCTCCTGTCTAAATCTGCTACAGTGAAGAAAACCTATAAACATGTGTAATGTTCTTTTCAAGCAGTATAATAACTGACTAAGAATGAAAGGAAAACCTGCGATACAGCTATGAGAATGAATGAACAAAGCTGGGTGAAAACCAGAATCTTTCAGGCTTTCAGCCAGACTGTAAATATGAGCTATTGATCATTTTAGCAGGATAGATTAGCCAAGATGGCCAAGAATAAATCAGATAATTAACTGTTCCAATTAATAACAATAATAACCTCAACAAACAAACACTGACAATAGTTCATAGAAACATCTGTAATAAAATAAACTAATGAAATGCTCCCAATATAAGAAAAGGGTCTGACAGCCAAATCAGTAACACCAAAGAAGACTTGGATAGCTTTGTACATGTGAGTGGGGCAATCTTGATGCCTCTAAAATGATTCCAAGACATACTCAAATTTGCTTTTTCTTCACAAAATTTTAACCTGCCTGAATAACACCTTATAAGCACGTATAGAGAGATGAATTCCAAGGAACCATACCTTTGTTTAATAAATTGGTTCTAGCTCTGACTCTCCGATGCTAACCACTTTATCCTGTAAAATTATTCAATTCCTTTCCTTCCTGAACATGTTTAACTTCTGCCTTAGTGCACTCATCACCCCTTTATCAGGATTCACAATTCCTATGCTCTCTCATGTCTGCTATCATTATTTATTAAAAAA
>ML805579.1:394695-408567 GCA_009831015.1 Picea engelmannii
AAAGGTTATAGAAGTTATGAGCTTTGGATTCAAGTTATTAGTTTAAGAATCATGGCATTTTACAAGTTTTGGCCACTGGAACATCCTATGGGCTTGCTTACATACTGCTAGCATGAATACAGGAACTTCATCGCATACCCTTAGTCCTTTTGTACACCCTATATCTTTTCATCAGCCCTTGGCAATGCAAGGTAGCAACCAACAGTGCAGATTTGCAAGAGCATAAAGGAAAACACAATAATCTTTTAGGTGGAAGGAGATTTCACCACTGTTGGTTTCTGAGACTTTGTCTTGCATCGATAGAAGGACAACACTCAAACTCACCATGGTTTAAATTTTATGTTCGCAAGATTCTACTCAGACCACCATACATTTGTTTGTGCCCTAAGTCATATGACACAGGGACATAGGACATAGGAGAACACATGGATACGAGTATCTGACAAGGGACACATTGACCATGGAAACGAACAAGGGGACACATTATATATATATATATATATATATATATATATATATATATATATATATATTAAAAAAATACAAATTACAAGCACAAATATGAAATATAGACATAAAGGTCCATTTTTTCTTTAAAACGTGAACATTTACAAAATATCGATACAACTAGTTATTACATCAATGATGATCAAACATGCAAGAAATTAGAATATTCAATACACATATTTCATAAAATAGAAATTTATAAGTTAGAACCATAAACTGCAGTTTTCTCATTAAGTCATTTGATGTCATCAAAATCAAAATGTATTACATAGATATCAAATCATTGATACTATAGGTGGAAATGCCAATGGAAAATACAAAATGGGGTAGATACTAGAACCATAGATAGAATAATCTCATGGCTTGTCACTGTCAGTAGTCCTCCTCCATCAGAATCATCAAAATCACCACCATTTCCACTGTTCTCTCCTTCGTCCTCCTCATCCTTGTCCTCCTCTATATCCAATCCAAGATCTGCATCTGCTGGTGTGGACAATGACCCCTCAAGAGGATCACCATCGTCAAAAGTGACCAGCTCTAACACTAGTTCATTAAGATCCAAGTTGGATAATGCCAACGCAACACTGCTGTCTAAACCCATATCATCAGGAAACACATCCCACATTTTTGTCTTGATCAGGAAAAATAGTTTTTTAAGAGACCCCAAGGGTTTTTGTCGTGCCTTGGTGTCAGACACATATAGGGCACATGTTTGGCGTGTGTCCTGTTTTAGGACATGAGCCAAACTCGTATCCTAGCGTGTCAGTGGGATACAGACGCAGGCCCCCTGAGGGACGTGTCTTGTTACTTAGCTTGTGCCTGTAAAGTGCAAGCCTGCAATAGATTTACAATGTAACTTGATCAACGTATTTGTTTTGAAAAAACTTGAATAAAGTAACCCAGCTCCCATTGTTGGGATACTGCCTTTACATCATGCCATATCATCCTCTAAATCAAGGTTAAAATGATGAATCTAGGATGTCAAGATTCAAAATTTGGGACATGTGCATCTTCTCTCTTTCAACAAACTTCACAGAAGTGGCTGATACATGGCAAATATCTAGAACAAACAATTATTTAATAGAAAAAGGTTCTCATCTAGACCATCTTATGTCATCCTCGGCGGCTCTCCCTTGATGTCATTTGTGCTAACACTGCACAAATACGTTAGAACATCTGATCAGAAACACAATCACTTACCTCCATGTTTAAGTTATTTCTTGGGTTCTAACACAAAGTTGTGATGGATTTTTGTCTGCTCTGCTGAGTCTTATGCCCAATCCAATACGAGATATATGTCATGCAATAATCTTTTCTTTGGCAAAACAACACACTTTACCCATAACCCAAGGATGAAAGCAGGCCAAATAAAAAAGTATATCATTGTATGTCCTAAGAACTTGTCTCACTTTACCAATAATCTTGACAAGAACACATTCCATCCTTAAAATGATGAAAACGGTAGCTGTCCCTGACAACAATATAACGCCCTTCAATCATGGAAATAAACTTGATGGCAGTATGACAATCCCCACAGAGGCGAAGGTTCTTAAATATTCGAATAGGTTTCCCAGGAGGTATGCTAATCAACCCAAAAGAAACAGCCAGCTTCTCACTGTGGTAGCTGAGGGTATGTTCCTTCTGTTCCTGCTCCACATCATGGAGCACAAAGCTTGTATCAGGCACATACCCAGCCTCCTTCATACGTACAGTCAATTCTTCCAACTTTGCATAGATGTTCGCTATATGGTGGTCAAATCTGTCTTCTGCAAAAAATGTATGGACTCTGTTCTTGACCTCAACCCAGCTGCACCCTGGTTCCTTTTTCACCCCCTTATCTTGCATTGTGTTTCTCACCTTTTTCACTTCATCCCACCTGCCAGCTGCAGCATAAATGTTGGACAATAAAACATGTGCTGAATCATTTTGTGGCTCCAATTCATGAAGCCATTCTGCTGCACGTTTTCCTATCTCTATGTCACCGTGAATTCTGCAGGCACCAAGCAAGGAACGCAAGACCACACCACTAGGTTTAAATTCCATTCCAACAATAAACCTCTCTGCCTCTTCAAGGCGCCCAGCACGGCCAAAAAGGTCGACCATGCAGGCATAATGTTCCATTCGAGGTGCTATGCCATAGTCTGTACTCATTAATTCAAAATAACGCCGGCCTTCGTCTGCTAGGCCAACATGGCTGCATGCAGAGAGAATGCCAACAAATGTTATATGGTTTGGCTCAATGCCTTCTCTTTGCATTTGCTCGAAGAAATTCAAGGCTTCCTTGCCGTAACCATGTTGAGCAAATCCAGTAATCATCACATTCCACGAAACAACATCTCCCTTAGGTAGTTTGTCAAACAAATCATAAGCATCCTCTATACTCCCACATTTGACATACATATCAGCAAGAGAACAACTGACAAATGCATCTGAGTCGAAGCCATCAATAACAATGCTGCTGTGCACCTGTCTTCCAGATTCCATGGCTGCAATGCTAGAGCATGCCCTGAGAATACTTGCATAAGTGATATTGTTTGGCTTCATGCCTGTGTGCTGCATTTGGGAAAAGAGTTTAAGGGCTTCTTCCCCATGTTGATTTTCAGCATACCGGGCAATCATTGCATTCCACGAGACTAAGTCTCGTATAGTCATTTTGTCAAACAGTTTCCTTGCATCCTCTATGCTTCCACATTTTGCATACATGTTAAAAAGTGTTGTACCAACAGAAACATCAAACTCACATCCAATTTTGATAATGGATCCATGGATTTGCTTACCTGGGTTAAGATCCTCTATACACGAAGACGCCATGAGAACACTAGCCAAGGCGATGTGATCTGCCTTTAAGCCCGCAGATTGCATTCTGTGAAAAAGTTTCAAGGCCTCCAACCCGTGTTCCTGTTGGGCATATCCTGCAATCATTGCAGTCCATGAAACCAAATTTAGTTGAGGCATTCTGTCAAACACTTTGTGTGCGCTGTCTATGTTCCCGCATTTAGCATACATAGTGATCAGGGCATTCCCTACATAATTATCAAACCCAAATCCAGATTTGAGAACATTGGCAGGTACCTGTTTACACAGATCCAGTGCCACCGGGTCGCTACAAGCCCGTAGAACACTAACAAAGGTGAACTGGTTGGACTTCATGCCTGTCCTCTGCATCTGGCAGAACAGCTTAAAAGCCTCCCTGCATCGTCCATGTTGTGCGTATGCTGCAATTATGGCATTCCATGAGACCACATCTCGTTCGGCCATTTTGTCAAACACCTGGCGTGCGTCCTCTAAGCTTCCACATTTAGCATACATGTTGACAAAATTGTTTTCCAAATATATGTCTGGTTGAAACCCAATTCTGATGATGTGCTGATGAACTCGCTTTCCCGCCTGCAGGGTTTTTCTGTCGATGCATTTCTGTAAGAGACGAGCATACGTATCAGAATCCAGAGGATCAACTCGCTCCCTAACGTGCAAACTGCTATGATTCTCTCTTAGAAGAAAAGATTTTCTAATCCCAACAGAAAACTGCAATCCATAACTTAAATCAAAGCTTCCGCGCCCGAAAACGGGCTTTCGTAAATGGCATTCCAGTACGTGCGTTAATTTCTTCATGACTGACAATAGTTTGCCATTGTCAAATTGAATTGAAGAGTTTTGTTGCTCTTATTTCACCATTTCAATGAAGTTGAATGTTGAAAGGTAAATTTATTTGTTTTCGTCTTTTTTTTTTTTTTTTTAATTGTATTTGAAGAAAGAAATAAGGTGCATTTTACAGCCTAGTATGGATGAGAATAGGATGAAATGTGTAACATATAAAAAAGAGGTATACTTTACAACTTAGTGTGGATGGGATGAGATTTATAATTTGAAGAGTTTTAGAAATATCAAAAGTTCCATTTTACACAACTTTGATAGATTATGAGGGCATGACACTAACAACTTAGTTAGGCTTTATGGTCAAGAAATAGGGCTATAGTGAACTATCATACATAGCTTTCACACCTTGGTAATAGAAGGGGACTCCTAAATTTTCATCAATGCCATAACCAAAATCATAAAAGACACAAATTTGGGAAAAGTCTCTCCAAACCAGTGTCTCTCTGCTAGCTTTGAAGCCATAGCAACCACTACTCCAAAAATCTCAGTGATCGACCCCTCCCATGTCAAAAGAGAAGTTGATTGTATAGTTGATCGGTTAGCCAAAAAAGGACTTCATAGGAAAATTGATGAGCTTTACTTCAACTACGTTGACTTTGAAGATGCAACCTCAAAAGGATTGTCTCAAATAACTTGGAAGGTGTAACCTCAAAACGGATTGCCTCAAAGTTGTCAAATAGAACATTGCACCATCAAATGGGGTGATAGGGAAGAGTGTCATCGATGCCCTTTTTGTTGTAGGTGGAGCTAACACATATGGCATTCATGCACAAGGGGAGGTGATAAGACATGAGGTATTTGAACCCACTCCTGGAGGTATTATATTGGATGAGGCAAGACCACCACACAACGAAATGATGAAGTTAGTACAAGGACGGACATGGATTGTATCATGGAAACCCATGGGTTTGAGCCATGGTCATCGAATCATTGCCTTACTTGTTTCCACGATGGCTGCAAATCACTGACTATGTTGCTACGCCAATTGCCATGCATCTTTGTAGTCAAATTACTTTAAGCAAGTATGTTGGGAGTGGAAAAGTTGAAGGGAAAGTTGTTATCAAAAGAGTTAAGGGCCATTCTTCACAAGGATGGATTATAATGCTCCAGTGCTAATTTTTTAGGCAAAGGGTTTCAAGTAGGAAAGAGAGGAGGTTAAGGAATCCCCACACGGAACTCGGAGCAACAGAAGATCGTCTCAGCCCAAGAGTCGGAGATATGGCTCATGTTAGGCACAGAGCCACCATAAAGAATTGGATAAGATTGTGTCAGACAATGCCTTCCCCCGGAGCAAAACCACTTGTCATTCTCTCATGATCGTCCTGTATTGGCATACCAAGGAAATGATTTCATGTTGCATGGACAAAGACTCAAGAAAAACACAACCCCATCATGGATACCACCCTAAACAAGTTGCACCAGCTTCATGACAAGTATGACACCCTTCAAGATATTATCTTAGGGGTCGGAAAAAGGACTAGAGGACACTGAGGAAGCATGTGACTAAGAGGATTCAACAATGGTCGAGACAGAACATGTTCCCTGGATGGAAGGCAACCCACAACACCTTATCTTCCTATAAGAGGGTGAGAACAAACCTTTGTTTTTTCTTGATCCTCTTTCTTGGTAGTTTATTGTTTTTATGTTGTTTATACTTTCTACTCTATTGGTGTAGTTGTTACAGAATAACTCCCCTGCAGACAGGCGAATTTTCCCTTAGAGTACAGACCCCTCTACCAAGACAGAAAACTACATTTGGACACTACCATTCCTATAGATAATTATGTCCATCGAAAAAGAGAGGAGGGATAGTATGATGTACCTCACTTTTGAAGTTTGTCCAAGTTGCTCCAGTCTGCGAGTTTCAAACAGTACCTACAATGGATAACAAGAGACAAACAACTATCTCCTACTCTAATGGATTACACAAAATCGATCTATCTATGAAAGATTAAAACAAGCATAGACAAGTATATGTAAACACGTACTAGAAGGAAATAGGCCAAGTATATTGATGAGAACTTTAAAGAGACACTTACAATCTTCAGATGATGTTGCAGTAGCCTCTCCAAGTCCTCCTCATCCAACCCTTACTCAAAAGATCCACGATCAAAATAAGAATGCTTTGCTGATTATTATTTTCCCTTGTTCACCATGAGAATGCCTCCATTTATAGGCTTTGAAAGGCTCAACCACCTTGGTTATATTTGGGATTAGTTGAGGATATGACTCATTAGTTGTGATATCTCCCTTAGATGCAACATGAGGGTTAGATTCGAGCCAAACCAACTCGATCCATCCATAGTTGTCTTTAGAGAAAAAGGGGATTTCTTACCAGATTTGCTCAACCAATTTGGTACTCCCTTACAATGGGCAAAAGAGCACTACAACGTTCCCTGCTAGATAGACAAAGAGTGTTGGCGCTCCATGTATATGAGCAAGGGAGCGTTGATCTTCCAAAAGTTGTCAAGATGACCAATTCTCATAGAAAAACACTTTGTTCCGACTGTCAAATGATGGGGATTCTTCTTCTAACGTGTTTTAGGGGTTGTATCAAGTGTTTTCATGGTATTATTCGTGATGCGACAAAAGTGCGTCACTTACGACAATGAGAATGTGACATTATCGAAGTGAGGAATTTTAATGTGTAATAGATTTCCCCCAAAGTGTGAAGTTGGAAAATGAAAGTTGATGTCCGAAACACTTTGTAGATTCTTCGAAGCAAAGGTATGGACTCGGGGACCCTAGTAGAAGTTGCAGACAACCATCAAACAATGTTAATATGTGTTCCATTCCCGAGGCAGGCATACCTATGCTCAAACTATAAATGACTCAAAGTATGGCTGCTAATAAATACACTGCATATCCATGATGATATTGACTAAGGGTATGGCCACTAGAGATACAATGTGGATCCATACTTCTATGACATGAACTAATCGTAGCCATGAAAAATACACAGTGGAGCTACGATATGATAAAACATAGCCATGGACCAATACAATGTGGATCTATCTAACAGCATTAATATCAGCATGCTCAAATGACTTCCTTCGCAGGCTCAGAAAAGCAAATATCATAATGAATGCTCAACCCAGGGTCTTCGTCCCAATATCGATGTGATATGAATTTAGCCATGTGAATAGATGTTTTGATGTCGAACATGGTAGAAACCACTTGATTACCGGTCATTGAGGTAAACCCTTAACAAGTGCGAAGGAAATCACCAGTGATGTCAATGACTCCCAAGGTACCCTAGTACAATCCAGTGAAGCTGAATAAATGAGCTAAGGTCAAACATTCATGGAGTCATCTGATCAAAGGTCAATGATGTAAACCTACTATTGGAAGTGAGGAGGCCTACCATTGAGGCATGCAAGTCCCAAGGTACTAATTGGTTTCTAAGTCTAATTCTCGAATGATGTGTTGAAGTCGACAGGAAAAGACTCGTAAAAGGAGGGCCTTGATGTATCCCCCATCATCGACATGAAACTGACACAGGAAAGTGATGAGATATAGAAAATGAACACAGACTAACATGAGTATGAAAACTGGTATTTTTTTAGACGGTTGACTCTCGAGATGGATACTTCCCTTAAACACTGAGGCACGACATGAGACTTGGCAGCATAAACGCAAAGTGGACCAAAACACAATGCAGCAAGTGTTGAGGCATTCTTTGGATGGTTCAAAGGAGTGGAAAGACTCATAGGATTGGCTCAGTGCAGAGGTTTAGTGAATTATCCAAGTGTTGAGTGTGAAGGTTAAAACAAGTGTCGTGTTCAAGGGCGACTGCAAGAGTTGTTTACAAAAGTTTTCAAGAATCTTGACCCACTTCCTTCAATTTTTCCCCCATCCAGATAGATGAGTACCTCTTTTTAATTTAGCGAGCTCGAGGAGGATAACACATGCTCAATATAACTCACCTTTTGTAAGTTCCTCTTCCTTTGTTTAACGAATTGGAAGAAGTAAGGGTTCATCCCCATATGGGCCCTTCAATGTGTAGTTTTAGTGAGTCCGGAGAAGGAAAACTCTGTGGTTTTGCATGTTTAGAGAGTCTGAAAAGAACTTAAAGGCTACTCCAGGGTTGTCCTTTTTCGTAATTTTAGTCTCTGAGGTCCAAAAAATAGATAAACTATTACTCGGAAGACGCCCTTTTGAACCTTCTAACGAGTGTGAAAGGAATCAAGATCACTCGACAATATTTTCATGTTTAGAGAGTTTTAAAAGAGCTTAAAGGAGACTCCAGGGGGTTCCTTTTTTGTATACCCTTTACAAGTCCGAAAAAATGATAAAAGTATACTCGATTACATTCTCATGTATTTGTGAACACGAGAAAGAACAAAGACTAAGCTCATTGGTGTTACAAGGTCAACGAAAAAACTCTGCTCAAATTCTTGTAAAATCAAGTTGTCCTGGGCAAAAAACATTAGTAATTTCTCCAAAAATGATAAGAAACCCAAAAACAGAGTTTATAATAAGGAGAAATGACCAAATTGAACACATCAAATATCAAATTAGGTCAAAAAATCATTTTTGCCTTTGTTTTTACTATTCTCCTCTGGTCTTTGACTTTTTACCTCTTTTGGAGCATTTTTCTAGTGTTGATTGTGGGGGTTGTGGGCGACCGTTTTTGAAACCATCCAAATCAGGTTGGTTATCTCCTCCTCCTCATTCTCTTGCATGTCTTTTTATTACATTTCAACCTTTATTTTAGGTGTTCTAGGCTCTTTGGGAAGCCCTAGAGCGTCGAGTTGGATCGACGCTCCCTCAAGGCATCAAGGGGAGCATTGATCGTGATTTCAACGCCCCAATGTGCGCTTTGAGGGCACATTAGTGCCCTGTATGCTTCTTTGAGGGAGCACTAGGCGTAGAACTTAAAAAAAAAAATGATTTCTAGGCCGAAAAGAGGCAATTTATTTCATTGAGGGTTTAGCTAATGATGATTAATTGATGTATTTGTAGGTTTCATCCATAGCCAACCATGATTGAGTGGAAACAACGTGAGCATGAGTTTGATGATATCGTTTCTCTTCAAGACCCTCAAGCGAGGGCGGCCTTACGCAATTCTGGCTTGCTCAAGTATTTTAAACTTCAGAACATCAAGAAAGAAGTGTTATTGCTTGAATACTTGATAGGTCTATGGGACGATGGTGAGAAAGCGTTCTAAATAGGACTGTCTATGCTTGAGATTGAGATGGATGATGTATACTTTTTGACAGGGCTCTCGAGGAGAGGGGTGCCTATACTTTTTTCTGGACACCAAGCTACTCCGTGACCGACGGAGGCATATGTTTATGAATACTACATACCAGGGTCATGGTTGGTAGACAGAAGGATCATGATAACAAATGTGAGGGATATCTCTCTTCGATCCGTCCTATTCGCTATCACCAAGTTGGAGGGGAGCACTAATGCCCATCTTGCTTCAAATTCCCAAATTTCTTACACCATTCAGTGTTTGGAACCAATGTTATTCAACTGGACTGCAGGGTTCTTGAGGAATGTTAAAGAGAAAATATCCAAATGGAGAACTGGAAGGAAAAAATAGTTCGGATATGGTTCTTTCTTGATCTCATTTTTCCTAGAGTGGATTCCCTAGATGCAGCCATAGATTGCAATGATAGCACACCCAGTGATCGAGCCTCGCATGGAGAGGTGGACCAGTCTTTCCCCCGGGTTGGGGTATGAGCCCTCGTTAGTTAGATTCATTGTTGACTTCTTCGCATGGTGGAGGAAGCATTTAGTGGTGATCGAGAACTTTCCTTATGGTAGAGTACATTTCAGAGGTAGTGCAAACTTGGTACTTCCCAAGGGCATATAGTGGGACGCATCAGGTACAAAAGATCATAACCTTGTAACAATATATTTCTTGCTTTTTATATGTTTTTGGTTGTACAACGAGGGATCGAAACCACTTGTTTTCATCATGCAAATAGAGGTGTGTCACATTTGGTGGAGATGCCAGCATTGGGGCGTCGTGGCGATGCACAGGAGGCAACCGAGCATGAAGTCGTAGTGGGAGGGCTCCTAGAGGTGGAGAGGAACCTCTGAGGTTTGACTATGGGTGTTCCTCCCTTGAGGAGGTGAGATGTGCCTTTACACCTACAACAACATGCAGTTGGGGTTTTTGAAAGCCTCAACCATTTGCTATGATGGGTGACACGAGCGGTAGTGTGTTATGCAGAGCACAACATGATACAGGAGGATGATTAGAGTCTCCAGTCATTTTGTAGTCCTTATGATGATACTATGGGCATGAAGGCCCAAGTTTTGCCATGTTATGTACTTTTGCATGATGTATTTCAAAAAACTTTTGCTATCATGCTTATATATATAAACGAGTTTTGCGGTGGCTAACTATGTTGTATTTTTTGTTTTATGTGATGTGTTTTATACATATGATTTATGTTTCAAATGTTTATCTATGCGCAATATACCAATCCAACATGTAATTTGCTAACGAATCCACGATTGTGTTTAGTTCTCTTGATATGTGTCTGTACTCAAGAAATTCAAAATCTCTTTCAAGACAGCAAACCCTCAGATGGAGACGTAGTAAAGTTGAGTTGTGAACAACGTACTCACGATTTAGTTGACGGACCATGAGTTGGGAATCGAGGTTGATAATCAATTGAGATATACCTAGAGAGGAGGCTTCGGTTAAGAGTTTGATGATGGCATGGTACTTTGCAACGTTATTGGTCGCAGATCCGAGGAAAATTCCTCCCGAACTTACTAACTCACCAGAGTGGTAGATGACCCAAATTGTAGAAGCTGTGTTCTGGGTATGTCGACTAGCACCATCCGCAAACCTAAAATAGATGGGAAAGGATGATGTCATCTACACATTCAATCACAAAGCAAAGTATAAGCAACCGAGGTGAAACTTGTGCATGCAAAAGAAAAGCACACCAATTCAAAAATATATAGTACAGTAATGTACAAAGCACACATGTGAGATAGTACTTCTTGAGGTAAAGCCCATTTTGGGGCTCACCAAGAGATATTCCATCATGGTCTACTAACTCGTAGGCGCCTCTATGTAACACGCGTTTTATGATGTATGGTATGTGCCACATGGGTTCTAACTTTCCTGCTCATAGTTTGTCATGATCTTGGTCATAGACTGGGACTAGATCTCCTTATGCCAAAGTGCGAGGTTGGATGGATTTTTCATGCATTTTTGATACGTCTCGTTGATGAGAGAAGCATCGCGACGGGTTTCATTCAACTTGGTTAGATATAGGAATCTTTCCTCTTTAGCAGAAGTGTGAGGTAGGAGTTCTACGGTAAGTTTCAATGAGGGGATCTCACATTCGATCGGTAATATCGCTTTTATCCTGTACACCAACTGGAAGGGTGTAAATCCAATTGCGGTTTTAACTGAAGTTTGATAAGCCCAGAGTGCGGAGAAGAGTTGTAAGTGCCAAGAGGTTTTGTTTACTCTCACCATGCATTGAAGCATGGTCTTCAGGACTTTGTTGATGGCTGCAACTTGTCCATTTGCCTGAGGGTAGTAGGGGGATGAATTTTCATGGAGAAAACCTAACTTGGTGTCTAATTCACCCATCATATGGTTATGGAAATAGGATAAATGATGAGTTGCAATAGCTTGTGGGACACTGAATCAAGCGATGCTGTGGTTGAACACAAAAGATGTTGAAGTGTGGCCATCGTTAAGGAATGTAGGAATAGCCTCGGCCCATTTAATGAAATAATCGATGACAACGATGATATAACCATGCCCCCCGACTGAGGTAGGATTACATTGCATAAAATTGATGCCCTGTTTTTCAAAGGGGTTGACGGAAACAATGGGATGAAGTGGATTTGGAAGGGTACGTGCTTTCCTCTGAAAGATCTAACAAGGTGGGAATTTTTTAACGGCCTCAATGCAATCTTTGAATATGGAAGGCCAAAAATAATCACCACGTAAAAAATTTGCATTGTAGCCATCCCAGAAAGATGACCGCCACAAGCTCCAAGGTGGCAGTCATTTAAGACTTGCTTAGCTTCGTCATGGGTTAAACAACATCGTAGGAAAATATCAATGTCGCGATGATACAAGGTGTCACCAATGATAAGGTAACGCTTTGACTGGTGTCTAATGCGACATCGTTCATCACGTGAAATGTTAGACTGAAAGTGTTGGGTTTGGATATAGAGAAGAATATCTCCATACCATGGATCGGACATACTAATAAGGAACAATGATTCATCAGAAAAGGAATTGTTGGGCTCAGTATCATCATCAGTATGGGGAAGATCGCAAATTAATTCCACAAAAACCAACGATTTCTTAGCTTTGGATTTGGCAAACTTGAGATTGAATTCTTGGAGGATGACGATCCATTTCGAATATTTTCCCCCAAGTACTTGACAAGTCAAGAGGTGGTACATGGGGTTCGAGTATGCAATGACCATGGTAGTACGTAACATAATGTAATGGAGAAATATCTGGACGACAATAACTGCTGCCAAAGCCAACTTTTTGACATGTTAATACTAGAGTTCGAGACCTGATAGAGTTTTACTCAGATAGTAGATCACATGTTCGGTGTCGTCATCATCCTCTTGTACTAACACCATAGAGATAATGGAAGTAGAGGCAGCCAAATAAAGCATATAATATTTCGCTTAATTCGATGAATGCAAAAGAGTTGTGTTCGTTAAGGCATGCTTAAGAGCATCAAAGGAGTGTTGAGCAGTCGCATCCCAGATGAAAGGCACATCTTTCTATAGCAATTGCATGAATCCTTTAGTGATTTCAGCGTAATTGCAAATGAAACGACGAAGAAAGTTTTCCTTCCCTTGCAAACTTTGCAGTTGAGTGAGGTTGTTGGGAGGAGGTAAAGCGAGAATGGCTTTAGCTTTTTAGGGATCCACCCTAATCCCATCTTTGGAGACTACGAATCTGAGGAGTCTCTCTGATTCAACAATCAAAATCAATTTGTGGGGGTTCAAACATATTTTGTAAAAATGAAATCGAAAAAAGATGGCTCGTAGGTGACCAATGTGGTCTCATCAATGAGATGAGTGAGTGGGTAAATCCTCGAGGTAAGGTTCAACAATATGTTTGATATCATGGAATGCATACAACATGGCCCGTTGAAAAGTGGCTCCAGTGTTTTTAAGGCCAAAAGGTAATTTATGATAAGCGAAAGTCCCCCAAGGGAAAATCAAAGTTGTTTTGTGTTGATCAGTCAGTAGAATGTCGATCTAGTTATATCCAGAAAATCCATCCATAAAAGAGAAAATGACGCTTCTGGCACAATTATCAATAATTTGGTCGATATAGGGTGTAAGGTAATTGTCTTTGGGACAAGTCTTATTAACATCCTAATAATCAACACAAAAACGAATTGTCCCATGTTTGTTGGCAACCGAGATGATGTTAGAAACCCATTTGGTCAAAGGGATAGGATAAATAAAACTAGATTTCAAATTTTTTTCTACTTTTGCCTTGATTGTCGCGGTTTTCTTAGGATGGACCGAGTGAAGTTTATGTCTCACAAGTTTAACTCCTGGCTAAGTTTTGATTTCATGCACAACAATCAACAGATCGATTCGTGGCATTTCTTTGTAACTCTAGGCGAAGATGTCGTGAAATTATTTGAACAAGGCGGTATAAGTTTCAACTTCTTCAGTTGAACAATTTGTACCTAGTTGTATGTTTTCCACAATACCTTCTTTAATGGATATGTC
>ML805579.1:408617-424838 GCA_009831015.1 Picea engelmannii
CCCCCTCAAATCTGATCTGCCGATTTATGGACTGGTGCTTCTAGTTTTCTGGTACTTCTGGTACTCTGGTACTTCTAGTACTCTGGTTTTCTGGTTTTCTGGTACTTTGTGAAACTAGGGTTTCACTTTCCGAGAGATCTAGCCACTGAAAAGGTGCGCTCTAAGTGCCAAAATGATCCTTGGGGGAGGGCACAACTTTCTAGGGTGTTAGAGAGCTAAAAATACTCACTTTTTCAAAACCCTAATTTTGGGGTACGGTAACAGTGACGTTTTTCCTCTTGCAGATTGTGCTTTCTTCGGGTTGGCTCTGATTCCATGTTAATGTTTTATGCCATTATTATAGTTCTTTGCATTTCATAAGATAAGAGCATAATAAGAACAAGATCACTAAGAAATACACATCCACAAGAGACACAACATTTATCCTAGGAAACCCTCTAGGGGAAGAAAACCCAACAAAACTTCCTTATCATAAATAGCTTATACAATGTTCAAGAGATAACTCAAACCAATACAAAAAAGTCCTCCTCAAGAGATGCGCCACCCTTCTTCTCCTCTCTCCAACTTGAAATTGCAACTTGCCTCATAAGAGAATGAGCAAGTGAAGTGTGTGTAAGAAGTGAGGCGCTAGCCTCTTATTTATATCAAGCTGGCACGTGTGAAGAGTCACCATCTGGCAGGGTTGGCCTCTCACACTGGGTGGGTAAACCCACCTTTAATTAATTCTGGCCCTTCCATTATAATTGTTGGGGCCGACTTCTTATTCTGCACTTTGTAATTGTCCGATGACCAATCCGCAAAAGGGGATTTGGTCCTTATACAATTACTGACATGATTAATCCTCAATGGGGATTAATTCAATAACAATAATAATAATAATGACATGATTAATCCTCAATGGGGATTTAATCCAATAACAAAATAGTAATAAGAATGCTCTTCGCAGTTACATTATTTTAACAGCTTTCACACCTTGGTAATATAAGGGGACTCCTAAATTTTCATCAATACCATAACCAAAATCATAAAAGACACAAATTCGGGAAAAGTCTCTCCAAACCAGTGTCTCTCTGCTAGCTTTGAAGCCATAGCAACCACTACTCCAAAAATCTCAGTGATCGACCCCTCCCATGTCAAAAGAGAAGTTGATTGTATAGTTGATCGGTTAGCCAAAAAATGACTTCATAGGAAAATTGATGAGCTTTACTTCAACTACGTTGAATTTGAAGATGTAACCTCAAAAGGATTGTCTCAGATAACTTGGAAGGTGTAACCTCAAAACAAATTGCCTCAAAGTTGTCAAATAGAACATTGCACCATCAAATGGGGTGATAGGGAAGAGTGTCATCGATGCCCTTTTGTTGTAGGTGGAGCTAACACATAT
Source organism: Picea engelmannii (assembly GCA_009831015.1). Taxonomy (NCBI): domain Eukaryota; kingdom Viridiplantae; phylum Streptophyta; class Pinopsida; order Pinales; family Pinaceae; genus Picea; species Picea engelmannii. The sequence goes on from ML805579.1 coordinate 410,002, forward strand.
GGTATTCATGCACAAGGGGAGGTGATAAGACATGAGGTATTCGAACCCACTCCTGGAGGTATTATATCGGATGAGGCAAGACCACCACACGACGAAATGATGAAGTTAGTACAAGGACGGACATGGATTGTATCATGGAAACCCATGGGTTTGAGCCATGGTCATCGAATCATTGCCTTACTTGTTTCCACGATGGCTGCAAATCACTGACTATGTTGCTACGCCAATTGTCATGCATCTTTGTAGTCAAATTACTTTAAGCAAGTATGTTGGGAGTGGAAAAGTTGAAGGGAAAGTTGTTGTCAAAAGAGTTAAGGGCCATTCTCCACAAGGATGGATTATAATGCTCCAGTGCTAATTTTTTAGGCAAAGGGTTTCAAGTAGGAAAGAGAGGAGGTTAAGGAATCCCCACACGAAACTCGAAGCAACAGAAGATCATCTCAGCCCAAGAGTCAGAGATATGGCTCATGTTAGGCACAGAGCCACCATAAAGAATTGGATAAGATTGTGTCAGACAATGCCTTCCCTCGAAGCAAAACCACTTGTTATTCTCTCACGATCGTCATGTATTGGCATACCAAGGAAATGATTTCATGTTGCATGGACAAAGACTCAAGAAAAACACAACCCTGTCATGGATACCACCCTAAACAAGTTTCACCAGCTTCATGACAAGCATGACACCCTTCAAGATATTATCTTAGGGGTCGGAAAAAGGACTAGAGGACACTGAGGAAGCATGTGACTAAGAGGATTCAACAATGGTCGAGACAGAACATGTTCCCTGGATGGAAGGCAACCCACAACACCCTATCTCCCTATAAGAGGGTGAGAACAAACCTTTGTTTTTTCTTGATCCTCTTTCTTGGTAGTTTATTGTTTTTATGTTGTTTATACTTTCTACTCTATCGGTGTAGTTGTTACGGAATAATTCCCCTGCAGACAGGTGAATTTTCCCTTAGAGTACAAACCCCTCTACCAAGACAGAAAAGTACATTTGGACACTACCATTCCTATAGATAATTATGTCCATCGAAAAAGAGAGGAGGGATAGTATGATGTACCTCACTTTTGAAGTTTGTCCAAGTTGCACCAATCTGCGAGTTTCAAACAATACCTACAATGGATAACAAGAGACAAACAACTATCTCCTACTCTAATGGATTACACAAAATCGATCTATCTATGAAAGATTAAAACAAGCATAGACAAGTATATGTAAACACGTACTAGAAGGAAATAGGCCAAGTATATTGATGAGAACTTTAAAGAGACACTTACAATCTTCAGATGATGTTGCAGTAGCCTCTCCAAGTCCTCCTCATCCAACCCTTACTCAAAAGATCCACGATCAAAATAAGAATGCTTTGCTGATTATTATTTTCCCTTGTTCACCATGAGAATGCCTCCATTTATAGGCTTTGAAAGGCTCAACCACCTTGGTTATATTTGGGATTAGTTGAGGATATGACTCATTAGTTGTGATATCTCCCTTAGATGCAACATGAGGGTTAGATTCGAGCCAAACCAACTCGATCCATCCATAGTTGTCTTTAGAGAAAAAGGGGATTTCTTACCAGATTTGCTCAACCAATTTGGTACTCCCTTACAATGGGCAAAAGAGCACTACAACGTTCCCTGCTAGATAGACAAAGAGTGTTGGCGCTCCATGTATATGAGCAAGGGAGCGTTGATCTTCCAAAAGTTGTCAAGATGACCAATTCTCATAGAAAAACACTTTGTTCCGACTGTCAAATGATGGGGATTCTTCTTCTAACGTGTTTTAGGGGTTGTATCAAGTGTTTTCATGGTATTATTCGTGATGCGACAAAAGTGCGTCACTTACGACAATGAGAATGTGACATTATCGAAGTGAGGAATTTTAATGTGTAATAGATTTCCCCCAAAGTGTGAAGTTGGAAAATGAAAGTTGATGTCCGAAACACTTTGTAGATTCTTCGAAGCAAAGGTATGGACTCGGGGACCCTAGTAGAAGTTGCAGACAACCATCAAACAATGTTAATATGTGTTCCATTCCCGAGGCAGGCATACCTATGCTCAAACTATAAATGACTCAAAGTATGGCTGCTAATAAATACACTGCATATCCATGATGATATTGACTAAGGGTATGGCCACTAGAGATACAATGTGGATCCATACTTCTATGACATGAACTAATCGTAGCCATGAAAAATACACAGTGGAGCTACGATATGATAAAACATAGCCATGGACCAATACAATGTGGATCTATCTAACAGCATTAATATCAGCATGCTCAAATGACTTCCTTCGCAGGCTCAGAAAAGCAAATATCATAATGAATGCTCAACCCAGGGTCTTCGTCCCAATATCGATGTGATATGAATTTAGCCATGTGAATAGATGTTTTGATGTCGAACATGGTAGAAACCACTTGATTACCGGTCATTGAGGTAAACCCTTAACAAGTGCGAAGGAAATCACCAGTGATGTCAATGACTCCCAAGGTACCCTAGTACAATCCAGTGAAGCTGAATAAATGAGCTAAGGTCAAACATTCATGGAGTCATCTGATCAAAGGTCAATGATGTAAACCTACTATTGGAAGTGAGGAGGCCTACCATTGAGGCATGCAAGTCCCAAGGTACTAATTGGTTTCTAAGTCTAATTCTCGAATGATGTGTTGAAGTCGACAGGAAAAGACTCGTAAAAGGAGGGCCTTGATGTATCCCCCATCATCGACATGAAACTGACACAGGAAAGTGATGAGATATAGAAAATGAACACAGACTAACATGAGTATGAAAACTGGTATTTTTTTAGACGGTTGACTCTCGAGATGGATACTTCCCTTAAACACTGAGGCACGACATGAGACTTGGCAGCATAAACGCAAAGTGGACCAAAACACAATGCAGCAAGTGTTGAGGCATTCTTTGGATGGTTCAAAGGAGTGGAAAGACTCATAGGATTGGCTCAGTGCAGAGGTTTAGTGAATTATCCAAGTGTTGAGTGTGAAGGTTAAAACAAGTGTCGTGTTCAAGGGCGACTGCAAGAGTTGTTTACAAAAGTTTTCAAGAATCTTGACCCACTTCCTTCAATTTTTCCCCCATCCAGATAGATGAGTACCTCTTTTTAATTTAGCGAGCTCGAGGAGGATAACACATGCTCAATATAACTCACCTTTTGTAAGTTCCTCTTCCTTTGTTTAACGAATTGGAAGAAGTAAGGGTTCATCCCCATATGGGCCCTTCAATGTGTAGTTTTAGTGAGTCCGGAGAAGGAAAACTCTGTGGTTTTGCATGTTTAGAGAGTCTGAAAAGAACTTAAAGGCTACTCCAGGGTTGTCCTTTTTCGTAATTTTAGTCTCTGAGGTCCAAAAAATAGATAAACTATTACTCGGAAGACGCCCTTTTGAACCTTCTAACGAGTGTGAAAGGAATCAAGATCACTCGACAATATTTTCATGTTTAGAGAGTTTTAAAAGAGCTTAAAGGAGACTCCAGGGGGTTCCTTTTTTGTATACCCTTTACAAGTCCGAAAAAATGATAAAAGTATACTCGATTACATTCTCATGTATTTGTGAACACGAGAAAGAACAAAGACTAAGCTCATTGGTGTTACAAGGTCAACGAAAAAACTCTGCTCAAATTCTTGTAAAATCAAGTTGTCCTGGGCAAAAAACATTAGTAATTTCTCCAAAAATGATAAGAAACCCAAAAACAGAGTTTATAATAAGGAGAAATGACCAAATTGAACACATCAAATATCAAATTAGGTCAAAAAATCATTTTTGCCTTTGTTTTTACTATTCTCCTCTGGTCTTTGACTTTTTACCTCTTTTGGAGCATTTTTCTAGTGTTGATTGTGGGGGTTGTGGGCGACCGTTTTTGAAACCATCCAAATCAGGTTGGTTATCTCCTCCTCCTCATTCTCTTGCATGTCTTTTTATTACATTTCAACCTTTATTTTAGGTGTTCTAGGCTCTTTGGGAAGCCCTAGAGCGTCGAGTTGGATCGACGCTCCCTCAAGGCATCAAGGGGAGCATTGATCGTGATTTCAACGCCCCAATGTGCGCTTTGAGGGCACATTAGTGCCCTGTATGCTTCTTTGAGGGAGCACTAGGCGTAGAACTTAAAAAAAAAAATGATTTCTAGGCCGAAAAGAGGCAATTTATTTCATTGAGGGTTTAGCTAATGATGATTAATTGATGTATTTGTAGGTTTCATCCATAGCCAACCATGATTGAGTGGAAACAACGTGAGCATGAGTTTGATGATATCGTTTCTCTTCAAGACCCTCAAGCGAGGGCGGCCTTACGCAATTCTGGCTTGCTCAAGTATTTTAAACTTCAGAACATCAAGAAAGAAGTGTTATTGCTTGAATACTTGATAGGTCTATGGGACGATGGTGAGAAAGCGTTCTAAATAGGACTGTCTATGCTTGAGATTGAGATGGATGATGTATACTTTTTGACAGGGCTCTCGAGGAGAGGGGTGCCTATACTTTTTTCTGGACACCAAGCTACTCCGTGACCGACGGAGGCATATGTTTATGAATACTACATACCAGGGTCATGGTTGGTAGACAGAAGGATCATGATAACAAATGTGAGGGATATCTCTCTTCGATCCGTCCTATTCGCTATCACCAAGTTGGAGGGGAGCACTAATGCCCATCTTGCTTCAAATTCCCAAATTTCTTACACCATTCAGTGTTTGGAACCAATGTTATTCAACTGGACTGCAGGGTTCTTGAGGAATGTTAAAGAGAAAATATCCAAATGGAGAACTGGAAGGAAAAAATAGTTCGGATATGGTTCTTTCTTGATCTCATTTTTCCTAGAGTGGATTCCCTAGATGCAGCCATAGATTGCAATGATAGCACACCCAGTGATCGAGCCTCGCATGGAGAGGTGGACCAGTCTTTCCCCCGGGTTGGGGTATGAGCCCTCGTTAGTTAGATTCATTGTTGACTTCTTCGCATGGTGGAGGAAGCATTTAGTGGTGATCGAGAACTTTCCTTATGGTAGAGTACATTTCAGAGGTAGTGCAAACTTGGTACTTCCCAAGGGCATATAGTGGGACGCATCAGGTACAAAAGATCATAACCTTGTAACAATATATTTCTTGCTTTTTATATGTTTTTGGTTGTACAACGAGGGATCGAAACCACTTGTTTTCATCATGCAAATAGAGGTGTGTCACATTTGGTGGAGATGCCAGCATTGGGGCGTCGTGGCGATGCACAGGAGGCAACCGAGCATGAAGTCGTAGTGGGAGGGCTCCTAGAGGTGGAGAGGAACCTCTGAGGTTTGACTATGGGTGTTCCTCCCTTGAGGAGGTGAGATGTGCCTTTACACCTACAACAACATGCAGTTGGGGTTTTTGAAAGCCTCAACCATTTGCTATGATGGGTGACACGAGCGGTAGTGTGTTATGCAGAGCACAACATGATACAGGAGGATGATTAGAGTCTCCAGTCATTTTGTAGTCCTTATGATGATACTATGGGCATGAAGGCCCAAGTTTTGCCATGTTATGTACTTTTGCATGATGTATTTCAAAAAACTTTTGCTATCATGCTTATATATATAAACGAGTTTTGCGGTGGCTAACTATGTTGTATTTTTTGTTTTATGTGATGTGTTTTATACATATGATTTATGTTTCAAATGTTTATCTATGCGCAATATACCAATCCAACATGTAATTTGCTAACGAATCCACGATTGTGTTTAGTTCTCTTGATATGTGTCTGTACTCAAGAAATTCAAAATCTCTTTCAAGACAGCAAACCCTCAGATGGAGACGTAGTAAAGTTGAGTTGTGAACAACGTACTCACGATTTAGTTGACGGACCATGAGTTGGGAATCGAGGTTGATAATCAATTGAGATATACCTAGAGAGGAGGCTTCGGTTAAGAGTTTGATGATGGCATGGTACTTTGCAACGTTATTGGTCGCAGATCCGAGGAAAATTCCTCCCGAACTTACTAACTCACCAGAGTGGTAGATGACCCAAATTGTAGAAGCTGTGTTCTGGGTATGTCGACTAGCACCATCCGCAAACCTAAAATAGATGGGAAAGGATGATGTCATCTACACATTCAATCACAAAGCAAAGTATAAGCAACCGAGGTGAAACTTGTGCATGCAAAAGAAAAGCACACCAATTCAAAAATATATAGTACAGTAATGTACAAAGCACACATGTGAGATAGTACTTCTTGAGGTAAAGCCCATTTTGGGGCTCACCAAGAGATATTCCATCATGGTCTACTAACTCGTAGGCGCCTCTATGTAACACGCGTTTTATGATGTATGGTATGTGCCACATGGGTTCTAACTTTCCTGCTCATAGTTTGTCATGATCTTGGTCATAGACTGGGACTAGATCTCCTTATGCCAAAGTGCGAGGTTGGATGGATTTTTCATGCATTTTTGATACGTCTCGTTGATGAGAGAAGCATCGCGACGGGTTTCATTCAACTTGGTTAGATATAGGAATCTTTCCTCTTTAGCAGAAGTGTGAGGTAGGAGTTCTACGGTAAGTTTCAATGAGGGGATCTCACATTCGATCGGTAATATCGCTTTTATCCTGTACACCAACTGGAAGGGTGTAAATCCAATTGCGGTTTTAACTGAAGTTTGATAAGCCCAGAGTGCGGAGAAGAGTTGTAAGTGCCAAGAGGTTTTGTTTACTCTCACCATGCATTGAAGCATGGTCTTCAGGACTTTGTTGATGGCTGCAACTTGTCCATTTGCCTGAGGGTAGTAGGGGGATGAATTTTCATGGAGAAAACCTAACTTGGTGTCTAATTCACCCATCATATGGTTATGGAAATAGGATAAATGATGAGTTGCAATAGCTTGTGGGACACTGAATCAAGCGATGCTGTGGTTGAACACAAAAGATGTTGAAGTGTGGCCATCGTTAAGGAATGTAGGAATAGCCTCGGCCCATTTAATGAAATAATCGATGACAACGATGATATAACCATGCCCCCCGACTGAGGTAGGATTACATTGCATAAAATTGATGCCCTGTTTTTCAAAGGGGTTGACGGAAACAATGGGATGAAGTGGATTTGGAAGGGTACGTGCTTTCCTCTGAAAGATCTAACAAGGTGGGAATTTTTTAACGGCCTCAATGCAATCTTTGAATATGGAAGGCCAAAAATAATCACCACGTAAAAAATTTGCATTGTAGCCATCCCAGAAAGATGACCGCCACAAGCTCCAAGGTGGCAGTCATTTAAGACTTGCTTAGCTTCGTCATGGGTTAAACAACATCGTAGGAAAATATCAATGTCGCGATGATACAAGGTGTCACCAATGATAAGGTAACGCTTTGACTGGTGTCTAATGCGACATCGTTCATCACGTGAAATGTTAGACTGAAAGTGTTGGGTTTGGATATAGAGAAGAATATCTCCATACCATGGATCGGACATACTAATAAGGAACAATGATTCATCAGAAAAGGAATTGTTGGGCTCAGTATCATCATCAGTATGGGGAAGATCGCAAATTAATTCCACAAAAACCAACGATTTCTTAGCTTTGGATTTGGCAAACTTGAGATTGAATTCTTGGAGGATGACGATCCATTTCGAATATTTTCCCCCAAGTACTTGACAAGTCAAGAGGTGGTACATGGGGTTCGAGTATGCAATGACCATGGTAGTACGTAACATAATGTAATGGAGAAATATCTGGACGACAATAACTGCTGCCAAAGCCAACTTTTTGACATGTTAATACTAGAGTTCGAGACCTGATAGAGTTTTACTCAGATAGTAGATCACATGTTCGGTGTCGTCATCATCCTCTTGTACTAACACCATAGAGATAATGGAAGTAGAGGCAGCCAAATAAAGCATATAATATTTCGCTTAATTCGATGAATGCAAAAGAGTTGTGTTCGTTAAGGCATGCTTAAGAGCATCAAAGGAGTGTTGAGCAGTCGCATCCCAGATGAAAGGCACATCTTTCTATAGCAATTGCATGAATCCTTTAGTGATTTCAGCGTAATTGCAAATGAAACGACGAAGAAAGTTTTCCTTCCCTTGCAAACTTTGCAGTTGAGTGAGGTTGTTGGGAGGAGGTAAAGCGAGAATGGCTTTAGCTTTTTAGGGATCCACCCTAATCCCATCTTTGGAGACTACGAATCTGAGGAGTCTCTCTGATTCAACAATCAAAATCAATTTGTGGGGGTTCAAACATATTTTGTAAAAATGAAATCGAAAAAAGATGGCTCGTAGGTGACCAATGTGGTCTCATCAATGAGATGAGTGAGTGGGTAAATCCTCGAGGTAAGGTTCAACAATATGTTTGATATCATGGAATGCATACAACATGGCCCGTTGAAAAGTGGCTCCAGTGTTTTTAAGGCCAAAAGGTAATTTATGATAAGCGAAAGTCCCCCAAGGGAAAATCAAAGTTGTTTTGTGTTGATCAGTCAGTAGAATGTCGATCTAGTTATATCCAGAAAATCCATCCATAAAAGAGAAAATGACGCTTCTGGCACAATTATCAATAATTTGGTCGATATAGGGTGTAAGGTAATTGTCTTTGGGACAAGTCTTATTAACATCCTAATAATCAACACAAAAACGAATTGTCCCATGTTTGTTGGCAACCGAGATGATGTTAGAAACCCATTTGGTCAAAGGGATAGGATAAATAAAACTAGATTTCAAATTTTTTTCTACTTTTGCCTTGATTGTCGCGGTTTTCTTAGGATGGACCGAGTGAAGTTTATGTCTCACAAGTTTAACTCCTGGCTAAGTTTTGATTTCATGCACAACAATCAACAGATCGATTCGTGGCATTTCTTTGTAACTCTAGGCGAAGATGTCGTGAAATTATTTGAACAAGGCGGTATAAGTTTCAACTTCTTCAGTTGAACAATTTGTACCTAGTTGTATGTTTTCCACAATACCTTCTTTAATGGATATGTCAACAGTGATAGTGGAATAGATGTTTCCCAAATTCCCCTCGGAGATAGTATCCTGAGTGAGTATGGGAGATTGGGGAGAGTCGACAATATCACTAGGAAAGGTAGAGGAAATATCTTTCTCTATGTCATCCAAACTGGAAAGAAAGGACAAACGATGGTGGTTGTCATCCCATGGTGCCTCCTCGATACTAAGCATTTCCATAATAGATTCATATGATGGAAAAATATGTAGGATGTAATCGAAAGTAGAGGATAGGGAATCTAACCAAGATGGCAACGAGTAGGTAGTAGACGCCAGCAAAACCTTCCTCGTTAGGAGGATGATTTGGATTACTTCATGTCAGAGGTGTAGGCACTTATGCAACCAGTGATTATTGTTGTGGAAAAGGATGTGTCAATACAACGGGTTGAGAATTCCCTTTAAAATTTTTGGCAACTTCATCCCGATGAGGACAATCTCGTGTGTAGTGATCTTCACCACAAATGAGACATGGAAATGTCAGTTTGCGCTACAGTTTATTTTTGGTAGCAGGTGGTTGTGCTTGTGTTTTTGCATTTTTTGTCTGATTATTATTTTTCTTAGGTTTGTTCTTGTTTTTATTTCCCCCCCCTAACTGTGACGAAGAAGCACTTTGAACTGCATTCACCTCAAATATTTGAGTCGGGTGGAGCTTAACGAGAATGAAGTTGAACAGGTAGCGGGGGTAGTGACTAAACAATTGGTCATGACGGTCAATTGTGAACTGGACTAAGTTTTGACGAAACCGATAACTCCGTCTGTGTGAGCACTGGAGGATAGTTTTGATGGATCGGTTGATGGACGGGGAGCGTTCAAAATCAATTCATACAATGTACCAGATTGGGTATCAACCAAGTCCAAATACCGGGCACGAGCAATGGCTTCCTCTTCTGTAACGACACCACCAATGGATACGTCACAGGAAATAGGAGGCAAAAGAGATTTGGTGAACCATTCAACCAGCAATTGGTCGGGAGTGGTTTCTTTGATAAACCATCGTCGTCTCCACTCATGAATATGATCAGAGATATGTACGGAGTTGGTCTGATGAAGGGAGGTCAAAAGTTTCATGTCGGTTTTGCAGTGGATAAGTAATTGGAAATGTGTGATAAAAGTCATGGCAAGGGAATTAAAATATTGAAAAGTTCCATGTTGTAATTCAATGTACCACTTAGTCGTTCTGCCCATAAGTGTACGATGGAAAAGACGTAACCGGATAGAATCATCCATTAGTGAATTTTATGGGCACCATAGATGAAAGGTTATAACGTGGTTATTAGGGTCTTCACCAGGTTTATTGTCAAATTTTGGAATATCGAAAGGCAATTTAGAGGGAATAACTGGCCAAAAAGGAGAATGTAATATGGGATCATTTGTTAATCTCGACAGATCTGGTAGATTAAAAGTGGCTAAGAACGATAATTATCGATTGACTTATGGATGATACTGGTGTGGCATAGGGACACCAGTAGGGTCATATACTGGTTGAGGTGGATAATTGTTGCTAGCGAGCCCTCCCATATGTTGTTGTTGTTGACCAACAAAGGTAGGATTTATTTGTTGAGGAAAATGCATAAAAGGAGAAGGGAAACCCATTTGGCTCTAGGGAGGATAATCAATGTAACCCAGGGGAGGGTAGTTTGATTGATTAGCTTGAGGTGGATAACCAGGTTGCCCTTGCTGAGGGTAACTAGGTTGACCCTAAGGAGGGTAAGGATTTGGCCCTTGGGGAGGAAAAGATTGTTAACCTTAAGGACCCCAAGTGGGATTCAGGACCCCTGGGAAGGGTTGTCCAGAATGTAGTCCAGAAGGACTGGGATTTGAGATTCCTCCTTGTGGGTTTGGGTTCAATAGCCCTCCTTGATGTGGTTGATGGAACTGACCTCCTTGGGGTGGCCCCCAAGATTGTGGGGGGTTTCTGGTGAATGAAGGTTGAGGTTGTCCCCCTGCTATTGGTTGGGTAGCAACTGAGGTATGACCGGTAAGAGAGGGTTTCCCCCTAGTTGAATTTTGCATGTTGGAGGACGGTTTCCCCCCAATACAGATTTTTTCGCTAGACGGGGGTTTCCCCCCAGTAGGGATTTGACCCGTAGTTGGTTTTATGTGTGTGTCAGGGTTTTGCATTCTATGATGTGAAGATGTCCCAACATGATTTTGTGGAATATACGAAGGTGTAGCTTGAAGAGAGATAGGAGGTGTAACTGTCAAGGTACTTTGAAATTGACTAGGTAACATGACTCTTGTTTCACTGTGAACTTGCCCTAAATTGGTAGTAATATCGACTGTTGGTTCAATGGGACGATTGATGGGCTGACTGGACAGTCCTACCTCTGCATCGGCAGTGGTGGAGGCATGTGGAGGGTCAAAGGGTGGTTGGCTAAAATTATTTTTTTCGTAAATATCTTGTCCCGACGAAGTTCTCCATATAGAACGAACAGGAGTTTGGTGTGGATCTACCATTTCAACAAACAGATAGGGGTAGTGTATTCTTCGTTAAAATTTGGTTGTATCAGTTCCATATCTAATTGATTATATGGCCTTGACAGTAAGATGGGGTGATCCTCTACTATGATATTACCCAAGGAGTCTAGTCGTACAAGGAGTGGATTAAGAGGAACTTACAAATCCGGGTTTATAGGGAAGGTGGATTCTTCCTAAACCATAACTAAATCTCGCTCAGGATTCGCTAGCAAAGGAATAGCAGCACTCCCAACGTCTGAATGGTTCTCAACCTCTTCACGGTAAGTGTCTTCGGGTGAGTTAGGAGGTAAGGGTTCGTAGCTATCTAGACGCAACCCTTGCATCCTACATGATCTACAAAGACCTTTATCGTCCACAGTCTCAATTTTTAAGGACAACTAAAGTAAACAAACAAAACTCACTAAAAAATCTAGAAAACCAACAAGAAAACAATGTCTTCTCTCAATGAATGTACTAGTTGGTGATGAAATCCAACGTTGCATGATCAAATTGAGAAGGGGATAGGATATGAGCAAGTGTATCAGTTATGTTTGCGGCCTGCTTAACAAACTTACAACTTGGTGCAAGCTTCCTCATGGTTTTACCCATGGGTTACCCTCCAAGGAGCTCGAGTGAGTTTGACCAATGTCTATTCCAGGTACAACAAAGACTTCCCTTCACTGTCACCTTGTGTAAGGACCCTAAATATTGTGGCTCCTAAGGATACCAACTCGCAGTCAGCCTCTAGGCAGGTACGGTACTCGACAATCAAGTTTGAACGTATGGGTAGGATATCAAGTTTGAAATTCGTTAAGAGAACTGAGGACAAGTGGATCGGTAAACACCAGAGGACCCCGAACGGATTCAGAATTCATGAAGATCTGAGACCAAATGAAGACACTTAAGCCTCAAGAAGAACCCCCAATATACGATCATACTACTATGAATGGTTAAGCCTCGTAGGGATAATATTTGTTGCTCTCCCGAACGTGACCTCATGTTTAATCCCTGTGTGAGAGGGGGATCCCATCTATGCTTATACGAAAGTTGGATTTACTCTCCCTATCGCAATATTTTGAGTTTGTCTTGAATGATTTGGAGAGTTATTCTCACAGCCTATTCCAAATCTCTAGTCCTAATCTATTGTTGGTGTAAAGATCTTATTAAAAATAAAAATTTCTAGTTTGATTTTAATTAGCGTTAATTTTCAAGTTTGTTCGTTACACAAAGGTGAATGAGAGTGAAATTGATGATGTTTGATAATCGACTCCAAAAATATTAAAAGAATGAGATACAAACTTTCTTTTCAATGAACTTCTAGCTACAGGAAGGAGAAGAGTTTCTTTTTCTTTCACTAACAAACACTCAAGAATACAAAATTTTATACAATTTCATTCTCAACAAGAATTCAAATAAATGCTAAATTATAAAGAAAATATTTCCAATGTCCAAAACCAATGCATACAAGTATTTCTTTGTTTGATTGCAAATGTAAATTGAAAAGTTCGTCTAATGCTTCTTGCTTTCACTAACAATGAAAAATGACTTCTCTACTGTGATTTTAAAAAAGAAGAAGCAAAAGTACACAAACAAATACACTCTCAACAATCAATAAGAGACTAAAAGAAGAACAAACTATTCACTCAAAGAAAAACATCAAAAAAATAAAAAAATCAGACTTAATAGACTTCTGAAATCGAGTGAGGGATCAAAGACAAATTAAACAATATCGTGATCAATGAACTTCCTTATGACAACCTCCAATCAATCAGATAATCGAAAATAGAAGCAAATAGAAACCAAGTTTGAGAGAAAACAGTCGATTTCGCAATAAGGAAAGACAACACAAACTCAATCAAGACTAAAAGAATGAAAAGTACAAAGTTTTAAATCAAAAAGAAGACAAGATCTGACAAAATAGGATTTGAGCCAGAGAGAAAAACCCAAAACTATGCCCAACAAGCAAACAATCAACAATTTTTCAAAGCAAGAAAAATCGGCGCTATGGTAATCAAAGCACCAGAGAGTTGCAACACTCCTTGATACACTATGGGGAGCATTGATCAAGCTATCAACACTTTGGCTTAAACTGGAGAGGGTGCTAGTCCTGAGACAAGTTTTAGAAAAACCTAGAAAACTCAAAAACTCAGGGAAATTCAATCAAAGACTCAGTGAGACAACTTAGCAAAGATGAGAAGATGTAAGGATAGATTAAATTAGAAAACGGGATCTAACGATAGGAAAGAGCCACGGAAAAAACCAAGGAAAGAACAAAAAACAAAAATTCGATCCCAGTGGAGTCGCCAATTTCTGTTATGGAATAATTCCCCTGCGGACAAGCGAATTTTCCCTTGAAGTACAGTCCCCTCTACCAAGACAAAAAACTATCTTTGGACACTACCATTCCTATAGATAAATTATGTCCATCGAAAAAGAGAGAAGGAGGGATAGTATGATGTACCTCACTTTTGAAGTTTGTCCAAGTTGATCTAATCTGCGAGTTCCAAACAGTACCTGCAATGGATAACAAGATACAAACAACTATCTCCTACTCTAATGGATTAGACAAAATCGATTTATCTATGAAAGATTAAGACAAGCATAGAAAAGTATATGTAAACACATACTAGAAGGAAATAGTCCAAGTATATTAATGAGAACTTTAAAGAGATGCTTACAATCTTCAGATGATATTGCAACAGCCTCTCCAAGTCCTCCTTGTCCAACCCTTACTGGAAAGATCCACGATCATAATAACAATGCTTTGTTGATTATTTTCTTCCCTTGTTCACCATGAGAATTCCTCCATTTAGAGGCTTTGAGAGGCTCAACCACCTTGGTTATATTTGGGATTAGTTGAGGATATGACTCCATCAATTGTGATATCTCCCTTAGATGCAGCTTGAGGGTTAGATTCAATCCAAACCAACTCGATCAATCCATAACTGTCTTTAGAGAACAAGGGGATTTCTTCCCAGATTTCCTCAACCAATTCAACGCTCCCTTACAATGGGCAGCAGAGCACTACAACGCTTACTGTTAGATAGACAAAGAGCACTAGCGCTCCCTGTAAATGAGCAGGGGAGCGTCAATATTCCAAAATTTGTCAAGATGACCAATTCTCATAGAAAAACACTTTGTTTCGGTTGTCAAATGATGGGGCTTCTTCTTCTAACATATTTTATGGGTTGTATCAAGTGTTTTCATGGTGTTGTTCACGATGTGACACTTAAGTGACGAGAATGAGACACCTGCGACAAAAGTACGACACTTACGACAATGAGAATGTGACATTATCAAAGTGAGGAATATTGATGTGTAACAGTAGTCTCTAGAGGACACAATCCTACCTAAGTCAATTACACTTTGGGTACTTACAAGTAATATTTATTAAGCTCTAAAATTATTC
>ML805579.1:426891-462091 GCA_009831015.1 Picea engelmannii
TCACCAAGATCAATATGTGCTTCTATTAATATACCAAGACAAGTACGCTACATCATCCATAAACCATGTGTCAACAATACTACTAACAAGTGCCTCCAAACATGTACCAAGTATGTACCAATCATGCATCAACTACTCATAAATTATGACTCATCAAGATGTACCAACATCATCTACTACTCATCAACTATGACCCATCAAGATGTACCAACATCATCAACTATACACCTCATGTATGTGCCAACTCATCAAATACTTGTCTCAACCATGTACCCAACATGTACCTCAACCATATACCAAAGACATACACCAATATAACCATCAAAATTTATCTAACAATTCATCACTCTATCCATAAACCCAATACCATAAACCATTACATCAAACCATGTGCCACAACCTCATTGTTATACAACCCCTATATGTAACCTCATTGTTATACAACCTCTCATCCAAAATAGATTTGTAACTCTGAAACAAACCTGGTGTATATGATCACATACCTGCAAACCTTCCTCAACAAGAGACTAGCATTTTCGTCATATTTTACTTTAGTCTCACATGACTAGTTTTGGATTAGTCAACAAGCCTAACTTGAAATAATCATAACTATGTACCTGTAATGAATAAAGATCTGAAAATGGTACACAATGGTCTTTAGTGTCTTTTATGCAATTCCTCCAGGTTTCACTACTTGGAACCTCTCAAAAAAGGAGTTATAGCAAAAATGGCACACCTTGTTGAATTCTAGCTTATTTTAGAGAGAGAAATTATAGAGCATGCCCCACACATAATATTTGTTTATGGATCTTAAAATGGTACACATAATACGTCATATTGTACTCCAACCAATACATTTGGTCTTACTAAATTTGGATTTGTTATGAAGAAGTTATGACGTTTTTAACCAAAACACATGTTTTAGGCTAGTTTCAGGACCAACTACAAACCCTATTTTCCACTGAGTGTAACTCCAAAAATACAACGACCCAAAAGATGAAATTTTTATCACAGCTACTTGGATATGTTTTCTCAACGACCTCCATATTTCGCGGTCTGAATCATTAAGAAAAAAAATTATTGCGAAAATGGTGAGATGACATGTAAATAGCATACCTTCGATAGCATCATCAAAAGAATTTATCCTCCCTTGAATTTCGGCCTTCTTTACATCACCTTCCATCTGAAATTCGCCTTAGATATCCTTTGGTTACCTCAGTCGCTTGTAGATATTCAATATTCTCAATTGTTATTAAATGAGAGACCCTTGCCTCTTATTTATACTTTTATGTAGCTTCCTCAAGGGGCTACCTTCTAACCATCTTAAACCACTTTCTTTATTTTAGGGCTAACCCACTTCTAACTACTTGTCCACTTAGTAATTTCTCCATTAACTTTATTATTTAAATAATATTTTTTTTTATCCACTTTGATTTATAGTACACTCATCACTTCACTTTATTATTTACCTTCTAAAATATCTTAAACCACTTTCCTTATTTTAGGGCTAACCCACTTCTAACCATTTGTCCACTTCGTAATTTCTCCATTAACTTTATTATTCAAATAATTTATTTTGTATCCACTTTGACTTATAGTAGACTCATCACTTCACTTTATTATTTAAATAATTTCTTCTTTGCAACCACTTTGACTACTTTGACCTTTTGGGGCTTCTAGATGACTCATGAGGGTTCTCCAACTTTACATGGCCATAACTCTCTAACCGTGAGGAGTTATGTGACGTTCCACATACCATCGGAAATGAAATGACATGTACTATACATATAGAATAGTATTACCTTCAAATATATTAAAAATCATACCATTATACACCAAACAAACTTGGTTCCATTACCCAAACCTTTGTGCTACCAGAATTCGCTACCGGAATTTCTTCAAGGGTTGACATCAATGAAAACCAACCCAATTAATCAACATTCCCCTCATCCCATTTTCATTATGTCCCCTCGTGAAAGAATGCCCTAACTTCCTCCTTTCAACCCCTTGTGAGTTGTTAAGGCATCCATTGAAGTCGTATATTTCTACCATGAATTCTTCCTTCGGGAGGAACAAGAGACCATGCCTACCCTGGAGGCAGAAGTAAAATTGGTCAGAGAGTTTAAGGATGAAAAAGAGGTCAAGAAACAAGTGGGAGGAATCCATTTGGATCTAGGTTGCACTAGAACCAGGAACTCCAAGTTTTCTAGGACACTTGAGCTTTAATGGCACACTAAAACAATGGTGGCATTGGGGATGCTCCCCAAATATCAAGATTTCAGACAGTTAAAGCGACGCATGGATACATTGGAGGAACATAATGCTCAACTCATTTTGATGGTCTCCTAGATTTCCAGGCACCATTGTGGCTCCTTCCAACTCTGTTCAATTGATCATCCATAGGCGAAGTTTTCTTCTGTTGCTGGAAATCAAGCCAATGTTGTCCCTTCGGCCTCCCAGGTTTCTCATTCCACTGGTTAACATGAAGTCCAACCTTTTTACTCTAGTTTTGTTCAAGTTTTTGTATGTCCAAGCTATCATGAATCTTCTAGTTTTCTATTTAGATTGTTGTTTAACCATGTTTATTTTTCTCAAACTATTTATTTTCAAATTTTAGCCTGGTTTCCCCATAGACGCAGGCTCACAAACTTGGTATCTCTTGGTTAAAGAGGTTTGTCTGAGCATTTTTTGGTATTTGTGTTGATGTTTTAGGTTGCACCAGAACCAGGAAATATAAGTTTTTCAGGAGACTTGAGCTTTAATGGCACGCTAAAATGATGGTGGCATTGGGGATGCTCCCGAAATATCATGATTTCAGACAGCTAAAGAGATGCATGGAGACATTGGAGGAAGAAAATGCTCATCTCATTTCATTAATGGTCTCCTGGATTTCCAAGCGCCATTGTGGCTCCTTTTAACTTTGTTCAACTAATCGTCCATGGGTGAAGTCTTCTTATGTTGTTGGAAATCAGGCCAATGTTGTCCCGCTGACCTCCCAGGTTCCTCATTCCACTTGTTAACATTAAGTCCAACCTTTTTACTCTAGTTTTATTCAAGTTTTTGTATGTCCGGGCTATCAAGAATCTTATAGTTGTTAATTTAGACTATTGGTTACCTAGGTTTATTTTTCTCAAACTGATGATTTTCAAATTTTGGCCCGGTTTCCCCATAGGTGCAAACTCACAAACTTGGTATCTCTTGGTTACAGAGGTCTGCCTGAGCAGTTTTTGGTATTTGTGTTGATGTTTTTAGTATTATCAAACAAGTACTTGCATGTTGGCTTGTGTCTAGCACGTGGAAGCAATCTGATTCATCTCAGCACTTAGAGAATTCACCTCAGTTAAGTGAATAATTAAAGTGAATGACCTTTTAAAATTAATGTAGGTTAGTTAATTTAAATGACTTAAGTTTTTGGCATTAGTAACTTAAGTGACTTAAATCAAGTCCTAGCCATTGGAACAAAAAGTGAAGGTGAGATTAGATCTCAACCTTTGATCACTTTAGATATCTAGCGTTTTGGTTAGTGATCTATTTGGTCAAATCTCAATATTATAAAATACAACCTAAGTGAGAGGAGGAGACACAATGATGGCACACAAAGAGTGAGTGGGCATTCAGGTGTGTAGGGGCAGGGGCCAAGGAAAGGGTGCAAGGGGGCAGCAAGGGAAGTACCAGCGAGCAAGATCGAAGGACTGATCTTGGGTAATAGGCTAGGTTATTTGTTGCATTTGTATTTCCTCAAAAGGGCCATTATCCCAAGATGGGAGGCCTAATTTTATTTAATAAAATTATCACAGATCTTGTTTTCTCGTGAAGGTTTTTTCAGGGGTATTTACCTGAAATCATGTGTGCAATGTGTTTGGATTTTTTATTTTTTGCTTCTATTATTTTAAACGTTAATACTCAGTTGTGCTTTAATTAAAAAATCAACAAGTACCTTTGTGCTAGGATTTATCAGAATTAATTGTCGGGTGTTGGGTAAGAGAATTTAACAATTTGAACCACCATAGACATATATGTAAAAAAATTAATATGAATATAGATCTTACTTACAAAAAATTAAATAATTTTGATATTATGATTATTGTTAAATAATTATTATAGTACAAGTGTGGTTGGATCTTAGGGGGAAGGGGGGGTCATTCTTGATCACGATGGAAACCAATAATTGACTTATGTGTGGGGTTTAGGGACAACCACAAATAATTAGGTAGAGGTGTATGCCAATTTTCAGGACTGATATTAGTGAATGTAGATAGAGTGAGGACTTTGACCATCATTCATGATTCGAGTATAATTATCAGTCTAACAAGTTCTCAAAATAATCTCTATGATGGCAAGCTAGCATCACTCGCAACAAGGATTCAAAAAGAGGCTCATCGATTTCAAGAAGTCACCTTCTTCCAGGTCCCAAGGGTCCTCAATCGACAAGTTGATGATCTTGCAAACAAAGCCACAAAATTAAATGAAGGGGTCCTTAGAAAAAATGGGGATCTATATGTTCAAGTCATCCCCTAAGTCCATTTGTGATTTATCAGACATTAAGGCACATCACAACCTCAATAACCAACACATGTCAGGGAAGCTTCAACACTAGGTGATATCAAGCGAGCAATGTGATACAAAGGGCATCACTTCTCTGGCAACCTCACATATGCTAGCCACAACTCTCGACCTGCAATTTGAAACCTTCAACATGTTAACTTGGGACTTCAGTGGGATAATGGCTCAAAAGGTAGGTGGTTTCAGTGGTAATGCATGGTGGTGGTCAGTCGTGGTCCTACTTGTCTTTCTAGTAAGAATTATTTATTTTCTTTGGTCTGTGCTTTGGATTTTTTATTCAAGCGAAGGGTTTCAATGGTTTTTTTTTGTTGTTATGTTAAGGATTGTAGTTTAGGTGCTTTTTTTTGGTTCCTTGTGTCCCTTCTAGATTGCTTAGAGGATTTTTTTGTTGTTTGGTTACTTGAATTTGTGGATCGACCCTCGTTTTCCCTATTTTTTCCCTCCTGGTATAATACTCTCCATGAGATGGTAACTCAAGCATGTCTGCAATGATAGTCTCAAGGGAATATAAGGGTTGTTCTATAAGAACTGTATATCTGGATTCCTTTTAATTCTTCCATGATTGGGAAACAACTTCTCACGATGGACAACAGGGAAGCCCAAGTACTTCGTGAAGTATTGTGCAGAAATGAGGAATATTTTAATAACAACATAACCTCGATTTTCTTAATAACCAACAAAGTCCATCATAATGAACATTAGTGTATTTCTTAGAATGTTTTGGTCATGGATACTATGGTTTAAAAGAAGAGACAAATACAAGTTTTGGAAGCTAAGTTTTCCATATTGAGGAACATAGTTTGCAATCTTAGTGAAGGCCCACACTCAACTACTTCTAACTACACAATGTTAGTCAACTCAACCCGATAAGATCTCAAGGAAGAGGAAATAGTGCATCAAATGATGGAGGGCATGGATCTGGGTATTAAGGAATCCCATCCTACTAACATTGGAAAAGATGAAGCCAACATCAAGCATGTATTTCATTATTTTTATTAAATGTAAAACAATACTTGTATTAGGAACATTTTTTAGAGTATACACTAGCATAAAATTTTTGGAAGCTACAACAAAGGATGATATGGAGCTTTCTATTTTTGACATATAGTGTTTACTTGCCTTTCTGGTTTTACTCCATGACAACTCTCTTTTTGTACTACCTCACTATTCAACTTAGCTACATCTTTTTATAATATAAATTTACTAGTTTCTAATAAAAAAATAATTATTATCATAGCTCAATTTTTATGTTATTACGTTCATAGACATTGCATTATACCTTTAATAACCAACATAAATTCATATTAATCACAGATTTATTTATTAACAAGAGATCTTTTGAAAAAGTACTTGTATATCTCTTGCAGCTTAAAATTCATGGCTAATAAGGATGCTCCAACCAAAGGTACCCAAGTATTATAAGCAAATTCTATGTGACTTGATCTTTTTTGTTTGAGATGTCACCCTTATGCAAATTGAGTTTGCTTGTTGAGATGCAATATTTTTTGTCTTAAAGTCAAAAAGAAAAAGATTTTTTTTATTTTTTATTTTTTATTTTTTAGTGATTTTCCTTTTCTAGACACTTTATTTTTCAATACAACCACTACAGACATATCACCGCCTAATTCACAGTTGAGTGAAATTTACTACCATATCCTCAATGTTGGTTACACAATTTTGTAACATGAGAAACTTAAAATGAATGCATATAACATGCAAAAGTGAACCAAGACTTGGGATTTTCATTTTTTGTTTACTTACAACAATAGTTAGTAAACTTTCACCTTAGTGTTAGGTGTGGTGAGTAAATAGAACAAGGTCGCAAAACTTACTCCAAAAATTGAATAATTAAGACAAAAGACTTTAGTGACAAGGGTTGTGCCAAGAAATAACATCTAATACATGCATGAAGTAGTAGGTCAAATTGTGGAAGTGTGGGGAACCCCCCTACATCAAATAATGGGTGCAGTTGTTTTAGTGGGGACCTACAAAAAGTTTTGGCCTTATTCAAGCTTCTAGTCACTGGATTTGACCCTTTGCTTAACTCAAACAAATGCACTTTACCAACCATTCTTCCTCTCAATATTTTTTCTCGTGAAGAGGCAACTTAGTTACCAATCCTAGGACTTCCAACTAAGGTGACTTGTTAAGGGATTTGTGAGTGGTACCTAAGATAAATAATTCATATCCTTTGTTTCTCGTCTTATTTTTCATCACCTCATGTAGTTACCCTCTAGGGTAATTACAACTAGTCTCTTATATCCCATAACTTGTGTTACACCCCCCGTCGATCTCGTGACCTCTTGCAGAGGCACGTTTGGACGACTTAGTTTTTGTTGATCCAATTTGCTTCCAAACTTGTAGAGTGTCTCTTAAGGGTGTGTTAGTTTTTTTTTTTTCATTTTTATGGATGCATACTAGATCTAAATTAAATTTGTGTTCTTGTGCTTGATGAGAATGAAGCACCACACTAAATACATGATATGGTTCGTTGTTAATAAAGGGAGTGGAGTCATTATCTAGGTTATGGTGACAATTGATGACCAAAGGGGGGAATATTAAAGGCATGTTGAGGGATGAAGGTGAACCACAAAGTTGATTATTAAAATATGTATTAATGTCTAGTGTGGATTTGATTAATTTTAAAGGGTACTTCTCTCAGGTTTTGGGGTTTCTGCACAACATAGTATTTTGATGCATAAAGGGAGAAGATAACTATGGAAACTAGAAAGANAAATGAACTCACATGAAACTAGAAGAGGCTAGTAACATCCCCAGTTTAATCCCTGCAAATTATAATATAATTGCATAAATGTGAATTAGGCTGGTGAGTCGATGTGTTGTGGCAAAGAGCCTGTACTGATTAAAATGGTCGAGGGCCAAACTATGTATTATGTACATTGAAATGATTAATAAAATAATAATCGTTGGTCGCAATACGATAGGGATGAAAACAATGGGGGGATATGTTTCCACAAGAGAAGGGGCTAAGGGGGGATCTAAGGGAAAACCCATGTCATTTGCTAGAGCTAATGTACCATTACCAAATAATCCTTCCTTTGACTTATTCAAACTCAATCATTGAATACATGTAAGAGGGTGGGTCTGAGAAGTCACATCCCATAGTCATTGGGAGCATGGCGCTGAAGTACAATCATCTTTGGGAAGAGTGACATTCAAGTAAGCAAGCAAGAGGAAGGAAATTTGTAAGGAAAAAGAAGAGAGTTTTTACATGCATATTTTCGGCAACAAGAGAACAGTCGAGTGTTGGGAAGAGCACCAACCATGTTGTGCTTGAAGGCATCCATTATTAGGCTGTGTTTATGTTGGAAATGTGGCTTGTGTGCCTGTAAAAATGGGTTGTAAGCCTGTAGTGCATTTCATGTTGAGGAAATAGATCAAGAGCCTTGTGAAGACTATTATGAGCACTCCTAGAGTAGTTGAGAGTTCTTGGAAGTAACCGACTGTGAGATTCATGGCCAACGAAGTGCATTGGAAGCCATGATAAATGAATGGTACAACCCGAGGGACTGTGAGTAGTGAAGGGGATACATTCCTTGGGTTGTGCAGGTTGTCTAGAATAGAGATAGTGGATTGGATTTTTTTTTGGAGTAGAAGTTGGGTTTTGGGCTACTGAATGTAGAGAGCGGACAACTAATAGGGTTGAATCTCCTTGTGGATTCATATCCTCAGCTAGGGGGTGGCTTATTGTTGAGAGAACATGAGCAATAAGCCCATGTCTTGGAGAAACGTCCTTCATACGCAGCCAGTTGGTTAATTTACAAACATATAAGTTTCAATTGTTTTTACTATGATCATTTCATTGTGTAAATGTTAATTTGAATGCGGTTATGTTTGTTGGGTATGCATGCAGTCATGTTTTTTATTATGTTGTTAGTTGCATGAGTAAATCGACATGTTTTTTTGTTGAAATTTTATGGGCCTACTACCCCTTAGTTTATTTTGCATGTATGGGCATTTTTAAATTTTCATTTTAGCAGGAGGGTGTGTTACAATCTGGTATCAGAGCTCAAGGTTCAACATAAATCTTGTATGGGCCAAGGCCAGTGCAATTTTGGTAGAAATTCGTTGTTACAGAGTTTCACCTATGATGAAGTTGGGGGGAAATGAAGAAAATAGAGTGAGATCCCCATATTTATGAGAAGATTCAATTTTATTTTTCCTCAAAACCATCGAAGAAAGGTTTAATGGTGTCAAATTGCAGGTTGCAGAGTCGATTTTGGCTTGGAAGGTCGAATTTTGTGTTTTAACAGTGATCAAAGAGTTAGAGAATCAACGTCTGAGATCACATTCTCCTTGGTGATAAACGATCGAGATCCATTATACATTGGTTAAACTTCCAAGTTCACTAAAGAAATTACAAAAAATCTAGAAATTTTATAATTTTCAAAATTTTTAGAAAAAATATGTACAGTGATGACATGGAGCCACGTGGTGGTGCCAGCATGGATGCCACAGTGGTAGTTTACCTGTGGCAGGGCCATGGTATCATGTATCTATGATGTAAGTTGTAATTTTAGTGTCGAATAGAACTAAGTGTTGGGGGTAATATTGATTGTTCATTAGACAACATGATTAAATCCCAACCATATATCGGGGATCGTTGAACGGGATGGCCAAGTGTTAGCGTCACAAGTCACTCCTGGATTGCTTGTAGGAGTAGAGCCCAATGCCCATCAGTTTATGTCACGATATTTTTTAATGGGTGATCAAATGGATAGAGACTCGGGGAGATATCACTCTAGCTCAGGGACTAGGTCTGGTATGCAAGGAACAAAGGAGGTCTTGATCTAACTTCAGTCAGTGAGTTGCTTAAAAGATGAATAGGTGGAAGACTTGGTAAGAAGAGTGAGAAAACTACCTCAGGCAACATGCCTTTCAGCAGTTTGTAGAAGAAAAACTCTAAATGCAAGATCCTCCTGGTTCAGGGCTTCGGGAAACTGAAAGGGGGACTTGATTGGATCCTCCAATTCTAAGTCGTTCAGCGCTAAGAAAATCACAAAGGCCGATTAGAAACAATGCAACTGTTACAGTGATCCAACCTACATCATCCTATAACAGTTACAACTCGACTGGATCCTCCAATTCCAAGCTTCTCTAATACAGTGTAAACAAAGACATGAAAGAAAATGACATTCATAAGGCAAGAAGTCTCAAAAGTCCACACATAACCAGAAATAACAATGCTTCATTAAAGCTTTACAACCGGGAGCCTTGCTCAACCATTGATGATTACAAAATACAAAGACTGAGTCTATATACTTAGAAAAATTCACCTAACATAGGTGTGCTCAGTCATCCAAGGCTTGGTGTCCCTTCAGCCAAATTCGGACGAATATTCTTTGTCAGACGCCACCTTAATTGCGCATGGCTCCTGTAAGGGGAGTAGTTGAGCCATTAAGTGTCAAGTTAGCATGTGTAGACCTCTTTGGCAAGTCGAGGACTCGACATGGCTCCTTTGGAAAAATTTGGTACACAGGACCCTCTCGAGCAGATAGCTTGCCAGACCCTCCATACCCTACACTTAATGAATGAGGAGATGTTTCAACCACCCCTTCTCACCTTCATTTACTCCAAGCGAAAACTAGGATTGAGGTCAAATAAGATGGCACCTGGAGATCACGATGATCCTTTCGACGACTAGACTCGATGCCTTTGGCCCCTTTTGCACAGCTCTTTTTATTTCCCAAGTGACCACGGGTTGTGACCCTGCGTTTATTCTCAAAGGCGCTTTCGGCGTTTGTGAATAGGAAGGAGCTGCTCCTTGCGTTTGAAGTCGCGATGGGCGAAAAGGAGAGGAGCCTAATCGTGTGACAGGTGTCCCCTTTGGATGGACGGCTGAGACTGCTCCGTGATATTGCGGGCCCAACTCTGGGCGCTTTCAGCACTTCGGGGTTTGGGGTTTCAAGATGTAGAATGACATAGAACCTTCACCCTTCGAACTCCCGAATGTCGAAATGTCGACGTGACCAGATCTCGTGCCATGCATCCTTTGGAAGGACGACTGCGATCCTTTCCTGCACACAATATGGGTGCTATCCATTGCACTAATCTCGGCGCAACTCCGCTAACCGTGATTTCCCACCAACCATCGATTTGCTCTTATGGATGAATCTGGACCATCGACAATATAATCTCGCCCGCTTAGTTGCTCGAAAGCCTAAAACGAGATTTTTCCATGCTGCGCTCGAGCGCTTCTCATGCAACTTGCAGACTTGAACACTCTTGTGCCCAGGACAAGAAATGTTACTAACACCAAGTATTGAGGGAAAGTTAGTGGGGAGATCATAGTGAGGTGTTAATGTGACACTCTGCGAGTAATAGCCTGCGAAGGGTGTTCCCGATAAGCTTACGAGAAAGCGGGCTTCAAAAAATCTTGAGGCATGATATGAGGTTAAGTCTGAAGGGAGAAGCTTGATGTCACAAGATCAAATGAATGACAACCATTAATCAATGTCACCCTCAGCTCTCAGATTTTGCAGAGATATTGTTTTCAAAAAGTCTCATTCGGGATGACTTGTGGAGGCAATTCAACCTTTCGAAGAAGGAAGTTCAAAATCCTATGGCTAAGTGACATGTGGCAACATGTTAATGGTCTTTGAAAAGGATGTTTCTGATGGTTTTCGGGAAGGAGGTTAGTGATGGTATTTGGAGCAATTTTTTCTGATGGTTTTCGGAAAGGATGTTCATGATGGATAAGTTCGATAGAGCAAGTCCGATAGGATATCAAACTTTGGACTTTCGGAAGATTAGTAAACATGGCAATTTTTTGTTCCAATGGGAGCATTTCGATGGAAAAAGGGTTGATAGTGTTCAGACTTCAGGTTTCAAAAGGATCTTTGAATGTGAGGAAAGTTATTCTTAAACTCCGTGAGAAAGAACCTGACAAGCTTGCAGAAGATTTGGCTAAGGGTTGATGGCATAGATCGAAGGGTGATGACATGGATGAATCAAAGGATGGCACACATTCCATTCCATGTCATCTGAATTGCCCAGGGTCATGCACAGGTCAATTTGACAAGCGCCAATTTTTGAAGGTCATCAACTTACAAAGGCAATTTGAGGGCCTAAATAGAGTTTTTAGGTAGCAAAAATCAACACAACTATGTGTACCCACTGTGTGTACCTTGGGTACACACAATCTCTATTTCTTAAAATGAAAGAGCTCGATGAGAGCTTTTCAATGAGCTATTTTTAGTGCAAAACAGAGCTCATATGAGAAAGTTACAGTTGAAACAATACAGGGTATAATTTAAGTACCAGTTTGCTTCCAAGGGCATAAATCCTTGATTATAAGTCAGTTAGGGGCACAAGAGAAGTCTATGGAAATCCCATGGACAATAGAAGATAGCCATGAAACCATATTTGGAATATGGGTATCTAAAATTGTACAGGATGGAAGAGAAGACACATGTAGCTTAGAGGGATAAAAATGAGAACCGGTTTAAACTTTTGTAGGCCATAACTATCATCCCAAAGACCAGACGAAGGTGGAATTTTAATAGGTAGTTCAAAAAGAAGGCTTGAATGTACCCATTTGTGCTTATTTCAAAATTCAAAAGGATTTGGTGTAGGGATGCTTAAACAAAGCTAAAAATTCTAAGTTTGGCGAAAGTGCAAAAACACAAAGTCGTTGATTCCATATTTATATAGCATTTGACTAGAGAAACGGATTGCAAATCCAAAAGTTGATGTGTATTCACAATCGTATATTATATATTCGCCTGATACAAAAAAAATTGGTTACTAACAAATTTTCTTCTACATGTGACAAAAGTTGGCCTCTGAAAATTATTTGAACCAGTGAAACAGGTGCAAAAAAATTGGATCAAATTGATGATTTCATGAAGCCATAACTTTGAGCTCATAAAAGCTTGAGTATAGCCATTGGAAATGTAATCTAGAGGACAACATGGTATAATTTTTGAGTTATCTAAGGAATCATCTGGTTGTTTCACAAAGTTGCAAGAAAAGTGAAGTTGGGTTCCATAAACCATGCAACTATTTAAAGTGGAAGTTTTCCAAATAATGTTAATTTTGGAGAAACATTCCTCAATAATATAGGTGCATGCCAGAGGTGATTGTTGGGTAAATAAGAGTACAAATTCTCATGATAGTTCCTATGCAGAGGTATAAAGGCACATTTGGAAATGCAACAGCCTAATAATGGGGAAAAGGGGTTGAGCCTAATAACAAGGCATTGTCAATAAGTAGAGAAGAACTCAAGCAAAGAATGTTGTGTGAATGGATTGCTAACAAGAGGATAAGATTCCATAAATGAGGATTGTCTGGATTTGTTCTGCATTAATCCCAGGGTCCATTGGACAAGGAAGCAGGTTAAGGCTTTTACAGTTGTTGAAGAATCAAAGAGCTACATAGGGAAGTGTGGGGCTACATAGTAGGTAATGAAAGGTTGAAAAAGGGCTCTAATTAGCATAACCAAATTAGTATTTAACTGCTACAGAGTCTGAATGGGTTGCAAGGAAGAACCAATAGATATTCTCACATAAAAATGAAGCTAGTTGGTGAAATGTCATTTGCATGCACATGGAATTAAGGAGGACTCCATAGCCTTGAAGGTTGAAATGCAGTGAAGGTGGAAAGGTTGGTTGCAAGAGAAAATAAAGGATATGTTATCATTGAGTAAATTGTTGGGATGAAAAAACAATCTACAAAGGTAACCTACAAACCAAATTTAAGACTAGAAACTAGCCTTTTTAATCTAGAGAGGGCTCTCTCTGAGACTTGATATTTGATAGACAGATTGCTTTTCAATTGATGTCTAGATTTACATGTTTGAGATAGTTTTTTCAAGGTTTGTTGGCAAAGAGGTATAGTATCTCTAGGGCTATGGAATCAACCCCTAAAGAAAAAAAAAATGTCTGGTAGTTAGAACTTCTCATAGGAACAAAGGCTAAACAAGGTGATGAACTTCAGTTTTGAGTTTGATTATGTAGGGTGAAAGAAGAACATAAACACATAATAGAATCAGAGCATCATAAAGGATGAATTATGACCTTAGTTAAGAAGAATAAACATAGTTTAAATCATTTAAGTCTGGAGAACCATTCGATGAATTCTAGACCTTTAAATATCCAATTCAAACATAAGAAAAGTGAAGATGAATATAAGGACACCAGAAATACATACAAAGAAAGAATACAATATTCAGATCACCACCATTAGAATCCTTTTCATAAGGAGTTCAGGACTTCTTCATTTGTATTTCTATTATATTCAGAAAATTACATTGAAGATAAAAATGCTTATACTTCTTCCAACTCCCCTTTACATCAAAATAGTCAACTTATATAGAAATCTAAGTCTACACTTAGTTTCTAGGGGTCGAACTACTAAATCCTAGAGTCATGGATCTGGTTGCTTTCAAAGAGAACAACAACCTCTACAAGATTTACCAAAAATAGAAAACCCGATTTTCCAATCATAACATAACCAAAATATAATTTACAATCATAGATCCTTGAGAAAAATTTGACCATGTGGTTGTGATGAGTCATCATGTGCATTGTTGGACAACCTTGTCACCCTTGCGTAGTGAATTATGGTTACTACTGTGAAAGTGTTGGCTACAACATTTGCGTACCGAATCTTCATGTTGAGGTTTCTCGGGTGAATCCAGGTGGAAGCAAAGGCTGGGAACATTCAGCTTGTCCTTAGCTTCCTTATCCAATTTCACTTGTAGCCATAAGGTCATGTTTTCCTTTCTCAATGACAAGTTCTATCTCTTTAAATTTCCTACCTGCCTCAACAAAGTTGCATTCCTCTTCAAAATTAACTGAGCATTAGGAATGATTGCACATGCATTGTCTATGGTTGGTCTAAATTCCTTGTAATGATTCATGATCCCTTCCTTTGATATTCTCTTTTCTTCCATAAGCTTGATGATTTGGTCTTGAGCTTATCTTAGTTGCTTATTCATCCATTTTATGTTCTTATATCCTTTTGTGGTTGAAGTAGGAGATTTCTGACTTGCTGCGTGTTTTCCCTGTATGTCTGGACTACTCTTCCTGGATGAGGACCTTGTCAGAGGTGATGTGGGTTTGGATGCAAGTATAGTCTCGGGCCCTTTCCTGATCTTCCTTCCCTTTGGCATTTCTTGCATAGGACTTGCTTTACTCTGTGGTGTTTCTTCTTCAAGAGTCTTCTCTGTTAGTTTATTTTTCAATTCTATGTTCTTCTAGTAGAGTTGAGCTATAATATGTTGATCTTTCTTGAGTTTTTGATGCATCTCTTTAACATCTGAATATTTCTCCCATGGTTTCACTTGCTCCTTATCAATCACTTGGGTTGCAAATTCAACAAACTCTTTCTAAATTGTCGGTATGGGAAACCTCCTAGCAGATAACCTGGTGAGTGCCTTACTGGGAGCCTATGTCTCCTTGGTTTCATCAGTGAATTGTAGTTTCCTTCTTTTCTTCAAGATTGGTTTATTGAGTGATGGATTCTCAATCTATTTTCCTTTTCCCCTTTCAACAACACCTCATCCTTTTGCCCCTGAACTATGAGATGTTGATTTCACAGCAGACAAGGGGGTATCTCTTTTAGGATCCATGGAAATTTTTTCTAAGGTCAAGAAGGAATCCCAGACCATGTTTAACTTTCCAATCTCTTCAACCACGAACAACTTCACCAAGGAAAATGGAATAGGCTACTCTTTAGCTGGTCAGCTCTGGCTTGGACTCTGTCTGCCATTTTCCCAGGATTTTATATAGGTAGAAGGGTACATTTAGGGGGTTTTTCCCTGTGAAATGCATCAAGAGTCTAATGTGGTATTGATATACCATGTCAAACCTACCCTCACAAGTAAAGTATTTCCAGATTACCCTCAAAATCTTCTCACAAGATTCCAAAACATATTCCCTCGGAATGGTGGCACTAATCTTCTAATTTATGTATTTATGTTTGAGAAAATCAATATAAAATGAAGGATATAGGGCCATACCTTTAATCCACTTCTATCCTTGCATAGGAATCTTTGTAACAGTTGATATGGTCTCCTCTAACACTGGAAAAGTGATCCCTACAATGGTTGTGCTAACACCATTAAACTTTAGAGAAAACTGCTTTGTTAGCTGCACATTATACCCCTGAACCTTTTCACAGAATCTCATGCATCCAGCTTGTTCAAAGGACACCCTGATCATTCAGTTTGCGTTTACCAAATTTAAACTATGTGGCTCAAACCTCACGATTTCTTCGCTTCTTACATTCTTTCTTTTTTGTTGAGGAGTTGTCATGATGTTGATATATGTCAACCCTGTGTGAACTACAGGTGTGTAACAATAGATTGTAATAACCTTGTGAACTGCAGGTGTGTAACAATAGATTGTAATAACCTTTGTGCAGCGAAAATGGGAATAGTAACCTTTGCGCAACAAATGAGAGAAATAACCTATGTGCAGTAAATTAGAATAATGACTTTTGCGCGGTGCACAAAAATAGGTAGAAACATAAAAATCTGTGCAGCAAATGAATAGTAGCAAGAAACTTGGTGCAATAACTAACAACAACAGGAAACTCAACGAAGCAATGAACAACAGTAGGAAAATTGGTGCAACAACGAACCACAACAGAAAACTTGGCGCAACAACGAACAACAACAGGAAACTCAGCACAACAATGAAGATGGAAAGGGTTTAGCTAAAATGAAGTAAAGTTGGTTATGTGAAAAGAAAATGTGTTTCATAGGTTAACTTTCAATGGGTTCCAATAAAGGATCTTGAATAGTGATTGAAACAAATGGATAATGCGTAGAAAAAAATAGAGTGAAAGGTTTGCGTAGTGAATATCAACACACAGGGTTTGTGTAACGATTGGAGTTTGTGTAGCAAAGAGATTTGGAGCTTGTTAGAGAGGCTATGGACGATGCATAGGTCTTGGATGCGATGGAGAAAAAAAAGAGGTGGCCAATGTTCATGCTCGAATGGATAAGGGACAAAATTTTGAAAAGGAAAGTGATTATCCATAATGACAAGACGTTTCAAATCAAGTTAGGGATTTGTGGAGCGGGTACACTTTTGAAGTTTGCAATGATACAAATGACATGGAATGTCATGATTGTTCCTTCTCTGACCTCATGAAAGGTGATCATGAACCATAATACCTTTTGACATGACATTCACCATAACCTATGACTCGACCTTAGAACATAATTTACCACCTTTTAATGTGATTCAATACATTAAGAAAATGGACCATTACAAATTGAACATGATGGACTATACACTCTTGACTCTTTGCTTTTTATGACGTTGTTTTATGAAAAAGACAATACACACTTTAAACCAACTTATGTCTAGACCCTTGTTGAAGGTGAATCCCCCTGCGGACAAGTGGATTCCCTCTTGGCCTCTAGACTCCTAAGGCCAAGACATAAAAGTGCTTAACATGAACACTGACTTCCTTTTAGATCTAATCAAGCTAATGAATGAAAGAGAAGGAGAAATATATGTACCTTATTAGCGAAGTTTGTCCTTGCAAAGTCCTAGTTGAGCTTTGATCCTGAGCTCCCTGATAGATCAATCCTTTGAATGAAGGTGCAACAGTGTCTTCTAGTTCTCCTTGTCCAACCCCTTTGCTCAAATAATCTCCATTGATTGCTTTGATGAAATCTCACTCATGAGATCATAAGTTTGATGTAATTCCCAATCTCCATTGTCAAAACCTTCTTATGAGATCATAAGTTAGGTATAATTCTCAATCTTCCTTGTACCTTTCACCATGAGAAGGCCTCCTTATATAACCTTGGAGAGGCTCAACCACTTGAGAGATATTTGGGATAACTTGAGGATTCCTCTCCTTCAGTTGAGGATCTTCCCTAAGATCATACCTTGACCATCTATACAAATCCAACTACCTTCAGGAGTTCAAGGATTCTTCCCTGATTTGCCTCAACAAACCCAAAATTTGCCAAAAAAAGGGTAGCTCTCCCCCAAAAGGGTGCACAGGGTGCTCAAGAACTCCCCCAAAGAGGCTCAGGGAGTGCCAACACTCCCTTACAGTGGGTAGGGGAGCACTCCTCACCAAAATCCATTTTTTTTTGTGGTTTTCTCAATGTCAAAAGGCTTGTACTTCCTGTCAAGTGATTTCTCTTCTTCCAAACGAACCTTTGAGGTGTCTTAAGTGTCTTTATGATGTCGTTAGAGGCACGACATATGCAAGATGGAAGTATGGTGTTTGTGACACTTACAACACTTGTGGTCAAGATGCGACACTTGCGGACAAGATGCGACACTTACAGCACT
Organism: Picea engelmannii; assembly: GCA_009831015.1. Taxonomy (NCBI): domain Eukaryota; kingdom Viridiplantae; phylum Streptophyta; class Pinopsida; order Pinales; family Pinaceae; genus Picea; species Picea engelmannii. The sequence continues at coordinate 444,741 of ML805579.1, forward strand.
CGTAATGACGACACTTGCGACACTATCTGAGTGAGTAATTTTGAGGTGTAACAGATTGCCCCCCAAAGTACAAAGTTAGAAGACGATGAAGACTGAAGTACCTTGTAGACTTTTTTGAGCAAGGGTATTGATGTAAAGAAACCGGAAAAAGCTGCACACAACCATCAAACAAATATTATGACATGTTTCAAACCCAAGGCAGGCATACCTATGCTTGAATGATAAAGACTTTTTAGGTATGGACACCATAAAATACATTGTGGATCCATAATTATACTGACAAAATGGTATAGCCACTACAGATACAATGTGGATCTATACTTCTATGACCTGAACTGAGTGTAGCCATGAAGAATACACAATGGATCTACGAAATGATAAGACATAGCCACGACCAATACAAAGTGGATCTATGTAATAGTATATGTGTCATAGTTAAAAAGAACTCCTTTGCAACATGGGCAAAGTACATATAAGAGTGATGACTCAACCCAGGGTCTTCTTACCGATCCTGATGTAGTATGAATCTAACCGTGTGAATAGATGTCTTGATGTCGAACATAGCAGAAACGACTTGATTACCGGTCAATGATGTAAATCATTAACAAGCGCAAGGGAGATCACCATTGATGTCAATGATTCCCAAGGTACTCTAGTACATCCCAATAAACATGAATGAATGAGCTGAAGTCAAAAATCCATGGAATCATCCGATCAGGGGTCAATGATGTAAACCCACTGTCGAACACGAGGAGGCCTACCATTGAGGCATGCAGGTCCCAAGGTACTAACTGGTTTCTAAGTCTAACTACTAGATAATGTGTTGAATTCGACAAGAATAGACTCATTGAAGGAGGGCCTTAACGTATCCCTCATCAACGACACGAAATTGACACAGATATGTAATTGGTAGATCAAATGAACATGGATTGACACGGGTATTGGAACAAGATATTTGTGATGGATGACTCTCGAGGAAGATACTTCCCTTGAACACTGAGGCACAACAACAGAAACATGACATGGACCAAAACACGATAATGCAATGGATACGGTGACTTTCATCGGGTGACCCAAAGGAGTAAAAGAAAACTCAGAGGATTGGCTCAGTGCAAAGGTTCAGTAGATTAAAATGCATGCAAAGACAAAGTGTCGTGTTCGAGAGCGACCATAAGAGATACTGGTAGTGTTCTCAAAAAACTGCTCAGCTTGTTTCTTTCAATTTTTCCCCCATCCAGATAGACAAGTACCTCTTTTTAATTTAACGAGCTCGAGGAGGGTAACACGTGCTCAATATAACTCACCTTCGTTAATTCCCTCTTCCTTTGTTTAACGAATTGGAAGAAGTAAGGGTTCGATCCCATATGGGCCCTTCAATGTATGATTGTTTAACGAGTCAAGAGAAGGTAAACTCGGTGGTTTTCCATATTTAGAGAGTCTGAAAACAACTTAAAGACGACTCCAATGTTGTCCTTTTTTGTAATGTTAGTCTCACAAGGCCGAAAAAGAGAAAAATTATCACTAGAAAGACGCCCTTTCAAACCTTTTAATGAGTGGGAAAGGAAGCAAGATCACTCAGCAATATTTTCATCTTTAGAGAGTCTGAAAAGAGCTCAAAGAAGACTCCAAGGGGTTCCTTTTTCATATATCCATGCAGGTCCGAAAAAGAGATAAAAGTTTACCCAGTTGCATTCTCATGTATTTACGAGCACTAGAAAGAACAAAGACTAAGCTCGGTATACCCCCATCTTGAAAGCTAGTGGCCTAACTCCAAAATGATCATCAAAGACTAGAGACATTCCCCCCAAGCTTCAATTAATTCACTGACTTTGAGGTTGTCACCAATTTTTGTACTATATGGAGAAAAAGGATATAGGTGAATGAAATGAAGGTTCAAAGATGAGACCTAACGAAAGAGTCGACTCGACATCTATGAGATCTCGCAAAAGACTCAACCTGACAGGGGAGGTGACTGTTTCATTTTTTAACGAGCTTGAGACAGGAAAAGAACTATGCTCAGGGCTCTGGGTGCAATCCTCGGATTGTTGTTTCATTTTTTAACAAGCTTGCTACAAAGAGGAAAACTATGCCCAAAGCTTCTGTTTCATTTTTTAACGAGCTTGCTACAAAGAAAAGAAACTATGCTCATGACCTATGTTTCATTTTTTAAGGAGCTTACCACAGAGAAGAGAAAACTATGCTTGTGGACTCTTCTTGATCATGGCTTCCAAGAAAATAATGCTCTGGAAAAACACCATGTCAAGGGACAAATCTCGATCATGGCTTCCAAGAGATATTCACTGGATGGAATAAAATCACTCTAAAAGGAACACATGTCGAGGGCCTCGTTAGGGGTAAGGAGATCAGGCTCCAATAGCTCTACCGAAGAGATCGCCATGTCAACTATCAGATCCAAATCATCGGGATTCGAAGTCGTGGGAGACAACGCCACATAATTGACATGCGGTGGGGGCGATATTGTCGTCATATAAGAACCATTCACAATGAAGGAAAGTTGATTAATAGTCACAATTCTTCCATCATAAGGGGAATATATCACATGAAAAAGAGTGGACACAACAGATTTCATGGAATAGACATAATCTCGCCCAAGGAGTAAAGTGAAATCCAAGGGGTCTCGGACTACCATGACATTAATAAAGACAGTTTTCCCTCCCAAAGTTATCGGTGCAAGAAGAGGACAACCCAAAGCGTGTCAAGCAACAGAGGAAAAAATACTAACGGATGCACCTTCATCTATCAACGTTTGAGGAACGTCCCGACCACAAACCTATACTGTAATCTGGAAAGGAATGTGAGAGAGAAGACGAGGTCCAGTTAGCACACCCCAATCAAAAAGGATGGCCTCATTACTTGGAGGTGGTTTCACGGGAGAATGAGGAATGCCCCCCAACACGATAGATTCTGTATCAATGAGAAAAATGTGGGCAGTATCGGGTTTACTCTCTAGAGGGAGAGTAGGATTGACCGATGATGGGACCAGATCGACCACGCTGGCACTCTTCAGAGGAAGAGTAGGATTGACCTATGATGGGATCGGATCAACCACGTAGGCACTCTTCAGAGGAAGAGTAGGATTGACCGATGATGTAACCGGAGCAATCACTTTGGCACTCTTTAGATGAAGGGTGGGACTGACCGAGGAAGGGACTAGATCAACTACTTTGGCACTCATCAAAGGAGGAGTGGAATCGACCGATGACAGAACTGGATCGACCACTTGAGTTTCATTCTCCAAGGGGAGAATGGGGTCGACGGGTGGAAACGGATCAACCACTTTGGTGTCACTCTTTAACGGGAGAGTGGAGTCGGTCGAGGATGAAAACAGATCGACTACTTGGGTTACACTCTTTTGATGAAGAGTAGGGCTAATCGATGATGAAATTGGATCAGCTACTTAGGTTTATGGTTCAATCGAGGATGAAACTAGATTGACCACCTGATCAACCAGAGTGACCGGGGATGGAACCGGATTGACCAGTCCATCAACTAACGATGGGTTGGGGGAAAGCTTACGATAACCTTTTGGAAGTTGAAGTTTTTCCAAAAGAGAAGAAGCCTCATCCATACAAGGACAAAGGTGAGAATAATGATCGCCTTTGCATAACATGCAAGGGAATTTGACAGTTGTCTTCTTCTTACCAACCTTAATGTCACTAGTTGACTAGGTATCATTGGCATGACCGACAGAGACTGATGACGTGGAGGACCACATTTCTAAGACCTTGGGAATACCAAGGCAATCCCTCAGAAAGTGGTCACCCTTACAAAGACTGCAAGGTAATTTGGGTTTCGGATTCTTCATTTTAATCTTGTTAACCTCATCAACACTACTAGTACTATTAACAGTAGCTGGTTGTTGGGATTCAACATATGATGTTGTTGGAGCCTTGGGCCTTTTCGAGTTCTTCTTCTTCTTCTCTTTCTGTTTCTTCTTCTTCTTATCAACTTGGCTACTTGCTTTAAAGCTTTCACTAGACAAAGAAGGAGAAAGGGAAGGAGACTTAATGGGTGAAGAAGTCAAAAATTTGGCATGAGATTGATGTGTGGATGGTGTACTGACATCTAAAGTATTAGGTGCAGTTGAAACATTAGGAGGATTCAAAATCACTGAAGTGGGGAACAACCAAACCGGTAATCCGATGGTGAGTCCCGGAAGACTCAATGTGGCAATGTACGGAGGACCAAAGTTTCCAAACGAAGGAAACGTATAAGGTTCCCCATGAGAAGGGGTTCCTCCATTGGTACTCTCAGGATTTGATGCCATTAACACTGACTTGACCTAAGGTCCACTAAGTAACACAACCAACACATGCTATGAATCTGAGAAGCAAACAATCAAACAAAACCTCCCCACAATGAAACCACTAGTTGGTGATGAAATCCAACGTCTCAAGATCAAAAGAGGAAGGGGTCGGGATAGAGTGGGTGGATCAGTTATGTTGGCGACCTACTTAACGGACTTATGCCTTGGTGCAAGATTCCACACAGTAATTGTGGATTTACCCTCCAAGGAGCCCAAGTGAGTTTGACCAACATCTGTTCCAGGTACATTGAGACTTCCCTTCACCGTCACCTTGTGTGAGACCCTAAATATTATGGCTACTAAGGTCACCAACTCCCAGTCAGCCCTTGGGTGGGTACAGTCGACAATTTGATCCGAACGTCTGGGTAGGATAACAAGTCTAAAATCAACTCGAGAGGCTCCCACACATAATCGTGGGTATACCCTCAAGTGACCCCCAATATACGATCTGACCACTACAAACAGTTGAACCACAGAGGGATAATATTCATAGCTCTCTTGAATGCGACCTCGTGCGTAACCCCTGTGTGAGAGGGGGATCCCAGAAATCCTATATGACAATTGAATTTGCTCTCCCTATCACAAGATGCTAATTTTGTTTGATAGCTTTGGAAAGTTATCCTTTCAACCTATTCCAAAGCCCTGCACCTTAAACTAATGTAGGCTTGTTAACAAAGATGTAAAAAGTCTGATAAATTTTAGTTAAGCATTGATTTTAGTGGTTGTTGTTTACTCAGAGGTGTATGAGAGTGAAGACTGATGATATTATGACTTAGTTCCCAAAACATGCATAAGAAATGATAAGCGATCTTTTCTTTCAATGAATGTCTAATTAAGGGAAGGAGAAGGATTTTCCTTTCACTGTCAAACACCAAGATGAAATGACCTCATGCAATAGTCCTCAATAAGGAATCCAATGCAATGTTAAAATGTTTGTATGTGACTGATAACTAGTATATGTAAAGCTTCTTATGCTAATCGGACTTCAAGAGTTGTGAGATTTAAGCAATCTGGAAGAAAACTTCACATAAACCAAAAGACACCCTTGTTGTGATCAAACAAGAAACAAAAAGCCAAAAACTCAAAAGGAAGGAGAAACATCTTGGACAAGATGACTCAAAGATCAGAAAGAAAAGTACAAAAAACCTTTGAAATCCCTTACAAATTTTTCACTTATTCAGATAAACGAGAAGAAAACGACAAATTGACTCCAAATCGTGAAGGACAAATTGCAAAGTAAGGATAAATGTCAAAAAATCCAAACAAAAGTGGATGAATTCTTAGAAATAATGGTGTTTGAAAACCAATATCAAGATGGACTAAAAGTATCGGACCTTGAGCAAAAGCCAAAACCAAGAAATAGCTTCAGAAGATGAAAATTCTGGAGAATTTCTCACAAAAATGGGGTAGCGCTCTGGTATAAGGGGCACTAGATCGTTCCAGTGCTCTGTGTAAGGCTAAAGGGGAGTGCTAGCAATCTGACAACAACAGGAGGGGAGCTCTCTGCTCCAAAAACTCAGAAAAAAGCCCAAAAACTCAAAAAATCAAGGAAATTAAGTCAATCAGGGTGATCCTGATGACATAATGAGGCAATCAAACAAATCTGAGAATAAAAAAGACAATGTGGAGAAGATCAAATTAGTGGGCAAAGGGCCAAAACAAGATCTGGGAATGGAAACAAAAACAGAGCTCCTCCCTAGTGGAGTCGCCAATTTTTGTTGAAGGTGAATCCCCCTGCGAACAAGTGGATTCCCTCTTGGCCTCTAAACTCCTAAGGCCAAGATATAAAAGTGATTAACATGGACACTGACTTCCTTTTATATCTAATCAAGTTAATGAATGAAAGAGAAGGAGAAATATATGTACCTTATTAGCGACGTTTGTCCTTGCAAAGTCCTGGTTGAGCTTTGATCCTGAGCTCCCTGATAGATCAATCCTTTGAATGAAGGTGCAGCAGCTTCTTACAGTTCTCCTTGTCCAACCCCTTTGCCCAAATAATATCCACTAATTGCTTTGATGACATCTCACTCATGAGATCATAATTTTGATGTAATTCCCAATCTCCATTGTCAATACCTTCTTATGAGATCATAAGTTAGGTATAATTATCAATCTTCCCCGTACCTTTCACCATGAGAAGACCTCCTTATATCAACTTGGAGAGGCTCAACCACTTGATAGATCTTTGGGATAACTTGAGGATTCCTCTCCTTCAGTTGAGGATCTTCGCTAAGATCATGCCTTGACCATCTATTCAAATCCAACTACCTTTAGGAGTTGAGGGATTCTTCCCTGATTTTCCTCAACAAACCCATAATTTGCCAAAAAAAGGGTAGCGCTCCCCCAAAAGGGTGCACAGGGTGCTCAAAAACTCCCCCAAAGAGGCTCAGGGAGCACCAGCACTCCCTGACAGTGGGTAGGGGAGCGCTCCTCTCCAAAATCCATTTTTTGTGGTTTTCTCAATGTCAAAAGGCTTGTACTTCCTGTCAAGTGATTTCTCTTCTTCCAAACTAACCTTTGAGGTGTATTAAGTGTCTTTATGATGTCGTTAGAGGCACGACATATGCAATATGGCAATATGGTGTTTGTGACACTTGCAACACTTGTGGTCAAGATGCGACACTTGCGGACAAGATGCGACACTTACAACACTCGTAATGACAACACTTGCGACACTATCATAGTGAGTAATTTTGAGGTGTAGCAACCCCTTACAGACATTTCAAGTCATTATTTATTTGATTATTGACCTCATAAACCTTGACACACTAACTATGACTCATCTAGGAATGCCTTGATTTTCCCAAGATCATGGCATAACTTTAAAAACTTTGGACAAACCTCTAACTCTAGCTATGAAAATCATGGTGCTAACAGGATATCGGGGATGAGGAGTGAGTCGTTTCTAAAGGAAGGCATAAGAATGCCTAAAAAATAATTCCTAGCCAGGAATTAGCCACTTTGGTCTAAAAGTACTCATAGCAAGAAATAAATCCACTTATAAATCAGAGTTCATAATGGAAACATGGTACATGTGAAAATGGAGGAATGTGACTTTCCATTTGGAGTAGAGTGGTATTGAGTGGCCAAGCAGTGCTTGAAAATGAATCACTCAATGAAGTGAATAGAAGTGTTCAAAATTGAGCAAAGCCGTGGATAGAAAAATATATTGGAAAAATGGCATAAAACAAACATTCTAGTATGTTCAAATGTCAATCAATGAGGTTGGTTTAAAGACTGGTTTGGTCAAAGAAATGGAGAATGATTAATTAGATTGTAGTGTTGATATTGAGTTGGATTAGTGCATGTTACAAACTTGTGAGTATTGAAAATTTCAACCAAAGTAAAGTTGGAATATGATTTCCCACATAAAAGAAGCAACTACCAATAAGACATATTGGCTGGAAAGGTTTAGAATAGGAAACAACATTGCACAAATGAGCAGAATGGAAAAGCATAGGGCAACCAAAATCTAAAGAAATTCAAGGACATCCAACTACAATAGAAAACAAATAAATAAAGTTGAAATAAATATGTATTGGAGAGCACATTGGAAATTATGCATAATGCATATGGGGAAGCTAGAATGCATGTACATGAAGTGGGCATGATGTGATTTGAGTGCTTAATGCATATCGATGTACATTTTCACATGTGGACATGCCTGATCATGCTTGTGTCATGATTGTACACTCAGAGTAGTCTATTGTTATATGTGAAATATTGATGTCATGATAATTGAATAAGATTAACTATGGATTATGTATCAAGGAAAAATGATTATAACATGGTTGAGAATGGTGTTGATGATGTTGTTATTGTATATGATGGCCATATGTATGAATAAAATGAGGATGGTACGTTCTTGATCAAGAGGTTGATAAAGGAATCCTGTGAGCTTCTACAAAATACCAACTAATCAAGTAACATCAAGTAAATCGATTAAATCCATGCAGGTGTGCATTCACTTGCTTATGATGCATAATTGTTGAAAATAAATTAAGGTAAGAATTCCCTTAGTCAAATTTCAATATTTGAATTGGTGTGTAAAGGCAAAAGGCCTTGAGTATACAAATTTTATTGATGCTTGAATGCATTTATATATAAATTTAATTGTCTATTATGTTATATTGGTTATGAGATCATAACCAAGTCAAGTCGGGAGACATATTGTTGTTGTAGCAATGAATGCCATTTGACATGGCCATGTTGAGGTTGGATATGGAAATGCTATAATGTCATACAAGTGCTTAATGATCCATCTGTGTATAACCGATGTTTGGACTGCAACCTCTTTCCCGACACGAGAGAGCACTAAGGGAATTATATTATTCCTAGTGTTGTCTATGGGTTGAAGAGGTATCCAAATGATCGAGAAAGTAATTGGGGAAGAGTTTGGAATATGTGTTGAGGCATGGGATATACCTTCCAACTCACCATGGTGGAATAAATGACATGGATATATGGTATTCCGGAGTTAATGCAATGATACATTGTTAGATGTGGCCATGGGTATTGGCACATTGGTTTTATTTATTGGTAAAATTTGATTGCATTATAAAAAGATTGGTGTGTTGATAATGCATCTACAATGAACGATAGTTTCATTTCAAATAATATGATTAGTATTTGAATTCTATTTATAATATGGATCATGGTTGGAAATGATTGAATTGTTGGTAAGATACAATTCTGAGATCACTTCACGAGTTGTTATAAATGTGTATGAATACTATCAAATTGTTTGGCTACATGAAAGTTGAGAAAATTGCAGGAAGAGTGGTCTTGGATATGGAAATGGTGTAATCCCATGAAGAAGATTGATGCATGTTGCTACAAGAGCCAAACAATTATGAGCAGAAAACTCATGCTTAGGAAATTTTGTGTTCCTATATAAAACAACTTTGAAAATTAATATTTGAAAATTGTTATGATGATATCTCATGATTACTGCATGTGTGTGATAAATATGATATAATGGCTATTGAAGCTGGGAATCTCGGGAAAATCTCTATTGTTGCAACATTGGAACCTTATGATGGCCACGGGTTACAGATTGTCAGTGGGATTCTGGCAGTAAGTTGGTGCTCTCCTTGCATGTGAAAGCCTTGGCAAGATGGATCGCTTGAGGGACTATGCAGTAGAGAAGGGGATGCCTAAGACTAGAGGGTGCGTATATCAAGAAATATGCAAATCATTAGTGCAGATGGCATCGTGTTTGGAATCATGTGGGTGTGTTAGAGAAGAACAATGAGTTTAATTCTTTCTAGTGGAAGCTTTGTGAAGCATAAGATAACCATATAGATGAGTATTGGTTTATGATTGCAAACTTATTTTGAATAAATGTTTATATTTTGGAGTTGAAAACTCCTATGAATAAGATAATTTTTACGTGATAATGAATATAATGGGTATATTTCCTTAATGGATGTTATAGGAACAATTGAAGAATGAAAGACATGAACCAAGCATATATTTTTGGGACAACAAGAAGAAGCAAGTTGATAGGCTTGTATAAGAAGCAAGTTGTCAGGATTATAGAAGAACCAGGTTCTCAGGCCCAAATAGTGAACTCTTGTGTGAGTTGCACTGCAGTAGCAATCTTGTTGTTTTTTTTTTATTGGTATTCTTCCTCGCAATGCGTTCCCTTGAGTTCCTAGTAGTGAGATTCCTGGTTACCTGTGCCAAATAGACCCTAATAAACAAATGGTACAACCTGATGGAATGAAAGCAGTGAAGGGGGTACATTCCTTGGGTTGGGCAGGTTGAGAGGAAGGGATCTAGAGGAATCGAAATAGTTGTAGGAAAATTAGTGGACTGTGGAGAGATTGCTAGTTGGAAATTCTTGTCGTATTGATGATTTGTAAAATCCTTATATGTATTTTTTTGGGCCAGAATGTCTATGTATGTGTTGGGATAGAATGTCGTGTGATATTAGGTTGGAGATCCTAGAATTGTAATTATATGTACAACGTATGGTGTTGTGCATTGAGGGCAGTGCAAAAAACAAGGGGGAGGGGATGTAACATCCCCAGTTTTAATCCCCACTAATTATAATGTAATTGCATAAATGTGAATTAGGTTGGTGAGCCAATGTGTTGGGGCCAAGAGCCCATATTGATCAAAATGGTCAAGGGCCAAACTATGTATTATGTACATTGAAAAGATTAATAAAATAATAATTGTTGGTTGTGATACGAGAGGGACGAAAATGATAGGGGGGTATGATTCCACAAGAGAGGGGGATAAGGGGGGATCCAAGGGAAAACCCGTGTCATTTTCTAGAGCTAATGTGTCATTACCAAATAATCCTTCCTTTGATATTCAACACTTAATCATCGAATACATGTAAGAGGGTGGGTGTGAGAAGTCACATCCCATAGTTATTGGGAGCATGCGGCTGAACTACAATCATCTTTGGGAAGAGTGAGAGTCAAGCAAGAAAGGGAGAAGAAGGAAATTCGTATGGAAAAAGAAGACAGTTTTTACTTGCAAATTTTGGGCAAAAAGAGAAGGGATAAGTGTTGGGAAGAGCACCAACCATGTTTTGATTGAAGGCAGACATTATTGGGTTGTGTTTATGCTAGAAATGTGGCTTGTGTGCCTAAAAAAATGGGTTGTAAGCCTATATTGCATTTCATGTTGAGGAAATGGCTCAAGATCCTTGTGAAGGCTATTGTGAGCACTCCTAGAGAAACTGAGAGTTCCTAGAATTCCCCATCTATGATATTCCTGGCCAACTGATTGCACTAGAAGCTCTACTAAATAAATGATACATCCCAAGGGACTGTGAGTCGTGAAGGGGGTACATTCCTTGGGTTGTACAGCTTGTGGGGAAGAGAGCTAGTGAATTGGAACAAATGTTGGAGTAGAGCATGGGATTTAGGATACTGAATGTGGAGAGTGGACATCCAAGAGGGTTGGATCGTCTTGTGGACTCATAGCCTCAGCTCGGGGGTGGCTTGTTGTTGAGAAAAAATGAATAGCAAGCCTATGGTTGGGAGGATCGTCCTTCATACATAGCCAATTGGTTAATTTACAAACATATAAGTTTCTATTGTTTTACTATGATTATTCCACTGTGTAATGTTAATTTGAATGTTTTTATGTTTGTTATATATGCATTCATTCATGGTTTTTATTATGTTGTTAGTTGCATGAGTAAATCAACATGTTGTTTTGCTGAAATTTTATGGACCTACTGCTCCTTGGTTTATTTTACATGCATCAGGCATTTTTAAGTTTTTTGTTTTAGCAAGCAGGTACGTTACAAGGATAGAACCTTCAATGAAACCAAAAAAGTTTTTGAACTCATACCAAGCTCCCATCCACCCCCAAGCTCCTTGTTTCTACCATAAAATAATGTTAGAGGCAATGTAATGTATACACAAAATAACACTAAATATATTGAGTAAATAAAAAGGAACAATATTATTGAGTGGTAGATAATGGTGACCCTCAATTGTGAGGTGATCTCATTGCAATATGGCATTGATAATATTTCATGGAATGTAACGTTCACCAGCTTAAATGAGAAACATTACTATGCAAAATATAGATAAAAAAAAATCTGCTAATTCATTTCATGTAGCTTACGAGCCACAATTTATACGCATAATTCATTAGATTTGGATACCCATAATTAAAAGCATCTACATCATTCTAAATGAACATGAATGTAGCTAATAAATCATCTATAACAACACATAAAACCATTCTCATTCACAGAGTAAAATGCATGGCCATAAGGCTCATAAGAAAACTCAGATAATAGATAAACACTTATCTTTAAAAGAAAATTTGTGCAACTAGATGCTTTGGAAGGACGTTCCACCCAACCATAGACTTGTTGTTCTAGATCTCAACAACAAGTCACCCCCAAGCTAGGGCTAGGAATCCATAAAAGAAGGGTGTCTTTTACAGTCCACTCCCAACTCAATATCCCACAACCCATTGATATTCTCCTATAGCTATTCTGAATTTCCTCTAAATCTCTTCCTCTTGACCCGCCAACCCAAGGAATGTAGCCCTTCACTGCTCTCGATCCATCAGGTGTCTCATTCATTTATCAGGATCTGACTAGCATAGGTAACTAGGAATCTCTATGTTGGGAACTCAAGAGAACTCGCTACCAGGAAAAACTATCAACAACCAACAACAAACACTTATTGTTACAGTGCAACTCACACATGAGTTTACTCTTCAGGACTGACAACCTGGCTCTTCAATTTCCAACACCAAAACGCTCCAAAAATGTTCCAGCATGCTCTAGAATTTTCCCATCCTTCATGTCCTAGCTTCAATGCTCTTCATCCTGCTCTTTGCATGTTGTTCATGCCAAAAACTGAATGTAAAAATCTCATAATCCTCCCAAACAAATTTTCAACATTTTCCCATGCCAATTGACTACTCACTCTACCCAATGTTGATTCGACTTCAGCCCCATGCGTCCAATAACTATGGGATGTGACTTCTATACCGACCTTCTTACATGAGTTTAATGATTGAGCTCTCATACAACAAAAATAGAAGGTTTTCCCAAATGATAAAAAAATTCAGAAATATGATTTTGGATTAATATCCAAAATTAATTTCCCCCTTGGACCCCTCTTAGACTCTCCTAGGCATCCTCCTCTCTTGTGGACTTATCATTCCCCATCTCTGTCCATATTCCAAATAGTTGGTATCACATTATTGTTATTAAAATCAGAAAATACATTTCACATATTACATCGCTTGTCCATAGCCACATTCATATCTACATTATACATTAGATAAAATAGGGATTATAGTAGGGATGTTACATTCCCCCCCCTTACAATTGTGCACGGTCCTCTAAAAACTCTATTCTTGTTTGTATAACTTTTCTACATGTCCTAGGCAGCCTTTAAATTCTACCTAATCTTTGCCATTTTCTCTTCCATTTCCCGCAACAAGTTTGGCCCAATGATAGCTTTTTCTGTTGGGTTATCCCAACTCATCGGTGTGTTACACTTCCTGCCATACAATGCTTCAAATGGGTTCATTTTTAATGAGGCTTGATACCCATTATTGTAAGCAAACTCTACTAAGTGGATGTAGTCTTCCCAGTTTGATGGTTGGTCCATCACATACATCCTGAGCACGTCCTCAATTATTTTGTTGGTGTTAAATTTTAAGCTTTTATTAGGTTTCTTTTCAATTTACTATATAACCATAGCATAGATATGATCACTGAGAGAAACACAATCACAAGATACACAACATTTATCCTGGGAAACCCTCATGGGGGAGAAAACCCAGCAAAAAATTCCTTAATATATAGATAGCCAATACAGTTCCAAGACAATAAACCAAAACACTAGAGAATATCCAACATTGAGCAATACGCCTCTCTCTTCCTTCTTCTCCCAACTATAGCTACCAAACTTGCGCACTTGATGAGTGAATGAGAGAGTGAGATAATGAGGCATTGGATTCCTTTATTTATACTGGTTGGCAGGTGTTGGAAAGGTGTCTCTTCACCGGGCAGGGCTGATTTGTCTTCTTAGTGGTTAAAACCACTTTAATTTGGTCTGGGGGCGACTTCTTAATTTTCATAATACAATTAGGGTTTGACCAATCCGCAAAAGGGGATTTGGTCAATTACAATGCCCGACGTGATCAATCCACAAAAGGGGATTGATATAATGAATAATGACTCAATAATAAATAGAATACTCTTTGCAGTTACAATTTTTCAACCCTCCCCCTTAACAAGAAGGGTATTCTACAACATCATCAGGAGAGAGAGAGAGGGCAACAACATCAACAACATCTGGAACACTGACTGGCATATCTATAAATCATCGGAAGTTTTTCTCATCATCATTGTTCATAGCATGGAGATGGAGTAGCATCATCATCCTCATCAGCATGAGGCTAGAGTATCATCATCAACATCTTCAATGAGAAGTTGAAGTGGCATCATCATCATCATCTTCAGCAAGAAGTTGAAGTGGCATCATCATTATCATCTTCAACAAGAAGTTGAAGTGGCATCATCATTATCTGCATCAACATGGATTAGTATAACATTAATACATCATCATCATCAATAACAACGCAAGGATGATACAACATCAACAAAAACATCATCACAACACGAAGGCTGGAGCGTCAACAACATCAACATTAAGCTGGAAATCTTCAACACAAAGTTGGCATATCATCAACATGAGCACTAAGTTGGAAATCTTCAGCACGAAGCTGGCATCTCAACAACATCAACACAAAGCTGGAAATCTTCAGCATGAGGCTGGCATCTCAATAACATCAGCACGAAGATGGAAATCTTCAGCAATAGGCTAGCATCACAACAACATCAACACGAAGCTGGAAATATTCAGCACTAGGCTAGCATCACAACAAAATCAACATGAAGTTGGAAATCTTCAGCACAAGGCTGGCATCAACATCAACATGAAGCTGGAAATCTTCATCACAAGGCTGACATCAACATCTTGTGGTACCCTAACAGATCCAAAGGATCTGCCCATAATCAAAAGATTCCCTAGGATATAAAATCCTAATGGAGCTACCACTACTAACCAAAGCTAGAATATACATGCACAAGTACTCTAAAATGCCATCCTTAAAAACCTTTGGGATCTGTCCAGGGATGATCAGTCCCCCGGGATATAAAATCCTAAATAAGATACCCGCTATTGGTCAGGATACCATAGTATCATCAACACTATTCCCCCTTTTGAGGGAGGTCCTTTCGGACTATACCAAGCTTCTCTCGAAAGTGCTCAAACTTTACACGAGACAGAGGCTTGGTCAACACATCTGCAACATGTTCATCTTTGCCAACATATTGGAGCTTTATAGCTCCTATCTTCATCATATCATGAATGAAGTGATATCGGATCTCTATGTGGTTCGACTCATCATGGAACACATCATCTCTAAACAACTTTGGTTATCGCATATGATCACGGTGTCTTCCATCTCTATATCTAATAGATTTGTCAACAACATCTGAAGCCATATGGCTTCACAACTCGTGGAACATGCAAAAATGTATTCTGCTTCTGCCATGCTTGGAGCAATGTTGAATTGCTCCCTACTCTGCCATGAAGTCATGGTTAACCCTAGACTAAAGCAACATCCTGAAGTGCTCTTTCTATCAGAAACACTTCTAGCTCAATCTAAATCAGTATATCCATACAATCTGAAGTCATGATCTCTAGTATAGCATAGACCAAAATCCAATGTACCCTTAAGGTATCTCATCACATGTTTTGCATCATCAGGGTGAACACGTATGGGTTCTACTAGATATTGTCTCAAAGGTGTTCACAAAAAAACATATATCTGATATGGTATTCGTCAAATACATCAACAAACCAATAATAATCTGTCTGTACAGAGTAGCATCAACCAATTCTGACGAGGTATCTACCAGGAGCTTCAACTTTGTTTCCATGGGTGTGTTCATGGATTTACACTCCAACATATCAAACCTCTTCAATATTTCAACGACATACTTCCCTTGGTTAAGGAAGATCTTATCTAAGCTCTGCCAAACTTCGAGACCTAACTAATAATGCATTAGGTCTTTCATCAAACTCTGTAGCAAGCTTCTTCTACAATATGTCATGATATTTTCTTCATCTTGTCAAGAATACATCATCTACATATCATAGCAACATCAATGGCTCATCATTCATAACCTTGAGGTAAAGGTTAGAATTAGCTTTACTCTTGGTAAAGCCCAAACTCTTCAGAGAACTATCTATCCTGCCACACCAAACTCTTGGAGCTTGCTTCAACACGCAGAAAGCTTCCTTCAACCGGAAGACATGAATCTTTCAATATTCAAATCCAATTTTTCACATCATATTGTACCAATCCGGTACACTTTCTCAGCTACAACCCAATCTGCACAATCATGTGCTAGCTCTACGTGCTTTCTCCAAGGCACTATCTGTCTTATTGTCTGAGAGTATGTCCTCTGGAAGTGGGACTCTGCACCTGAATTGCTCTGAATTTGAGAATAGTTTCTCCATTCTCACCGTGACTGTTGAAATCTAAGAGTAACTCCTCTACTTCATCTCGACAACAAGTTCATCTGAAACTGAGAGTGGCTCAATCACTGATACTGAAGGTAGCTCTTCTTATTTCATGGAGGTAACTCTATCTTTTATTGTAGTCATGTCTCCATGACCCAACTAATGTATTGCACCAACTGCCACTCAATTTTAACTATGGGGATTCCTCCCCTTGCATCTCATACTATATATGAATCATGGTTGTTTCGGTTGTCTTCATGAATACTGGAACTATTTCTTCAATTATTGGAGTAAGTATCTTGTCACAATCTTCTTCCTCTTACTGGGAGAATCCTCTGGACGCACATCAGACTTTCTACATCTACAATCATGCTTGATCTGTTAGATCAATCCTGGAAGTCAATACTGACTTTTCTTCTAGTCTCACGAAAAATCAATATCCCAGTCTTTCTGAATGGCTTCCTTCTCTTTCACTGAAACAAGGGAATCTTCTAGGAGATTTCATATCTCCTAGGAGTCTCTAAATTTATGATCTAGTCTTCTCATGGCATCCGTCTCCCATTCCTGGAAGATTTCTCTTCATTTAAACCTTTCTGAGATCAGGCTCACTCTGTTCTTGATTTCTTCTGAGTCTATAAGGACTTCATCATCTCTTACAGGGTATACTTGGTGTTGAATACCAAGTATAAATATGAAAAGTCGAGTCAAACTTCAAATGAGTTCTTCTTCCCATCAAGGTGGCTTCATTATCCTTTGACCAAGTCTTTTGTGAGTTATGTTCTAATGTTTGGTCATCTTTGGAGCCTTCTGCTCCTTATAGTCAATCTCCATATGAGATACTCTAGATCTCAAAAATAGTTTCTTCTTCATCTTCTTTGGTACATGGATGTATATCGTCATGTGCATAACTTGGATAGTTTGCTTCATGTCTCATTATGTTGCCTCTTGTAGCCTTCACTTTAGTTTCCTTAGGGCACCTGTGACTTGCC
>ML805579.1:476595-507736 GCA_009831015.1 Picea engelmannii
AGGTAATGGCACCATCTGGCAGCAACGGTAATAATTACCAACTCTTAAAAACTTCAAGGGTGACTGCAACTAGTACTACAGATGATACTTCAAGTCATACTGCAACTTCAATTGATACTGCAACTGCAACTACAACTTAGGGTTTTATGAGGAAACCCTAATTTTTCAAACTTCAAATTTTGAAATTCTAATCCAAGGGCTAGATGCGTTGAGCTGAGGCGAGTAAGCTGGTGCAGTCAGATTTATGAAAATCCAATTTTTTCCCCTTGAAACTGAGCTTGCAGAAATATGGACTCGTACTTCTAGTACTAGTTATGGTTTCCTGGTACTTCTGGTATTTCTATTTTTTTGGTACCAGTCAAAACTAGGGTTTGACTTTCCAGAGTATCTGACCACTAAAAAGGTGCACTTAAGGTGCCAAAGAGTTCCCTGGGCTAGGGCACACTTTTCTAGATGTTTTTTAGATTGATATTCCTTTTCAACAAAATCCCTAATTTTCTTGTACGACAACAATGACGTTTTTCTTTATCCAGTGAAAGATGCTCTCTTCAGCTTAGCTCTGAAACCATGTTAAGTTTTGAGCTATTATTAGGTTTATTTTCAATTTACTAGATAACCATAACATAGATAGGATCACTAAGAGAAACACAATCACAAGATACACAACATTTATCCTGGGAAACCCTCATGGGGGAGAAAACACAGTAAATACTTCCTTAATATAGATAGCCAATACAATGCCAAGACAATAAACCAAAACACTAGAGAATATCCAACACCAAGAAATGTGCCTTTCTCTTCCTTATTCTCCCAACTACAGCTACCAAACTTGCGCACTTTATGAGTGAATGAGTGAGTGAGATAATGAGGCGTTGGATTCCTTTATTTATATTGGCTGGCAGGTGTTGGAAAGGTGTCTCTTCACTGGGCAGGGCTGACTTGTCTTCTTAGTGGTTAAAACCACTTTAATTTGGTCTGGGGAGCGACTTCTGAATTTGTATAATACAATTAGGGTTTGACGAGTCCACAAAATGGTATTTGGTCAATTACAATGCCTGACATGATCAATCCACAAAAGGGGATTGATATAATGAATAATGACTCAATAATAAAAAGAAAACTCTTTGCAGTTACAATATTTCAACAATTGGTCCTCTCTATTTTCCCATCTGACTATGGGTGATATGTTGTACTGAGATTTAAATTTGTTCCAAAGCCTTTAAACAAACCTTTCTAAAAATTAAAGGTAAACTTTGGATCTCCGTTTGAAACAATCGCCTTAGGCACTCTATGAAGCCTTCCAACTTCCTTCATGTAAATATGTGCAATGTTTGTTATCTTGTGTATGGTCTTCACAGGAATAAAATGTGGAGTTTTTGTTAATTTATCCACCACCACCATGATGGAATCATATTGCTTCATTTTTTTGGGCAACTTTATAATGAAATCAATTTTAACCATTTCATGTTTCTAGTCAGAAATGGGAAATGGTTGTAGCATCCATGTTGGATGTCTATGCTTTGTTATCACCTTTTGGAATTCTAGCACATGACTATGTAATTAGCCACTTCTTTCTTCATTCCTGGCCAAACGTTTTGGCTTCTTATATCTGCAATTGTTTTTTTATATCCTGGGTGCCCAACATATGGCACATTGTACATTTCCCTCAACACTATATTTTTCATCTCTCCTGAATTTCTCACATATATTTTTCCTTTGTACATGAGGATTCCATCCTCTTTTAACTCATAATAATTAAATTTCTATTGTAAATTGCCTTGTTGTAACGTCTCTTTTGTTTTTAGATATTGTTGATCTAAATTTGTAGCCTCTAAAATTTTGTCTCTTAAATTTGCGTTGAGCATGTTAATGGTTTAAATATGCATTTCATGAGCTCTTCTAATAAGTGCATCAACCACATGATTTTCCTTGCCTTTGATATGCTTAATTTCAAAGTCATATTCAATAAGAAATTCCAACCATCTAGTTTGTCTGGCATTTAATTTTGGTTGTCCAAACAAACGTATCAGACCACAGTGGTCTGTCCTTAGTTTAAATATTCGACCCATGAGATCATTTATCCACATTTTTAGTGCATGTTCAATGGATACTAATTCCAAGTCATGTGTAGCATAATTACTTTCATTCTCTTTTAGTTTTATAGAATCAACACACCACATGATCCTTTTGACTGAGGACTCCATTGATCCCTTCCTTGCAGGCATCAATGCACACTACAAAATCTTCATCTAGATTTGTAATCTTTAAGATTGGTGCACTTGTCAAAATGTCTTTCAATTGTTGAAAACTCTTTGTGCACTTGGAATTCCATTCAAATTTCACTCCCTTATTTTGCAAAGAAGTGATTGGGCTTGCAATATTTGAAAACCATTTTATAAATCTTTAATATTAACCAACAAGACCCATAAATCATTTGACCTCTGTCACATTTCTTGGCACTGTCCATCCTCTAATGGCCTCTATCTTCTTGGGATCAACTGTTATCCGATCTGTTGAAATAATATGCCCCAAGTATTGAATCTTCTTTAGATAAAAGATGCATGCATTGAGTTTGGCATACAATTTATGCTCTCTCAAAACTTGCAACACCATTCTCAAATGTTGCTCATGCTCTTCTTCTATCCTTGAGTTAATGAGAATATCATCTAAGAAAACAATCACAAACTTGTCGAGGTACTCCCTGAACACTACGTTCATCATACACATGAAAACTGTTGGGGAATTTGATAGCCCAAATGACACTATTGTAAATTCAGAATGCCCATATCTTTTCATGAATGTCATTTTGTTGATTTCCTCTTCTTTTATCCTCACTTGATGATAAACTGAATTCAATTCAATCTTGCAAAAGATCCTTTCCCCTTTCAGTTGATCAAATAAATCATCAATCCTTGGCAAATGATATTTGTTCTTTATGGTGACCTTATTCAACTATCTGAAATCAATACATAGCCTTAAGGTTCCATCATTCTTCTTTACAAAAAGAATTGGGGCTCCCCAAGGTGAAACACTTGGGCGTATATACTCCTTCTTTAAAAGTTCTTCATGTTTCATTTGCAACTCTTTCAACTCTGGTGTGCCCATTATGTAAGGTGTCATGGACACTGGGGCAACTCCTGATACCAAATCAATAGATAAATCAATGTCTCTTTGGTGGAAATCTTGGGATTTCCCCAAAAACATCTTCAAAATATTTCAAGACTGGATGGTCTTCAATACTTTCCACTTTATTTATCGTTGTCTCTTCCATATGGGTTGCAAAAATTTGGTATCCCATCCTAAAACTCTTTTTCAGCTGCATGGCTAAAATTTCTCTAACAACTACAACTCTCGGAATGCCTTGAATATTACCTTGCTACCCTCCCTCATCAATACAAGTTATGGTCTTATTGCAACAATCAAGGACAACATGGTTTTTTTCCAACCAATCCATGCTAATTAGGCATTCATATGAACCCAATGGTATGATGTTCACATCCACCTTTGTGTTGAGTCCATTCATGTCTATTGGACAATCTTTAACCAACTCATTGATCTTTCTCTTAGCCCATGTGGATAATTGAACTTACCAATATTTTTTATGCTTACTCCTTTGCAAGTGAAATCTTTCAACAATGTTAGAGTTTATGTAACTATGGCTATCTCCAGAATCAATTAAAATTGTTATGGGATGGTTATCAATCTTACCTTCCACTTAAATCATGAGGGATTGACACTCTGCTTGCTTGTTGTCCAATGTTGCATAAATCCTTGGCATTCTTCCTCCCATATCTTCAATTGTTTCAACCTCATGAATGTTGTGGGAAGTCCTCAATCTTTCACCTTTGTGAGGGCATTCCATATATAAGTGATTTCCCTCACATGCCCAACATTGTATAGGTTGTTGCCTTGGCCTTTTCCCAAATGAATATGTTGTCTTGTGCTCACTTTGAGTTGACTGTCCTTGCTAATTTGCTTGGGATTTGTTCTTGAAAAAAAGTGTCTTAAAACCTTTTTCCCTTTGATATTTCTTACTCTGTTGATGCTTGTGGTAGCTTCAGATATGTATTTCCGCACAGGTCTATGTGTCTAGATGTGTGGAAATCGTCCAAAGGCTTCTACCTTGGTAACTTTACTTTAATTAAAGGAATTATTAAAGAAAAGTGATTTTATTAATTAATTAAGTATGTAATTAGTTAATTGAGTTATTGGAGGAAAGTGCTAAAAGTACTTAGCATGCAATCTAAATCTCAAGTGAGATTAGAAATAGATTATAACTCATGATTATAAAAGCAAGTCTAGGGTGAAGGAGAAGACATTTTTCACACTTGTGTGATACATTCAAACAGACATAGCAAAGAAGGACTTTTGTTAGTGTGGAAGCAAAGGACTTTTGCTTACACTTGACACACTTGATACTTGAGAGTAGAGGATTTCATTTCAAGAGGATTAGATCATGAAGGACTGCAATTCAAGATCTTGGATAGGTGGAGAAGGATTCCATTTAGAGATCAGGTCAAGGAGAAGAGAGAACAAACGAAGCATAGGTGGTTTCCAGTTAGAGAAAGCCATAAGGAAGTGCCGCGCCGTATGCAGCTTGTCATACAAGTTTTCCATACATGTATGTGGGTCACAGTGGAGACATTCGCTTACATAAGTAGTTCAATATAAGGTGAATCATGTACACCTCGAAAAGCATGCAATTCTGGTTTGTACAACAAGTCAAACTTTGTCAAGTTTGTCTACATTTGTATTTCTCTTGGTGAGCCATTATCCCTATTATGGGAGCCCTGATTTTAGCATAATAAAACCATTCTCAACACTAGTTTTCCCTCTGGGATTTTTCCAGGGGTATCTACCCAAAAATATTGGTGTTTATGTGTGCATGATCTGGTTTCCTTGTTTATGCTTCTGCTGTGTGTTATTGAGTTAAATATTTTAGTAATGTATTTTTGTTTTGTGAGTTGTTAATTTGATTGTAGTAAGGAAATCACTAGATAACAAAGTACCTACGTCTTGGAGAAAGATTTTCAACATGGTATCAGAGCATACCAAAGGTTGAATCAAGGAAAATAAACATGGTATCATAGTACATGCTATGAGGGGAAGCCATATCTCATATCCATAACAAATACATAACTAGTAGGCAGAAATTAAAGGACAGATTTACGAGAAACAAGCATACTAATGCAAAACTAAGTTTTTGCAGAGGTGTATATGGGTCACATAAAGCATAGTCACATACATACGCGGGCTACTTTGAACACAATCATGTATACGCTTGTTGCAATAGTACCAGACATGTACATACGTGGGTTGTGTTAGAAAAACAGGACCGCGGAGCAATAAAATAAAACAAATGCGGAAACAAAACACAGAAGATACACAATACAAGAGAGACACAGATTTACGTGGTTCACCCAGTGTGGTCTACGTCCACCAAAGAAATTGCCAGGTCCTTTCTTTATTATTATCCAGCAAAATGAAGGGATACAACCTACAACAAAACCTGTTGTAACTTCCTCTTCTTTCTCTCACAATCTCCTCTCTCAGAATACAATACTCGCCAACTTACTTAGTTGCAATAAATTTCCCTCATAAAAGAGGGTTGCCTTCTAGGGAAAAAAACCCTAACATAATCTCTATCGTTAGATCTGCGACCTTATAATGAACGGTCCAGATTTACAATGAAATTGCAATATACTTTTACAAGGCAATTTTTGCTTCGGAGGCTTCGCCCCCGAACCCCCACTGGGGGCCCGCTTGCCCCTAGACCCCCCAACCAAGGGGATAGCCCCCCCGGACCCCGCAGAGGGGGTACGCCCCCTCTGCACTCCCTCGTTGGAAGAGTGTACATACTTATGGGGTGTAAATACTTCATGGGGTATAAACACGGCTGAAAGTAAAAGACCTCTAAATCAGGAAGATAATCAGGCTCCACAACCAACAAGTTGCAGTGGTGATAGTTGCGTACAAGCCGTACAAGTCAGTACATGGCCAATTTTCAACGCCAGGCTATTTCCAGGGTAGTTTATCAGGTCCTAGGGATGGAAACAACATCGTTGAGAGTTGAAAATAGATTGGATGGAGCATCCAACTTTATATCTTGGAAAACAAGAGTAACTTTGGCATTGAAGGAGTATGACCTTTGGGAGTTAGTGGATAAACTAATTACTCCACGACGGATTTGACTGCTTTGGAATCTCACAAAAAGAAGGACATCAAAGTTGAGAGGGTCCTCTTGGATTCTGTGAAGGATCATCTAATCCCTCACCCAACCAAGAAGAAGATGACCAAAGAGATGTTTTATGCCTTGGTAATTTTATTCCAAAGCAAGAACATGAATAGGAATATGGTCTTAAGGAATAAACTTAGATCGGTGCAGATGTCTAGATCTAACAATGTTACCAACTATCTCATGAGGATCACACAAGTGTGTGATCAACTTGCAACGATAGGGGAGAAAACAAAGGATGCAAAGCTTGTGAATGTAGCATTGAATGGTCTTCCCAAGTCATGGGAACCATTTGTCAAAGGAGTTTGTGCTTGGGAAAATATCCCAGATTGGCAGAGAATTTGGGATGATTTCATCCAGGGAGAGACTCGGAAGGAGTATAAAGAAGGAAAACAGGGAGATGAAGAGGAGGAGAACTTGTCCCTTGTCAGTAAGACATGGGAAAATGAATGGGTTCCAAGGATAATAGTGAAGAGTCAACCTCATAGCCAAGGAAGAATAAGAACTTGAGTAAAATCAAGAGATTCACATGCCACGAGGTTGGGCACTATGCATCACAATGTCCAGAGAAGAAGAGGAGAGGAAAGATGAAGACAAAAACATCAGCAAAGACACAACTATATGAGTTTGCAACAAATTTTGAGAATGAATTCTCAATGTTTTCATGCCTCTCTACCAGCATCAACCCAAGGAGTGCTTGGTACTTTGATAGTGAGTCTTCTCGTCGCATGACAGGGACACATGAGTTGTTCACCATTTGGTTAGATATCGACTCAAATCTGCATGTGGAGTTTGGAACTCTTTCCAAGTGTGGTGTAGAGGGATTTGGGATAGTGAGGTTCCAGCTAAAGTCAGAACATTTTTGTAGGTGGAAGATGTGTTGTATGTACCGAAACTAAAGAAGAACTTGCTCTCAGTTTCAGTTTTGGAGGACATGGATTTTTCTATTACTTTTCAGAGTGGGAAAGTACTCATATGTTTAGAGGGAGCTATCCCTAACACATCATTCAACATTGGTGTCAGAGAGAGAAGGATATAAAGGTTGTAGGGCCAACCTGTAAACGGATCCAAGGGAATCTTGAATCATGGATCGATGTCAATGACATAGGACGAGGAGCAGGAGGCTGCAAAGCGTGAAAAAACAAAGGATGAGCAGAGTTCACAAAGTTCCAATGTGGGGAGTAAACCTTCAGATGGGAAGAGGGAGTTATCCCCTTCCAATTCTATCAAGAGACCAAATTGGTACGAGATGACATTCATGGATGCTCAGGAGCGAGAAGCCTCTAGGAGCACGTTGAGGAAGAGAAAGCCTTCGACGAAGTTTCCAAACTTCATGGCATTGATATGTAGTGTCATCAATTATGAGACTTCTAGTATTCAAAGAGAAACTGGGCAGTAGGGTTGGAGGGACGTCAATATGCATGATGATGTGTGTGACATTCTACTAGAGTCGAAGGCAGAACCAATTCCATGTGGCTCTTTGGTAAATACCTTCCTTGCTAAGAGGGAGTGTTGATGCTTTTGGTAGCATCAGACAGGTATTTCTACATAGGTATATGTGTCTAGACGTGTGAGAATCGTCCAAAGCCTTCTACCTTGGTATATTTACTCTAATTAAAGGAATTATTAAAGTAAAGCGTTTTTATTAATTAATTAATTATGTAATTAGTTATTTGAGAAAAGTGCTAAAAGTACTTAGCATGTAATCTTAGCATGCAATATTTGCATTCAATCTAAATCTCAAGTGAGATAAGAAATAGATTATAACTCATGATTATAAAAGCAAGGCTAGGGTGAAGGAGAAGAAACTTTTCACACGCATGTGATACATTCACACAAAGATAGCAAAGAAGAACTATTGCTACTGTGGAATCATTTGAGAGTGTAGAAGCAAAGAAGGACTTTTGCTTACACTCGACACACTTGATACTTGAGAGTAGAGGATTTACTTTCAAGCAGATTGGATCATGAAGGACTGTGATTCAAGATCTTGGATAGGTGGAAAAAGATTTCCATCTAGATATTAGGTCAAGGATAAAAGAAAGCAGAGGCAATGCAGGTGGTTTTCAGTTAGAGTAAGCCATAGGGAATTGTCACGTCGTACGAAGCTTGTCGTACAGGTTTTCTATACATGTATGCAGGTCATAGTGGAGATAGTCACGTACATACACAGGTCACAAGAAGGTGAATCATGTACACCTCGAAAATTATGCAGTTATGGTTCATACAGTAGGTCAAACTTTGTCAGGTTTGTCTACAGTTGTAAATTTTCTCTCAGTGGGCCAATATGCTTGTTATAGGAGCCCTGGATTTAGCATGATAAAACCATAGGTCAGACTTTTCTAGGTTTGTCTATAGTTGTAAATTTTCTCTTAGTGGGCCATTATGCCTGTTACGGGAGCCCTGGATTTAGCATGATAAAACCATTCTCAACACTTGTTTTCCCTATGGGGTTTTTCTAGGGGTATCTACCCAAAAATATCGGTGTTTATGTGTCCATGATTTGGTTTCCTTGTTTATGCTTTTGTTGCATGTTATTGAGTTGAATATTTTAGTAATGTATTTTTGTTTTGTGAGATCCTAATTTGATTGCAGTAAGGAAATCTCTAGATAACAAAGTACCTAGGTGTTGGAGTAAGATTTTCAATAAGGTATCAGAGCATACCAAGGGTTGAATCAAGGAAAAACAACATACCCTTAATCTTTGTATTCCAAGTCTTTGGAAGATTGGACTCCCTCTACTCTACTCATAAAGATGTTTTTCTCTCCTTATGGCTTCCTCCAAAGTCCCAGGGTTATCATATAGTATTCTGTCACTATATAAAGAGTGTAACCCACTCATAAACCATTGGATTTTAACCTTCTTGTCCTTTATGAAGAATGCATACTTCACTAATTCAAAGAATTGTTTCTTGTACTCATCCATTGTCATGATTCCCAACTTGAGTTCAAAGAACTCTTTCATCTTTAT
The DNA here is from genome assembly GCA_009831015.1 of Picea engelmannii. Classification (NCBI taxonomy): domain Eukaryota; kingdom Viridiplantae; phylum Streptophyta; class Pinopsida; order Pinales; family Pinaceae; genus Picea; species Picea engelmannii. The sequence goes on from ML805579.1 coordinate 485,802, forward strand.
TTCATAGTAATGCTTTGACAAATATTTCTCTTGGAACTATCCTTTGAATTGATTCCATGAGACCTTCCACTCATAAAGGTGTTTTTCTTGCTTAAGCTAGTCCCACCACATGGTTGCCTTTCCTTGCAAGTGGTAGGTTGGAATTTTTGTTTCTACCCCGGAGGGATATTCATGTAGCTGGAAATATTTCTTCATTTCCAACATCTAATCCTTGGCCTCTTCTCCTTTAATGTGCTCACCATTCAGAGTAGGTGTCTTGATTTTCCTAAGTTCACCTTGCAAAATATCTCCCTCATGCCTTGTCCTTTGTCTCCTCGCAAGGACACACTTGGGTTGCTCTCTAGCCCTGAACTTGCATGAGCTCTCCTAGTGGATTTCCCTGGAGAATGATGGCTCATGTTCATCCTCCTTGAATTTCTGCCATTCCCATGCTCATCCCTTTTGCTATGGGATTTGGATGTTGTCACTTGTCTATTATTAGTTTCTTGCTTTGTGCCGGAGACTTTATTGGCTTGCCTCTGCAACATGTTCAAGCTTTATAGTATATTTTCTTGCGATTTCATAATCCTTTCTTTATCTTCCCTATAAATCTGCACTTCTCTCTACAAACTTCTCATAGTCATAGGCTCATGTCTCTCTCTTCTCGCATTAGACTCTGTCTCAGCATTTCCCATGCTAACATGTGGCCCTCTGAATTCCACTTCATGATTATAGGACCTTGGGCATCTTCCATGGATGTGGTTCTCATATAGGAAACAAACTACATTCGTGCACCTTTCAATTCTGCAAGAAAATGTGCAAGCAAATAATCTTTTTTAAACCAAATATATGCACACACTTCTAGAAAAATAATGCATACATTTTTATGCTCTTTAATGCCACCAATCATCTTCTTTTGCATTGAATGTAACTTATATTGCCCAGATCAATTTTCTGGGTTGATATATGGATTCTACTCTCCAATAGATTTCCGGTGAATACTTTCTTTATCAAGTCTAAGCTCTTAGCAAAGAAATATAGTCATCGGATTATTGCCAATTTATCCCTTTTTGTGAACTTTTCTTCTAGGTGCAATTTATCATAGACACCAACTTATGTCACCTGTAGAAGTAAATATGTCAGGAACTAGGGAAAATTTTGCATGAGACATAGATAATAGTGATGATATGGAATTCATAAAAAAACTCTCAAATTGTTAATATGATGCGCCAGTAAAAAACTGCAACAATATGGAAATGACAACTTTGTTCTTTTGCACCCCTTTTCTGAGCTTGGAATTTTTAGCCAAACTAGCTATCTCCCAAATTATGCACTTCTAGAAAAATTTCACTAAACCAAAATTTTCTGGTTTGATGAGTGTACAAAAGGTTGAGTAAACAAAATTTCCAAATTTTTCCATCTGGGTACCCTTTACCCCCTCTAAAATTCCCAAAAATCCCAAAAAATTGGCCTAGAATAATGGATTTTGGCCTATTTCAGCATCCCCATTCTGAACCCCTTAGAATTTATTTAATTCTTTCATGGGTTATTTCAATGTGTGTTTTCTCGAATCTCTTCAATCATCTCAACTTAATTTGGATACCTTCCAATGATCTGGACCTAGATCTTTAAAAACCATTATTTTACATTTTTTGACAAATCCAGGTGGAAATGGACAATGGCCCTCTTTGGCACTTTTGTAGATATCCTCAATGTGAAAAAACCCCAGAAGTCTCATCTCAATCTAATTTAATATTCTCCATTTATGGCCAAAATACGATTTCGACTCCAAACTTAATTTTTTTTAAACTATAGAAGAATTTTGCCTATGTTGCATCCTTGCTAACGATTTAGGCTCGAGACTTAGTTTTTTTTTTAGACTACAGGACAATTTTTCCTACGTGGCATCCTTACTAACATGGTTCATGATGTGGCATTATAGGTCCACATGGCACCCTAAGGTGATGCCATATCACCCTCTTGGCCACCCTGGCTGATGCAGGAGCATCCACAACACATCAAGCGAGGGGAATCTGGATGCAGAAGAGTTGTTGGATTGGATCTGAGCTCTTGACACCTACTTCAATTACGAAGATATCGAAGAGGATAAGAAGGTTAGACATGTTGTCACTAAGTTGAAAGGACATGCAGCGTTATGGTGGGACGAGCTACAGGCAGATAGGCGTTCCAAGGGGAAACAAAAGATCAAGAGCTGGGATAGGATGATCGTGAAGATGAAAGCGAAATTCATCCCGAGAGATTATCAGATCACTCTGTTCAGGCGAATGCAGAACCTGAGACAGAATTTGATGATGGTGAGGGAGTACACCGAGGAGTTTTATAGGCTCAATATCAGAGCAGGTCATCGGGAGAGCGATGATGAGAAGGTGGCGAGATATCTGAATGGTCTAAGGTATGACATTCAGGATGAATTGAGCATGGTTACCATCCAAACAGTTGAGGATGCATACCAGATGGCTCTGAAAGCCGAGGAGAAGCTGAGTCGTAAGCAGGGACAGCGAGGGCGAGGCAGGAGTCAGCCCAGAGGCAAGGCAGTTGCCCAAGAATGAACTTGGAAGCCCAAGGAGGAATGGAGGAAGCCTCAGGGTAAGATGGAAAGAGGTGGAACCTCACAGAGGCAGAAATATGCTGAACCGAGGAGGAAGCATACAGAGCAGGGTGGTGGTTATGTTGATGCCAACACATTTCCTCGTACCCAAGGTAGAGGAAGAGGCCGAGGTGGAATAATCACATGTTTTACATGTGGAAAGGACGGACATAAAGTTGTTGACTGTCCAGACAGGAAAGTGGACAGAGGAGAAACTCACATCACTGAGGCGCAGAGGCGTGATGCTGAGAACGAAGATGCAGATAGCGGAAGATCGCTTGGGATGCATAAAATCCTTTTGACGCCTGAGAAAGAGGTGGAGAGCGCAGTGCAAAGGAGCAGACTGTTCAGGACAGCTTGCACAGCCAAGGGCTGGAAATGTAAAGTCATTGTGGACAACGGGAGCACTGATAATCTCGTTTCAACCGAGATGGTGGAAAAGATGGAGCTGGAAACAACTAAGCACCCGAGCCCATATAAGGTCTCGTGGCTACAGAAAGGACACCGGGTAAGTGTCACTAAACAATGCTTAGTTAAATTCAAGATAGGGAATTATAATGATCAGATCCTGTGTGATGTTATTCCTATGGACGTATGTCATATATTACTGGGTAGACCATGGCAGTATGACCGAAATGTGGTTCATGACGGAAGGATGAACACATACACTTTGGAAAAGGATGGGAGAATCCATAAATTGCTCTCGATAAAGGATAAGGAAGTAAAGCTTGAAGTAAATAGCACCATACTTCTCATGAGTGGGAAGGAGCTTCTCACAGAGATGGAGAAGAAGAAAGATCCACAGTTCTTTGTGATCAGGAAGCCGAGAATTGTCCTGACAAGCACAAGAGTGGATGATTTACCAGACGAGATTCAGGAACTGTTGGGAGAGTTCGCTGATATCATCGTGGAGGAACTACCTCGTTCGTTGCCACCGATGAGGAGAGTGTGTCACCATATTGACCTCATACCGGGAGCAAGTTTGCCGAATAAAGCAACGTACAGGTTGACACCCCAAGAAAATAAGGAGGTCAAAAGACAGGTACAGGATCTGCTGGACAAAGGACTGGTCAGAGAGAGTCTGAGTCCATGTGTTGTTCCGACAGTACTAAGTCCGAAGAAGGATGGAGGCTGGAGAATGTGTACAGACTCTAGAGTGATAAACAAAATCACCATCAGGTACAAATTTCCACTGTCGAGAATGGATGATCTGATGGATTGCCTGAGTGGGGCAAATTATTTTTTGAAGATTGATCTGAAGAGCGGATATCATCAGATTCGCATGAGAGAGGGTGATGAATGGAAGACAGCATTCAAGACAAACGAGGGTTTGTATGAATGGCTGGTCATGCCGTTTGGTTTGACAAACGCGCCGAGCACATTCATGAGATTGATGAATGAAGTCCTGAAGGAATTCATCGGGAAATTTGTTGTTGTGTATCTGGATGATATATTGATTTATAGTCAGACCAAGGCTGAGCATTTAAGGCATTTAGCCATTGTGATGACAAGACTGCAGCAGGAGAAGTTGTTGATAAATTTGAAGAAGTGCTCGTTTTTGCAGACAAAGCTCATTTATTTGGGTTTTGTTATTTCGGCAAATGAGTTGACGATGGATCCTGAGAAAGTGGAAGTGATAAAGAATTGGCCATCACCGAGAAATGTTTTTGAGGTGAGGAGTTTCCATGGATTGGTTAGTTTCTACAGAAAATTCATTCGAAATTTCAGTGGAATTAGTGCCGCAATGATGGACACAGTGAAGAAGCGGCATAAGACTTTTCACTGGACAGCAGAGGCTGAGAAGAGCTTCAACCTGTTGAAGCGAAAGATCACAGAGCAACCAATTTTGGTGTTGCCTGATTTCCAGAAGACATTTCAAGTGAAATGTGATGCAAGCGGGTATGCCGTAGGAGGGGTCTTAAGTCAGGATGACAGGCCAGTGGCATATTTCAGTGAGAAACTGGACGATGCAAAGCTGAAATACTCCACGTATGATACGGAGTTTTATGCCATCATACAGGCATTAAAGAAGTGGAGGCATTACTTGATACCCAAGGAATTTGTTTTGTACAGCGATAATCATGCATTGCAGTTTGTAAGTCAACAGGAGAAGTTGAACCAAAAGCATGCGAAATGGGTAGAGTACAAGCAAAATTTTACATTTGTGATCAAACACATTTCAGGAACTACTAACAAAGTAGCTGATGCTTTGAGCAGGAAATGTTTGTTGTTGCAGGAGTTCAGAGTCAAAACATTGGGTTTTGAGAATCTGAAGGACATGTATGCAGGAGATGCAGATTTCAGAGAAGCGTACGAAGCAGCTGAGAGTCCCATTCTAAGGGATCGGAGTCCGTGGATAGATTATATGATCCAGGATGGACTGTTCTTCAAAGGTAATCAATTGTGCAATCTGAATTGCTCCATGAGGGAGAATTTGGTGAAGGAAAAACATAGTGGCGGGTTAGCAGGTCACTTTGGACATGATAAGACATTCGCCAAGCTGATCGAATCGTATTTTTGGCCGGGGATGCACGTTGATGTCAAACTGTTTGTTGATAGATGCAGGATATGTCAACATTCGAAGGGCCAAAAGCAGAATGCTGGGTTATATCAGCCATTTCCCATACCCGAAAGGCCATGGGAAGCCATTAGCATGGATTTTGTTTTGGGTTTGTCGAGAACACAGAGAGGGGTTGATTCCATCTTTGTGGTGGTGGACAGGTTTTCGAAGATGGCACATTTTATACCATGCCAGAAGACCAGCGATGCGACCCACATCGCAAACTTGTTTTTCAAAGAAATCGTTAGACTGCATGGATTGCCGAGAAGCATAGTCTCGGACAGGGACACCAAGTTCATAGGTCATTTTTGGAGGACGCTATGGAAGAAGCTGGGAACTAACTTGGCGTTTAGTTCAACTTATCATCCGCAAACAGACGGGCAAATAGAGGTGGCGAACAGGAGTCTGGGGGATTTATTAAGAAGCTTGGTGACAGAGCACCACAACAATTGGGACCAGATATTACCACAGGTAAAGTTCACGTACAACGATTCGATGAATTGAAGTACAAGAAAAAGCCCATTCCAGATTTTGTATAGAACACAACCAAGAGGATTTTCTGAACTCATAGAGTCAGAACAGGGTGCAACTAGCAGCGCGAGCGCTGAGGAAATCGATGAAGTGATGCAGGAACTTCACAATCAAGTGAAGCAACGACTGATGAAATCAAACCAAGAGTATAAGCGCAGAGCCGATCAGCGGAAGACACAACTTCAGTTTGAAGTTGGTGATCTCGTTCTAGCGCACTTGAGGAAGGAAAGGTTCCCAAGGGGAACATATAACAAGCTCAAGATGAAGAAAATCGGGCCATGCAAAGTCCTGAAGAAATTCGGGGAGAATGCATATGAAATTGAGTTGCCAGAGGGCATCGGGATATCTCTGATATTCAATATTTCGGATTTATACCCATACAGGGCTGAAGAAACAGGGACTGGAACTGAGGATCCGATAATCCAGTGGCAGAAGTAGTTACCAGTTGCAGAGAAGCCGCAGATGGAGTGTATATTGGACAAGCGAGTGGGAAGGAAAACTAGGCGGAAACGATATTTTGAATACCTGGTGAAATGGAAGAATCACCCAGTGGAGGACGCTAGCTGGGAGACAGAAGCAGTTATCCAAAAGCATGGATAAACTGTGCAGGAGATCATGGACAGGAGCCCATGAAAATTTTTGAGCCGAGGAGTATGATGCAGGAGCATCCACAACACATCAAGCGAGCCAGCGCGTGGAGCAAGAAAGACAGCTGGACAGCGCCTACAAATTTTGAAATGCTTTGGAAATTGTTGCGCCGTTCTTTATTGAACCATTCATAAAGAAGCGCACTTGTATTGTAAATGGACCTTGAGCCTTTAAGCTCTCGTCCTTAGTAGATAGGAAGGCATTTATTAGATTTAATGTTGTTAGATAGGAATTAATTGTAGATTTGATAGTTGTAGAATTCGAGAGGGCAAACGGAATATAGGCACCCTCCTTTGTACATTGTATTATGATCAAGCATTCAGAAGAGAAGAGCAGAGCAGAGAACCTGTGGAGAACACCCATGTACAGATTGAATTAATAGAAGAGAGCCTTTGATTCAATTTCATGGTTTGTGTTGTTTCTCTGTGTTGATATTATGCTCATGGTTGTTCGCTTTCTGTCATGCATTTGCTTTTGGATATGTTGTGCATGTGATTTCAGAGGTTTAACTGAAGTCTGTGAGAGAAGGGAATGAGTTTCAATTGTTTCTCTGTTTGAGCCAGGATATTCTTGCATAGAGTGCAGTCGAATTCATCCGCATAGAGTGCGTTGATGAGGCCAAACAATTAAACTCTTATTCTCGTTCACCCAGAAGTTGATTTGGGTTGGCAGGGCATACAAGGTGTCCGTAGGCCAGATTTAGTCTCAGTTGTGAAGAGGAGCAGAGAGCTCAGAACTGTTGTCACAGGAAGTGCACAGAGTCTGGAGAATTCAACACTTCAAGAGTTGTTGAAGGTCGAGCGCGAGAATCATGTGCAAAGTCTCTGAGGGAGTCAGAGTTGACAAGCTCAGGAGGTATAGTTCGTTGGTGACACCATGAGAACAGACCAGGGAGAAGGTTGAGCAGAAGAAGCTTTGAAGCGGAAGGATCCCTCAAGGAAGAGGAATCAACGGGCGGTCTTGCAGGGAGAAATCTGTGAAGACCCGACGAATGTCAGATCTAGGAAGAGTAGTGAGGGATTTAACCCTCAGGTGCAGGAGGAACCCAAAGCCATCGGGATTCATCATATCAGGTTTTCCGGAGGCAAGAGTTGCACAGTTGTCGAAATCGCGATTAGCGATTTCCCGATTTAATTGGAGTCGACAATCGTTACAGGGACACGTGGCGCGAGATCCCTAGGAATTGGGGTTCGGCATTCGAGGTTTTCCAATACACAAGTATCGCGACCTTTGAATCGCGATCCCACGATTCCCGATATAACGGAGAGAGAAGGTGACGTGGCCGGGAGGCAGTGCACGTGCCATCGGGGTTCGGGGTTCGAGGATTCACCGTGTATGTGAATCGCAGCATCGTAGGTGCCGATTTCCCGATAAGAATAGAAGCATTGACCCGTTGACCCATCGGGGTTCGGGGTTTTGAATTGCACAAAAAAATCGTGCTCACATGTTTCGCGATATCACGAAACCCGATTCCCCGTCAAGCAAAGGGGAGATCGCCGAGGAGATAGTTGTGGGTATTGAGAACTCCCAAGAGGACTTGGAAGAGTTCTTTGACTCTTCAGGCCTGAGTGAGAGAAGGTACTGGTGATCGCGACTGTTCTTCGAGGAGTGGGGAGGGTTGCGTCACTGGCCCTGCCCCATCAGCCTTCATCACCTTATTCCTCTTCCTTTTACCTTTATCTTATAAATGAAACTTTATTTTGAGCCCCACCATACTCGAATGTCCACCTCACACCTTCTTTGACCACAAATGGGACATGGGTCCCACCTCTCTTGCTAGAATTCCATGTCACACTCGTTCATTAGTTGTGGGGATGGGAGGGTCCCATCCTACACCTTTTTCCCTTAGGTCTGCATAACTTGCATACTCTCAGATCTAACTATGCAGATCAAGGGACAATCATAGACTCTCGACAATTTCACATTGTCAACTTATGCAAGGGTTAATAGCCCCCGACAATGTGATAATGGTTTCTCCCAATGATACGTGGTGTCCTCACATTGCCTTATCATCACCAAAGACCTTCTAGAAAACTTCCTTTCTACCATGCAATATCGCTTATTGTATCGCTCAATACCATCTCGTCTGATGTGGCGCTCACGTCATCCTTGGGCCCTCCACCGCACAAAAGAGACCCTACCACCATGGCCCGCCACCATGGACCTCCCCCGTGGCACCCTTTTGTTGTTCACGATATTATCCCCCGTTTCTAGGGATAACTAAGGAGATGATGTCTCAAGGCCAGCAGGTTGCATACATGGAGTACCAAGAGCCAAATCAACGAGCATAACCCTTCACTCACCACATATCACCATATGATTGGTGGAAGCAACGCCTACCACACCCAAATTGTCTCACAGAGGGTAGCAGGTCTTGTTCCATGAGGTAACAAATCTGATATTATGGTAAGTGTCATTCTAAAAGATGAAGTATTTGAACATGTTGCAAAGGGTCCTTTCTTGATGTTGAAAACATTTGGTTGGAAATTATGCGTTTTGCCCCATTTCACCTTGGCAGTTGATATGTTTTCCTGGTAAGTGGGTCACCCTCGAGAAAAAATTTGCTACTAGGGGTTATCCTCGAAGGGTCATCATACCATTCTCTTCCATACTTGTCATTTTTCACACTTCTTCCCCTTCGTTTCCTCAACTTTTGGGTTTTCAGGCATTACTGACCCAAGAAGGGCTTGTACCTCATTTCATGGGAAGAGGGGTTGACGGCCCCGAGGAAGATAACAACTAATATAAAATAATAATAAACTAATGTTGAAAATAAAGTGAACACAACAAATAAGGACCATCAAAGGCTGGTCCAACTTGAGCTCTACTTACTCAGTGCTTGCCCCTGTCCCTAACATGATGCTAAAGATTGGAAACCCTAAAAGGGGGACCCTCAAATTTTCAAATTAAAAATGAAAGCAGGGATTGGAAAGATGGTGAAAAGGGTGGAAGGAAAATAGTGGGTAACTCAAGAGCAAGTGCACCCTCAACAAAAGTGCCCATAAATTAGACAATATGAGCCCTTATATGTTGGGAAAACCCCATGCCCAAAAGTTACACCGCCTCCACCTCATACTATTTACATGACTTAGATAGCGTCCACTTGGGAAACACTACTTGACTTGGGGAATGATCTACCCAATAGGTCACCACGAAAACCCTCCCATACTTTAATTTGGCAAGTTGTATATGGTCTTTGAGCATTTGTTTATTTTGAAAAGGGGGGATTTCATGCACATGTTTGTGTGGTTCTTTTATTCAATATGGTTTACTTGGCATGATATGTGTGACTTGTGGACCCTTTGAGGGTGAATATGTCCATCTTTGAAGGGATTTTCCAAGTGGAATTATTTTCATGGAGGCACAAGGTCACTTGAACCTTCATTGGGGCATGAAGCCCACAGGATGGATGAAGCACCCCTTCTCTTTGGTCACATGGGAGAGGTAACCTTGCCTTTGGAGGCACTTAGAGACCATTAAGAGATCACATTCTAGCCCCTTGAACACAAACATTGACCTTTGGAGGCCTAAGACATCATCTCCTAAGCCATAGACGTCACATGGGCTTAGGGTTTTTAATGGGGTTCTCATGGTTGATGGTGATGTGACATGGTTTGATGTTGAAAGAGACACTTTCCTTGCACTAGACCATTTGATGACAAGACATGAGGCCTTTGGAGGCCCAACGACTTCATTTGGGATGAAAAAAGTCTCACTTTGGAGGCTAATGTCACCCGTAAAAGGGGATTTTCTTTATATAATTTTGAATTTTAAGATGTAAAAGGAAAATAGAGGGTGTCAGCCTTGCTAATTTGTGGTTGACATTAGATAAGTGGACAAATTGGTTTTACAAGGCCTTCTATAAATAAAGGTCTTGCCATTTTTCATTTCCATCATAACTCACTTGAGAATTACATATTACATGGCAGAAATGTTTGCCCTACTTGGGCATTTTCCTCTATCTCTCTCTTGAATATCTCTTGGATGCTAGTACTTTGTCTATTGGTGAACATAACTAAGGCACTATCTCTTGGAAGGTTTATTCTTGGTATTTTGGTGTAATATACTTGATAAAGAAGGGTTTATTCATGTTGTTCTTGGAATTGGTAAGGAATTTTTGCATTTATTGTTTGTTTTCTTCTTGTTTCAAGCATTGATTTGTCTATACCCTTGGAGGAGTATAAGGGAATACACCCTCCATTAAGTCTACCTTGTTATCTTTGGATAAGCTGTATTTTTGCAAAGGTTGCTAGGAGGTGTAAAATCGTTTACACCCTAATAGATTTACCTTGCTAGTTTTGTTTGCTCTATAGAGTAAAAGGGCTTACACCCCTAGAGAAGTAACAAAACTAGCTCTTACACAAGATACTCCATAAACCAATTGATTTGGAACTAGTCTAAGTTGCATTAGAGATATAATATTCTTGCATGGGTGTACATGAATTTATGAGATATTACAATTGTTCAAGTTGGATTATTTTATATATGCTATAAGCATTCTTGTGCCCTAAGGGTGTCTAGTGTAGCCTAGTAATTCTCTTTGTTGTTACAAATTAATGTTGCATCCATCACGGCTACTGCAATATCACATCTTCATCATTTTTTCACAGTATTTTACCGTTGAAATTTACTTGTGAACCTAGATTATTGTTCTACTAATTATTGGCTAACATTTGACGATTTACTTGTTGATTTATGTGGTTAGATCTTGTTGTTGTAGCAATTGTTTGCTACAACCACTAGGTTGTCATAAAAACCTACTAATAACATCACATAACAACCACTAATCACCACCAAAGTCTCGCTCTAAACATTGGAAGTTTGACTAGTCATTGCTAGCTTTGTTTTTGATATCTTATACTAGATTTTGATGGTTAAATTTGTAGTTATTGACATAATTTATCGCTAGTGTGTGTGTGTGTGTGTGTGTACTACTACAATTTGGGACAGGAAGGGTTCTTTCTTAATTCCCATTGTTCAAAGGCTTGGTTTTGTAATGTTCTTGATTTGGGTAGTCTAGGAAACATTGCTAATGTGTGTGTAGGATTAATTGTTTACAACATATAAATGATCATACAAATAACAAATGTGATAAAGGACTGCAAAGTTGATATTATGATATCTCTACGGAGTATAAATGCTGAATGCGGCTGAATAAAATGAATCACTCGACTAGATCAAAAGACAAAAGGATCTTATTCAGAATACAATAGGAAAACTAAATGATAATACCCGGTAGTAAATGAGCATTGGGGGTCAAAGGATGAGCTGGAACTGTGGCAGCTCGCACTGTAACTGTTCAAAGTCTGGAAAGTTCACCCTGGTGGCTATACCTCTCAGAAAGGCCTAGAAACTATCCCAAATGGTGCGCCTTGCTCTAATTCTCAGTCTTGGTGACTGACCGATCCCTCTGCTGGTGTGTCTGGACCCCGGATGGATCCCCCTAGGGGAATGCACCCATCCCTCTCTAAAAAATTGTGCCCTAGTGATTCCACCGTCAGAATCAACTGAGAAGTATCTCAAAATGATCGCCCTGACCTACTGGGAAATGGGTCGAAAAGGTTTCCCTGAATCTAATTTGATGCTCACTCGGGAACCCCAAATGTGTCCTCCAAAAGTGTCGCACTTCCAAGTCTGGAAAATGTGCCCCAGATGATTCCTCCATCGGAATATGACGAGGAACCAAGAAAAAGATGTTCCTTTCCTTCCTCTCAACTGGGTTAGAGGGGAATCTATAAAATCTCCCTAGATAGGACAAGTTGATCCGTTGAACCTTCTGAGAAGTTGTGCCCTCGCCCTGGATAAGTGCGCCCTTGCTGCTAGACCCTGTGTAACCACTACTGAAGAACAATGGAAGACCTGTGTAATCTTCCCGGTGACTAGTGTGTGTCTCTCAGCACTGAAATCATCCAACTGGTGTCTTCCTTCTAGAATCCACTGAACTATCTTTCCTCAGATGCACCTCTCTCCTTAATGACAAGTCACAATCTGCAAAATGATGAATTAGGTCGTTGACCCTTCTCTTATAGCTTTCCTAAACCCTAATTCACTGCGAAAACCCTAAGTCACTATTGACTTCTAATTTTAGCTCGTTTGTTCTATTTTTAGCTCATAATGACTTAAAAGCTCTTTTAACCACTTTTAGCTCAATGTCACTTTTTCAACATAACACCTTTGACTGGAGTGACCTCTAGTAACCCTGTTTACCCCTTTTTCGGCCCTGGCTATAGTCTAACGGGGTAGTTTAGACTATTAAGCCTCCTCTCTGGAGGTCCTATTTGGAAAGGGACATTACCGTCCTCCCTTCCTGAAATTGCTTGTCCTCAAGTAATACCAATCTAGGGTGTTGCAACACCTACTCACTCTCCCAAGTAGAGTCCTCTACTGGAAACCCTCTCCATCTGGTCCAACACTCTCTGATGACCCTGCTCCTCATTTTCCACTCCCGAAACTCCAAAACCTCCTCCTAAACCAACTCCAACTGTCCCTCCTCATCCAAAGGGGGAAGCTCCTCTGATGTGTAAATGAATTGTCAAATGGCCTTTTTTAGGAAAGATACGTGGAACACATTATGAATCTTGCTTCCTTCTAGAAGCTCTAGCTCATAAGCAACCTCGCCTACTTAGCGCATGATCCTGTAAGGCCCATAAACTCTAGGCTTGAGATTCTAGACCCCACTCTTCTTTAGAGATGACTGTCTGTAAGGTTGGAGTCTCAAGAAAACTGAATCCCCAACCTCAAAGTTGTGCTCTATCCTATGCATGTCTACACTCATCTTCTGTTGGTTTTGTGTCATCTGCAGGTTTTCTTTCAACAACTTGAGAATATTTTGACTCTCTATAATCCAATCCTTGGCCTTGGGAGCTCTTCTCTCCCCGAAAACCAAGTCTACCAAAGTGGGAGCATCATATTCGTACAATGCTCGGAAGGGGGTCATACCAATGGACATGTGGAAAGTGGTGTTTTAGCAATGCTCTCGTAAATGAAGCCACTTTACCCATGTTCTTTGTTCCCACCTGCATACTTCCTCAAATATCCTTCAACCCACTTGTTGACAATATCAGTATGCCCATCTGTCTGAGGGTGATAGCTAGTGTTGGGTGTCATCTTTGTCCCCACCAACAGAAACAACTCTCTCCAGAATGTTCCCATGAACCAACTGTCCATGTCACTGACGATGTTCCTTGGCAACCCATGAAGTCTGAAGACCTCCCTGAAGAATATCTCAGCTACCTTAACTACACTATATTTTTTAGGTATGGCATAGAAGTGAGCAAACTCCGTCAATATGTCGGCCACTACATAGATACAATCCTTACCCTTGACCCTAGGTAGGCCTCTGATGAAGTCCATCGATATGCTCTCCCATTTCTGCTCTGGAATAGGGAGTGGATAAAGTAGCCATCCTGGAAGAGCATGCTCTAACTTTTTCTGCTGGCAAGTCACACACTCATTGACATGTCTCATAACGTCATGTTTGAGGCCCTTCCATGAGAACATCTCCTTGATCTGTCTGTAGGTTTTGAAAAAACCCCGATGGCCTGCTAGTGGTGAATCATGAACTGTTGTGAGGATCTTCTACTTGAGCCCCGAATCTGGAAAAAAGTAGACTTTGTCCTTGTAGAATATGACATCGTCAATGACCCTATATCTATCATCTTGTATCTTCCCATCCATAACCTCACAAGAGAACTTGTTCTTGGAATATTCCACTAACAAGTGGGATTTCCAATCTGCTGAAATCTCCATCAAAGAACATGTCACAGGTCTCCTCGATAGTGCATCGCCATAATGCTATTCTTCCCCTTGACATACTCTATGTCGAAGTCGAATGCTTGTACCTTTCGTCACCCATTTATTTTTGTGCTCACTGAGGTCCTTCTGCTCAAGGAAATACTTCAAGTTGTTGTGATCTATATTGACCACGAATTTGTTGCCCACCAAATATTGCCTGATTTTGGTCAAGAAATGAATGAGTGCCAGCATTTCCTTGTCATAAATGGTTTACAATCTCTCAGGATGACTGGTCTTCCTTCTCTCGAATATAATGAGGTGTCCTCCCTGCATCAAAACTGCCCCGATACCCTCGTTGGATGCGTCACACTCTAGTACAAATGGCAAGGTGAAGTCTGGTAATGCCAACACTAGACAAGTGCCCATGAATTCCTTCATGTGATCAAAGGCTTTCTAGGACTCCTTGGTCCAAATTAAATCCCCATGCTTGGTAAGATCCGCTAGCGATGCTCTAATCTAAGCAAAACCCCGGACGAACCGCTTGTAATAGCTGCATAGCCCAAAGAAACTCCTCAACTATGTCACGTTCATGGGCGTTGGCCAATTCAGAATGGCCCTGATCTTCTCTTGGTGCACTTGTACCCCCTGTGCACTAATGATGTGGCCGAAGTAAAGCAGCTCTGTCATACCAAACTCACACTTGGACTCTTTGGCATATAATGACTATGCCTCCATGATGCTCAATACCTCATCTAGGTACCGAGAGCGTAGATCAATCTTTGAGAAGAAAATTGCCCCATGCAGCTCATCCATTAATACGTCAATGCATGGGATATGATATTAGTTCTTGATGGTTTTCTTGTTCAAGGACTGGTAATCAATGCACATCCTCATGGTGCAATCCTTCTTCAGAATTAAGACAACTGAAGAGGCGAATGGGTTGTTGCTCGATCTGATGTGTCCCATCGCTAGAAATTCCTTGATTGCCTTCTCTATATCATCCTTGAACCTCCTAGGATGATGATAGGGGGGTGTGATCATAGGTTTATCCCCCTCCTCCAAATCAATGGTGTGCTCAAATCCCCTGTTTGGTGGTCTCCCTGGTGGAATCGACCTAAAAACTTTTTGATGTCGTCCCAACAAATTCTTGATCTTTGTATGATACTGTTGTCGGCCCTCTTAATCCTTCTACGTAGTGATCAAGCACTCTATGGCATATGCTACCTCCCCATGTCTTAGGATCCTCTCCATCCTCTTGGGTGAAACTATCATGGGTGCTCCTGTCGACATACCTTCTTCCCGTCACGGTCTCTAAACCCCATCTCCAAGGTTTGGTAATTGGTGGTGATTTTTCCCAAGGTAATCATCCACTGAACTCCCAACACCACATATGTGTCATATAGGTCAACCACATAAAATGTGTCTCTCACTGTGTAGTTGCCTAACTTTATCTCCAAGTCTAGAACTCTGTCTAGACATTCCACTGTGTGGCCATCTGCTACTGCAACATCAAACCCCTCAAAATCCTCTATCTAAAGTGCTTGTATTGATACCAGTGAAGCGTCAATGAAGTTGTGGGTGGCCCCACCATCTATCAGGGCAATTTATCGTTGCCCCTGAATAGTCCCTCTGATCTGGAGGGTATCATACCTGGGAACACCAGAAAAGGTCGCTATGACTCCTCTCTTTGTTGGTTTCCATCTGTTAGCTTGCTCAGGCGGTTGTGGAAATACAGGAGGGTGGGATCCTCTCGATGTCGATGGTCTACGAGGAGGTTTCTCCACTGCCTATACTAACTCCTCCTCTGACATAGTGGATCCATTTTCCTTCTCCTCCTCCTCACTATCCACACTATTTATTGCCACCTCAATATAATGAATCTCTCCCTTGCCCATGCACCTGTGGCCTGGGACCCAAGGGTCTCTGTTGTTGAAGCAAAGATTCTTCCTCATAAGCTCCTGCCTCGTCTCATCATCCAAATTCTCCTTGCCTTTCCATTCTCTCCTGAATGGCTTCCTGTCTCTATTCTTCTGGGGTACGGAGGGTTTGGAAAAGGATTTAGTCTTAGGCACTGAGTCTGCCAAATATCGAGTGCATAGGATGGCATCCTGTAAGCTGGGTGGCCTGTATCCCTTCACCCATCCTCTCAAAGGCTCTGTGAGACCCTCTGTGAATTGAATGATTAACTTGGGCTCTGATATATCTGTCACTACCACGGCTACCCACTGAAACTTTGTGATGAACACCTCTGTTGTGTCAGTTTGTCTCAATTGGGCTAGATATTTGAAGTGGATCTCGGGATCCCTTCTGTCAAACCTATCCATGAGTCTCTCTGTGAACTCCCTGTAAGAGGTGATGCAACTGTGACCCAATGTCACCAATCCATGATTCCACCACTTGTGTGCCTCACCCTCCAAGTGTAAGGTAGAGAAACTGATGGCCTCTGTCTCGCTCATCTGGTTGACCTTGTAGTATGTGTCTAGATTCCATACCCAAGCTCTAGTAGTAAATTTGGACGATCTGTCGAAAGAAGGTATCGTGAGATTACCAACTTTCCGGATGAAATCAATGTTATGCCCCTGTTGTTGCTACGGTCCTCCTCTTTGTGACTCTCTAGGGTTTTTCTTGAGTCCGATCCCACAATACTTGACTAGGGTCATGTCTTGATGGAAGTCACAACCCAATGCTACATACTCCCTCCTGTACTCTACAATGTCCTCAGCATGAGTGGGCGGCCTCTATGCTATTGGTAGTTGTGTCGCTACTGGGGGTGCCCTCTAGAAACTGGGAAATAAAGGTATGGGAATCCTACTCAAAGAGGTGTATGGGCGAGTAGGATACTGGGGTCTACTCCTTACCCCCTGAGTTCCCTTGTGCTGCATCTGGGGCTTGTGTGCCTGGGGTGCCCACTATATCGAATCTGTCAGCCATTTGTGCCAAGGGTTGATTAATGTCTCATTGACTAGCTACCATATCGTCGATAACCTGCATCAAGGTTGCCTCTGGCTCTATGGGGGACTTACCACTGCCCTCTGGTCCCTCATATCTGTCTCCTAGCATCCTCTCTACCTCGCACTCAGCCTCACACTCTACCCTTCTCTCTGCTTCCATGTGTGCCTCTTCCTCTTCCTCTGAGCTGGGAAGGAAAGGAGGAAATTTAGGCCTAGACCTTCTTTCCTTGCGCCTGTTGTAAGTGACATATTCGTCACCTACGTGCTCACGACCATTTGGGTCTTCTGTTGCACTCATCGTCTTTAGTCATAGGCTGGAAGGACTAAATCTCTTATACCACTTTAATGTTCTTGACTTGGGTAGTCTAGGAAACATTGCTAATGTGTGTGTAGGATTAATTGTTTACAACATATAAATGATCATACAAATAACAAATGTGATAAAGGACTGCAAAGTTGATATTATGATATCTCTGCGGAGTACAAATGTTGAATGCGGCTGAATAAAATGAATCACTTGTCTAGATCAAAAGACAAAAGGATCTTAGTCGGAATACAATAAGCAAACTAAATGATAATACCCGATAGTAAATGAGCATTGTGGGGTCAAAGGATGAGTTGGAACTCTAGCAGCTCGCATTGTAACTGTTGAAAGTCTGGAAAGTTTGCCTTGGTGGCTATACCTCTCGGAAAGGCTTGGAAACTATCCCAAATGGTGCGCCCTACTCTAATTCTCAGTCTTGGTGACTGACCAACCCCTCTACTGGTGTGTCTGGACCCCGAATGGATCCCCTTGGGGGAATCCTCCCCTCCCTCTCTGGAAAATATTTCCTTAGTGATTCCACCATCGGAATTGGTTGAGAAGTATCTCAAAATGATCACTCTGACCTACTAGGAAATGGGTCAGAAGGGTTTCCCTGAAAATAATATGATGCTCTCTCGGGAACCCTGAATGTTTCCGCCAAAAGTGTCACACTTCTAAGTCTTGAAAATGCGCCCCAGATGATTCCTCCATTGGAATCTGACGAGGAACCAGGAAAAAGATGTGCCTTGCCTTCCTCTCAACTAGGCCGGAGGGGAATATCTGAACTCTCCCTGGATGGGACAAGTCAATCAACTGAACCTCCTCAGAAGTTGCACTGTCACCCTGGATAAGTGCGCCCTTGTTGTTGGACCCTATGTAAATGCTACTGAAGAATGATGGAAGACCTGTGTGATCTTCCTAGTGACTAGGGTGTGTCTCTCAACACTGAAATCAACCAACTGGTGTCTTCCTCCTGGAATCCACTGAACTATCTCTCCTGAGATGTGCCTCTCTCCTCAATGACAATTCATAATCTGCATAATGATGAATTAGGTCGTTGACCCTTCTCTTATAGATTTCCTAAACCCTAATTCACTATCAAAACCCTAATTCACTGTTGACTTCTAATTTTAGCTCGTATGTTCTATTTTTAGCTCATAATGACTTAAAAGCGCTTTTAACCACTTTTAGCTCAATGTCACTTTCCGAACATAACAACTTTGACCAAAGTGACCTCTAGTAACCATATTTACCCTTTTTCTAGCCCTAGCTATAGTGTAACGGGGAATTTTAGACTATTAAGCCTCCTCTCTGGAGCTCCTATTTGGAAAGGGACACTACAAGTTTATCATCATTTGTCTTGTTCTGGGTAGGGCTAACCTTGTTTTACAAGTATTCAACACTTGGCAACCATTTTCCCTTTCACAAGAGTCATCTCCAAGATTGACCTATAGGGGTGTTCATCATCATCGTCTCATTTTCCATATCAATCCCCCTAGGGTCACCGAGGTTCCCCCCTTGTGGTGATTTCATCATCACTAAAGTGAGGGGAGTTTCTATCTAAGGTGAGAGTGGGTAGGTACTCATGTAGTTGTCTCACCTTTATGACTTGGGTTGGGGTTTCCCCAAGCTACAATCTGTGTGATAACAACGATAACTCGTGTGCTATGAATCCAATGTAGGGAGTGATCAAAATATCAACAACCCACATCGATTTCACATTATGAACTTGTTAAATTTAGAGTTGTTATTAAGTTCTTTTCAATTTACTAGACAATAATAGCATAAGCAGGATCACTGAAAGATACACAATCACAAGGTACACAACATTTATCCTGGGAAACCCTCATGGGGGAGAAAACTCAACAAAAAATTCCTTAATATAGATAGCCAATACAATGCCAAGATAAAAGATCAAACACATGAGAATATCCAACACTAAGAAATGCACCCCTCTCTCTTCTTCATTCGGCAACTGCAACTTCCTTCAAACATGCGCACTAGATGAGTGACTTGAGTGAGTGAGAGAATGAGGCATCGTCCTCTCTTATTTATACTAGCTTATAAGCTCTAGGGTTGTGTCTCTTCACCAAGCTAGGCTGACTTATTCAATTGGTGGTTGAAACCACTTTAATTATCCCTAGGGGCCAACTTCTCAATTAACATCATTTAATTAGGGTTTGACTAATCCACAAAAGGGGATTTGGTCATACATAAGTCCCTACATGATCAATCCACAAAAGGGGATTTGGTCATACATAAGTCCCTACATGATCAATCCACAAAAGGGGATTGATCTATAAGATAATAACTCAATAATAAGTAGAATATTCTTCGCATTTACAATATTCCAACACTCACCCTCAACAACAAGGGTATTCTACAACATCATCAGGAGAGAGAGAGGGAAACAACATCAACAACATCTAGAACATTGACTGACACATCTATGAATCATCTGAATTTTATCTCATCGTCAATAACATCATCATTCACAGTGTGGAGCTGGAATAGTATCATCATTCACAGCATGGAGCTGGAATGGCATCATCATCATTATTCTCTGCATCAACATCAATTAGTATAACATTAATAAAACATCATCAATCAGTACAAGACTGATACATCATCATCAACATCTTCAGCATGAAGCTGAAGTACCAACATCATCATCATCTTCAGCATGAAGCTAAATTAGCATCATCGTCTTCTTCTTCAACATGAAGCTGAAGTAGTATCATCATCATCTTCAACATGAAGTTGAAGCATCAACATCAATAGCATGAAGCTAGAATAATAATATCACCAACATGAGGTTGGTACACCAACATCAACAACACGAGGCTGGTACAATAACATCAACAACATGAGGTTGGGATAACAACATCAGCAGCACGAGGCTAAGATAACAACATCATCAACACAAGGTTGAGATGACAACATCATCAACATCATAATCACGAGGTTGAGATAACAACATCATCAACACAAGGTTGAGATGACAACATCATCACAACACAAGGTTGGAGCAACAACATCATCACAACATGAGGCTAGAACAACAACATCATCACATATAACAACAGTATGAGGCATGTGTAACAACAACATTTTGTGGTACTCTGACGGTCCCTACGGATCTGCCCAAGAATCATACGATTCCCTAGGATATAAAATCCTAACGGAGCTACCACGTGGTACTCTGATAGACCATCCTTACCGAACCTTCAAGATATGCCCGGGAATCATAAGATTCCCTAGGATTATAAAAATCCTGACGGAGCTACCACTACTAACCATGGTTGGCATATACATGCACAGGTACTCTGACAGACTGTCCTTACCGGACCTTCGAAATCTATCCAGGGATGATCAGTCCCCTAGGATATAAAATCCTAATTGAGCTACCCGTTGTTGGTCAGAATACCATAGTATCATCAACATCACTCCCCCTTTCGAGGGAGGTCCTTTTGGACTATACCAAGCTTGTCTCGAAAGTATTAAAACTTTACATGAGACAGAGGCTTGGTCAACACATCTACAACCTGCTCATTTGTGCCAACATATTGGAGTTTTACGACTCCTCTCTGCACCATATCACGAATGTAATGATACCGGATTTATGTGTGATTCGATTTATTATGGAACACGGGGTTCTCCGTCATCTTTATGCAACTTTGGTTATCACATAGAATCACATTTGCTTCCATCTCCAGATAAAATAGACCTCTCAACAACTTCTGAAGCCATATGGCTTCACAACTGGCGGAACATGCAGCAATGTATTCCGCTTCTCCCGTGCTGAGAGAAATATTTGATTGCTTCCTTCTATGCCATGAAGTCACGGTTGATCCCAGATTAAAACATCATCTTGAAGTACTCTTTCTATCAGAAACACTTCCAGCCCAATCTGAATCAGTATAACCAACTAGTTTGAAGTCGTGATCTCCATTATAATAGAGACCAAATTCCAACGTACCCTTAAGGTATCTCATCACATGTTTTGTAGCAACAAGGTGAACACATTTGGGCTCTACCAAATACTGACTCAAGGTGTTCATAGCAAAACACATATCTGGCATGGTATTCATTAGATACAATAACGATCCAATGATATGTCTGTACAACGTAACATCAACCAATTCTTACGAAGTATCAACTAGGAGCTTCAACTTTGTTTCCATGGGTGTGTTCATGTCTTTACATTCCAACATATCAAACCTCTTCAGTATTTAAACTACATACTTGTCACATACCCACTACCTAAATCGGATTTCTCTGTTCTTCTGCCGAATCAAAAGCCCTAAACATCCATGGAGGACCAGCGTAAGCTGGCTCTTTCTCTATCCCCGCCCCCATGTGGTCGCGGGTCATGATCACAGTCCGAATAAACGCAGTACCTCTTTCATATTTCACACCCGGCGCTACAATGATGTCGAGGCGTTTGACTTGGCAACCACCGAACCCCGACAAGGCTAGAGAACAGCCAATGAGAAACGGCCTCGTTGCGCGGTTAAGTGGGATACAAGTGGCAGAGAGGGAAACGCGACATGGTAGTCGACATGACAGGAGGGGGCCCCATTTCACATGCCACACTATTCCAAACCCCCCCCCCCCCCC
>ML805579.1:516746-552244 GCA_009831015.1 Picea engelmannii
GAGGTAAAACACTTATCAGAAATAACACCAGGGGTTATGCAACTGCTAAGAGGGGTGCTCGTTTCCACCCAACCGTAGGCTTAGCGACTCCCAGCGGATTTACCACTAGCCACCCCTGAGCTGAGACCACGATACTGTGAGATTGCGTCTTTGTCTGCCAGTGACCAAGAGCGAAGGTTACTCTCCTTCCTCTATGTTATCACTTACTTTGTGTATTGCCAGAGTTCTCCCCTCGCATCTACCCCAATCGCTTCCATCCCATGCCTTATCCTCTTGCGAGGTTGCGTGTGGCGCGATTTCCCTCGCGTTGATCAGGCCTGACGGCTCTGCGGATGGGTAGTTCACCTCCCATCCCTCATTAAACCATCTACCTACCAGCCTGTGAGACATTTAATTCAGGGCCAGCGAGCCTCTTTTGGTTCTCCGGGCCAGTGGAATCCAAATACGGTATTAATTCTCGGTGGAAGTTAACGCCACCTTTCCAGGTGTCTTCCACCGCCATCGTGGTCTCTTTTTCTGCACATCCCCTCTCTGCAGTCCTGCAATAAAATTCATAATGTTATTCATATTCATTGACCTTTTCCTCAAGGTCCATTCACATCACATATTCACATTTATGAGTTTGCCATAGTTCTTGGCCAATCCTGTTATTTTTACAAACTAGGGGAAAGAGGGTGTTACAATACTTCCCTTGGTTAAGGAAGATATTCTCTAGGTTCTTCCAAACTTCAAGACCAAAGAAATAATGCCTTAGGTCTTTCATCTCAAATTTTGTAGCAAGTTTCTTCTTGCAATATGGGATGAGATTTTCTTCATCTGCCAAGAATAAATCATCTACATATAGTAGAAACATCACTAGATCATAATTCATAACCTTGAAGTAAAGGTTAGAATCAACTTTACTCATGGTAAAGTCCAAGCTCGTCAAGTGTCAATTCTGCCATACCAGGCTTTAGGAGCTTGCTTCATCACATACAAAGCTTCCTTCAAACTGTAGACATGAGTCTTTCTATCTTTAATATTCAAATCCAATTTTTCACATCGCATTGTACCATCCCGGTACACTTGCTTCAACTCCAACTTAATTTGCACAATCATGTGCTGGCTCAATGTGCTTTCTGCAAAGCATTATCTGTCTCACTACCTGAGAGGATGTCCTTTACTCTCTTTGCAATTGTTCCTCTAGAACTAGGACTATGCACCTACAACTGCTCTTAAGCTAAGAATGGTTGCTCCATTCTCACTGTGACTGCCGAAATCTGAGAGTAATTCCTCTACTCCATCATGGCAACAACTTCATGTGAACTGAGAGTGGTTCAATAACTAATATTGAAGGTAGCTCTTCTTCTTTCATGGAGGTAACTCTATCTGCTATTATAGTCATGTATTCATGACCCAACAAATGTACTACACCAATTGGCATTGGATATAACTCAATCTCAAATAAAGGGATTGCTCCCCTTGAATTTCATACTGTCATGGTTGTTCTGGTTGTCTTCATGAATACTAGAACTATTTCTTCAATTAATGGAGTAAGTGTCTCGTCATAGTTTTCTCCCTCTTGCTGGGAGAATCCTTTGGACACACATCAAGCTTTGTACATCTACAACATGCTTGATATGTTAGATCAATATTGGAATTCAACACTGACTTCCCTTCTAGTCTCATGAAAAAATCCATATCCGGTCCTTCTAACTGGTTTCCTTCTCTGACATTGAAACAAGGGAATCTTCCCAGGATATTTTATGTCTCCTAGAGGTGTATTAAGCTACGATCTAGTCTTATCAACTCATGTCATCTGTCTCCCAGTTCTGGAAGATGTCTCTTCATCTGATCCTTTTTTAGATCGGGCTTACTCTTGATTTCTTTTGAGTCTACAAGGACTTCATCATCTCTTACATGATATACTTGGTGTTGAATACCAAGTCTAGATATGAAAAGCTGAGTTAGAATTCAAACGAATTATGCTTCCTGTTAAGGTGGCTTCATTATCCTTTGAACAAGTCTACTGTGAGTTCTTTTTCTAATGTTCGGTCATCTTTGGAGCCTTATGCTGCTTACAATCCATCTCCATATGAGATACTATGTATCTCAAAAGCAGTTTCTTCTTCATCTTCTAAATGTATACGATCACGTATACGACTTGGATAGTCTTCTCCATGCCTCATTTAGTATGTTGCCTCTTGCAACTATCACTATAGCTTCCGCAGGGTTTTCACCTTTGACCTGAAATAATGTCAACAAAACAACAAGCAAGAGTAATAGTCTTTTGATAATAATAATAAAATAATAGCACGAATAATCGTCACAGTAGCTCCTTTAATGCTATCACTTGTGACGTGCCTGAAACAAAGATCAAAAGTAAGAAATACAAAATGAGATCAACACTCTTCTAGTGTTGTGATCAAACCTTCCTCCATGGTAACCTGGAACAAACACAAGGAGTTTCTCCTGGAGGAGATGTTAGTTGTATCTCGTAAATGACTACAATAAGCATTTATCTTAATATGCTCACATGCTACCAAGTATAATACTTCTCAAAAATTGCTACCTCAACTATAATGTTTACTTGTAGTTATCAAACTTGTCATGTGCAAATTTTAATCCTATCAACTTAATCAATCAAACCTGGAACCTGGAGTCTTGTCCTCAAGAATGAGTGTGTTGTTTTTCTTTCAAGTCTCCTTCACTCAAGATGACAATTGCTTTCTTCAACCTGTCCTTTGTACTAAGACAATATGCTATCTTGACAGAAGTCTAAGTTAGAGAATAAACTCTAATCTCAATCTAATACCTTGTCTTTAATTTTGACCAAGGGTTAGTATGATGTTCATAACTTCAACATACAACCTAGATGTCAAGATAATGTCATAATGAATAGATGCATATAAAATGATCAAACCTGAGGTGCATTATTCCTCTGAATGTGTTGGACCTGAGATCCTTCTAGATCTATGACAAAAGATCCCTTCTCCTGGAAGTATCCTATAGAATAATAATGCATTTTAAACATATGTAAGTACGTACCTCTGATAGTATCTTGCTAGGGTAAGGTGCGTTAGGACAACAATCCCAACACTTCACAAAAACTTTCACTGCAAATGGTATTGAAATTACAACTGGTGTTGCAACTGGCATGAAGGAACTGGCACTGCAATTGCTACATCAACTGTAATATCAACTTAGGGTTTTATGAGGAAACCCTAATTTTTCAACTTTCAAATTTTGGAATTCTGATCCAGGGGCTAGATGTGTTGGGCTGAGGCAAGTAGGCTGGAGTAGTCTAATTTTAAAAAATCCAAATTTTACCCCTTGAAACTAGACCTGCACAAATATGGACTTGTACTTTTGGTATTGGTTTTAGTCAAAACTAGGGTTTCGCTTTCCTGAGGCTCTAGCCACTGAAAAGGTCTGCTCAAGCTGTCAATGAGTTCCCTAGGCTAGGGCACACTTCCCTATAAGGTTTTTAGTCAGACATTCTCTTCCAACAAAAAGCCCTATTTTTCTTGTACAACAACAATGACATTTTTGGTTACCTAATGAAAGGTGTTCTACTCAGTTTAGCTCTGAAACCATGTTAAATTTAGAGTTAATATTAAGTTCTTTTCAATTTACTAAACAATAATAACATAAGCAGGATCACTAAAAGATACACAATCACGAAACCCTCATGGGGGAGAAAACCCAACAAAAACTTCCTTAATATAGATAGTTAATACAATGCCAAGATAAAATACCAAACACAAGAGAATATCCAACACTAAGCAATGCACCTCTCTCTCTTCTTCTTCCAACAACTGCAACTTCCTTCAAACTTGCGCACTAGATGAGTGACTTGAGTGAGTGAGAGAATTTGGCATCATCCTCTCTTATTTATACTAGCTGATAGGCACTAGGGTTGTGTCTCTTCACCAAGTTGGGCCGACTTCTTCAATTAGTGGCTAAAACCACTTTAATTATCCCTAGGGGTCGACTTCTCAATTAACATCATTTAATTAGGGTTTTACTAATCCACAAAAGGGATTTGGTCATACATAAGTCCTGACATGATCATTCCACAAAAGGCGATTGATCTATAAGATAATAATTCAATAATAAGTAGAATATTCTTCGTAGTTTCAATATTTCAACATAACTTGATCAGGGGTTAACTACACCTCACGATGTGATATTTTTTACCATCCAATAACATGTGGTGTAGTTCCATTGGATTTGCATCGTAGAAGAGCTATGGAAAACCACTTTTCACATGATGTGAAACCACTTATGGTTTCGATTGATACCGCGACCCGTCGCTCCTCTACTGTGGTCTGCCACCTCGTCACCGGAATTGCCACCATGCCATTGGCCACCACCGTGGATCTTCCACTTGGCAGTCCATGTCACCTCTGCCACATCAATGATAATGTCATGGTACGAAAAATTACCGAAATTTTCCCCATTCTCAAAATTTCCCAAATTTTCATAAACTCCTATTTTCGAATTTTTTTGCCATGGTCGTCATGAACTATGAATTTAAGCTTCTAATGGCCAATTTCGGCCCTGTGCATGTCACTCCTACCTCTGCACCCAAAATTTGACACTCCCATGTCAAATTCTCAATGATTTCACTATAGAAATTGAGGCTTTTGCCCAACTTTTCCATGGGTATCCTACAAATCCCAGATTCGATACATTACAGGTTGAAAACACCCATTCATAGGTTAAAATTGATAATTTTAACATCGTGAGTTCAATTTCCTCAAATTCCTCCAGAATTTTACCCAATTTCACTAGAGTAATCTTAACAAATAATTTGTAGACATCCTCTGAGCTTAAATTCTGCAAATTAAGTTTTTGCATGCTAAGTCTAGCCCATGCAGGCTCAATGTTTGAACCCAAAGATCTGATACTAGTCTATAACGTTCCCATCTTGACTGAGGAACTTTACTACACAAAATACACATAAAAAAATCGAAAATTTTATGTTAATTCATTTCATGTAGCTTACCAACCACAATTTATGCACGTAATTAACTAGATTTCAATACCCATAATTAAATGCATCTACATCATTCTAAATGAACATGAATGTAGCTAATAAATCATCTATAACAACACATAAAACCATTCTCATTCACTGAATAAAATGCATAGCCATAAGGCTCATAAGAAAACTCAGATAATAGATAAACACTTATATTTATTAGAAATTTTGTTCAATCAATTGCTTGGTAAGGACATTCCACCCAACCATAGAGTTGTTGTTCCATATCTCAACAACAAGTCACCCCCGAGCTGGGGCTAGGAATCCATAAAAGAAGGGTGTCTCTCACAGTCCATCCACAACTCAATATCCCACAACCCATTGATATTGTCCTAGAGCTATCCTGAATTTCCTCTAGATCTCTTCCTCTTGACCTGCCCAACCCAAGGAATGCACCCCTTCACTGCTCTCAATCCATCGGATGTCCCATTCGTTTATCAGAGTCTCTCTGGCATACATAAGCAAGAATCTCTCTGTTTGGAACTCAAGGGAGCTCACCACCATGAAAAACTACCAACAACCAATAACTAACACTTGTTGTTACAATGCAACTCACATAGGAGTTCACTCTTCAGGATTGACAACCTATCTCTTCAATTTCCAACTACAAAATGTTCCAAAAACGCTCCAGTGTGCTCTAGAATTCACCCAGAATTTCCACCCTAGCTCCAATGCTCTTCTTCCTCCTCTTTTCTTGTTGTTCATGCACAAAATTGAATGTGAAAATCTCCTCATCCCCCCATACAAATATCCTCTATTCTCCCATGACAATTGACTGCTCACTCTGCCCAATGTTGATTGTACTTCAGCCCCATCCTTCTAATAACTATGGGATGTGACTTCTACACCCACCCTCTTACATGAGTTTAATGATTAGGCTCTCATACACTCAAACAAAAATAGAAGGTTTTCCCAAATGATAATAAAATTCAAAAATATGGTTTTGGATCAATATCCACAATTAATTTCCCCCTTGGGCCGCTCTTAGATTCTCCTAGGCATCCCTCTCTCTTGTGGATTAATCATCCCCCATCTCCATCCATATTCCCAGCAGCTGGTATCACATTATTTTTATTAAAACAGAAAATACATTTCACGTATGACATTACTTAGCCATAGCCACATTCATATCTACATTATACATTAATTAAATTGGAGATTATAGTGGAGATGTTACATGGAATGGGGATTAAGAGGATCCAAGAGAAACCCACAAGGGAAAAGCCTAGATCTAAGCTATACCAATAGGTGCAAACGGGAGAATCCAAGCAAAAGGATAAGCACAATAACTATGGTAAGCCCTTGATGTGAGGGATTTGAATGAGACTATATATCTAGGTAGTTAAAGTGCTCAAGTAACAAGAGAGTACAATCCTCGTGAAAACATGACAAAGTTTCAACAAGATTTGAGAACCAAAAGTGGAACTTTAACAAAGTTGAAAAGATGGTTATTTATAGACTAATCAAACCCACAAGGACATATGAGGCATGACAAATAATTGTGTGCGAGAAAAGTTGGAGTGCTCAGATACTAGTATGAGGTTCAAACTTAGATATTTTTCGATCTTAGGTAGATTTATGAGCTTCATTGCTTTTATTCTCTTTTTTTTTATTCCATGGGAGACAAATGTGGATTTGTTGTACAACCCACATATGGTGCATCGGGAGTGATTAGAGAAATGAGAGATCATATTTGACCATGTCAAATGTTGTGTATGACCATAACGACTTTGTGGACATTGGGAACCTCAAAAAGTGCATCTCTAACTGACCAATGTTTACCAAATCAAGCATGGATTCCAAGTTTGATCCTAGACAAGGAAGATAATATCCAACACAAAGGAATAGACATGATCAAATTATGACCTAAGAAAACAACAAAGGGGGCCATAACTAGGCACTAAATATCAGTTATGGAAAACACATTCAGACATTTAGGCTTAGGTGAGGGACTAACATAGGTGATATTACTAACACCAATAAATAATCTCAAGATGATGGGAGGCCTCATGGTCATCTTTTGGATTTGAGTGCAACATGGAAAATGCATGTACAACATAATGTTATATATGATTTATTAAATTTATGCTTTTAATTACAATTATTCACTTCTAAGAGTAGCACGATTACATAATGGCTATACCAATGATTGATTACTTAGTGGGTCCATCAAGCTACATCTTTTTGTTCATATAATGGGCCTCTCCCCTATCTACTCAATACAAAGTTCAACCCCATGATATCACACTTATATGTTTGATATATCACAAATGCACCATGCTTTGTTGCTAATGAAATTCAATGATCATGTTGCCCTTATTGAAGTTGTGATATCTTGGTCCTATAATGCTCGTTGGAAAAATAGAAGTGGAAACAATGGAGGCTAGTGCCATTATCCATGTCTTTCCACACTGCTCTATAATCCTCTCCATAGATTCAAATTTCTATCGAATTTTGGAGGATTGAACTCATGCTCTATGTTTTTTTTTCACAATATTCCAAAAGTTAGTCCCTTCAATGAAGAAATAGGTGCAAGTTGGGAACAAATAATGATCTCATATAATGCTTAGGATTTTCACTTCTAACCTCACAAATTATGTGTATCGTAAAGGTTTAGCCATGTTCTTGCTTAGATAAAAGGTTAGTACATTGCCTACTATGTATTTTAAGTTCAAACATTCAAGTTGCCATAACAATGCACCTACTACAATGTAACTTGCATTTTGAATTTAAGATTTTTAGATTCCCACTAGTTCTATGCTTTTTTAGGTTTTTTTTTTATTTAAATATAAATCTCTCCTTATATAGTCTATTTGTAAATATCATTGCAACTTGCATTTTGAATTTAAGATTTTTAGATTCCCACTGGCTCTATGTTTTTTTAGGATTTTTTTTTATTTAAATATAAATCTCTCTTATATAGTCTGTTTGGAAATATCATTTTGCAATAACTTTAGATTTCATTTTGTCCATGAAGTTTATGCTTTGACTTCTAAAAACTATTTAAATCATAAATATATATGCCAATGCATTGAAAACCCCAAACCAGTTAGTCCCTTCATGCAATTCATGGCTATTAAGACTCACGTGAAAGCTCAATATATGGACCCACATTGGCCTTTAGAGTTTAGCGCTTAAGTGTTTGTTGTTGCTTTTTTTTCTATGTAGAAATCTAAGCGAGCCTACATGGTTCGCTATTTGCATGAAATCAATAACACTTATTGGGTCGAATGTGGGAATTATTGTGTGAAACATTAAAATTTGGACAATTTGGTGAGTTTACGGTTTCATTTCATTTACGGTTTTGGACCCATTGCGCTTTGAACATACCTTTTGTGAAAAACAACACATGGGGAAGTCCACCTTGTGGTGTTTGTTTGAGTTCATTGTTTTAATTTGAATTGCATGTCATTTTTGTTATGCAAAATCCCTCCAACCATGCAATGAACTTGCCCCTCCTTAGATGAACTTGTCAACTCAAACAAAAGCACTCATTTTCTCATTCAAGTAACCAGAAGTAATTTCAATTCAAGTTGTGTTCAACATGGCAATAATTTCATGTGGAGGTTTGTTTTTTGTTTCTTTGTTTTTTAAGTAATGAGAAGCCCACTTCCAATATGTAAATGCTACATTATTTATTTGAATATAATGTCGATTGTGCATGTTATTTGATCTCGAGAGTGATGAAAATGGTTGTATATTTCTCAATCTTATTATATGTTGAATATTTTTTATGAGTGTGACTTCTTTTGTTGGATATGTTGATGTTTTGAGTTATCTTCATTCACAATACTCATTTGGATTGATTGGATGGTATGTATACCATGATCAGGAAACTCTTAGTGTGTGATTTCATGACCAATAGAAACCTTTAGGAGCATTTGGACACTTGAAAATGATGTATAGTGAGTTTTATGAATATTCTTTTGAATCTATATTGCCTTCTCTGATGAAGCTTAGCAATGACCTTTGTACTCCATAATAGTTTTCCTTTTAGATCATATAACATGCATCATCAATGCACAAGCTATGAACATTATTTTATAGTGGTAATGGATTATAAGTCTCTCTTTTCAAGCTTCATCCCTACATTTTCTTGGACACAACAAAATATGATCAAGTTTTTTCTCTAGAAAATAAAATGGCAAGGGTTTCCAAGCATGTATTCTTATTGCCAATTCATTAGGTTTTATGATGGTCTACAATCCTTTCCATATTACGAGTTCAAGTAGGTTTTTATTTTCAAAAGTTCAATTGTAGGTGTTATTTTGAATCCATCTTGGCTTTTGTGATGGACTTAATGCCAAAACCAATAATGTACAATAGTCATCAGGAAACAATAGGCTCCATGTGCCATGAAAGGTATCAATTCACTCCTTGCAAGTATCCAATACCACCCAAACCCACAAAAGGTATACATATTGAGTTGATGGTGGTACTAATTCATAACTCTCAACATTGTCCCTCATCACTTCGCAAAAAATGAAACCACTCCTCCAATAAGAATGAGCATCCAAGACATTACTATGACTAAAAGTCATACTCAATTGTGTGCATTGAACAAGCCATCGTAGCAACCACAAACAACACAAAACCCCTATTACCATTACTTGTTTCAGCCAACATCACAACCTCAACATACATGCAGCCTTTCAAATTTCCATGAAGGAGATGAAGCATTTAGAGGGACAATCAATAGCAACACTCCAAGAAGAACTAAATCATATGTGCTACATTTTGATGGACAAGAAGAGCTTCATTTGGCATCAAATTTTCAGCCACATAAATGAGTGTCTTCATGAAGCATTCTCTCGACACAGAAACATCCCATTTGAAGGTTCCTTTACTATACTTGTCAGATAATTGGGCCAATTACCACTTGTAAAGGACATTCCAATGTATGTAGGAACGTCACATAGCAACACACTTTGGTGAGGCTTTGACAAAGTAACTATGTTTTCAAAACATATAACATCTTATATGATTCATTATAAAAAAAATTAAAACTGGAAACAAAGGGAAGCTTGTGCCATTGTCCATTTCTTGCCATGCTACTCTGCAATCTTCTTCATAGATTCAAATTGCAACATTGATTTCTACCAGAAAAACTCATGCTCTACAAAAAATTTCTTAATATTCCAAATGAATTTGGTGGATTTGATGAAGAAATACTTGTAAATCGGGAACAAAATAGAAAATTATACAATGCTCGACATGTTGATCACAAACCTCACAAATTATGTGCATGAAAGATGATTTCCTATGTTCTTGCTTGTGTTGGGAAATGTAGCTCAAATATGAACTTCTTGCACAGGTTCAATGTGAACATGTAGGAAGTGGTTCGAGAAATTTCTTTAGTGACCCCTTAAGAAAAGTGGGAAATATTCCCATCTTGTAATTCCGCTTGAAAAAATAAAAGAAAATGTGAAAGTCTTATGTTTTAAAGTCAATTAGTCTTAGGAATCTAAATAAAATGTTTTAGAAGTTCTACAAATTTGGTGACTTAGATTAGGATTTAAGTTGAGTCGTACATCTCATGATTGAGATACATGGCAACTAGGATCGAGGAGATCAGTTGCTAGGATTGGGGATATTAATTATCTTCTATCAAAGAATAAATAGGACAATATAGGAGAGGTCAACCCCATACATGAAAAGAGAGCAAGATAAAGTAGGAGAAGGGCAAAGTGCATTCAAGGAGAAGAAGAGTAGATTACTTAAGTGACTAGCAAGTACAATAGACCATACACTGATGTAGTATTATTTTCTATGTATAGCTCATACACCTTTAAATTTGCAGGCTATACTTTATCTTATGTGATTGCTTGAGTGTGCTTCAATGTTGAGAAGGAGGGAAGGGCGATATGTTGTTTAGAACAAGTAGGAAAAGAGCAGGTTGTACTTTTGTAGCTTTTTCTTTCTTACATAGGTTGTACACTTCAGATCTAGGAGATTTAATGATCATACAATTGTTGGTTCAAATAGGTTGTAGAGGTTACCTTGTAAGCTTTGATCAAAGGAATGAAAACCTAATTAGAAGGTCACCATTGTTCATTTTTCAATTGTTGAGTGATGGATGCAATGTTCAAAAATTTAATTTTCTACAGTTAAATAAATTTTTTCTTCAAGTTATTTAATGAGAGAACATTAGGACCACAATGACATATGCTTGAAAATTTTACATGGTATCATAGCTATATCTATGGTTTAGATCCTAAAGGGTTTGTGGTAGTAAATCAAATGCCAAAAATAAGGACCAATAGTTAGAGGGTTTCGATACTCCTTTTTTTAAGGACTAATTTTCATATCTAGGAGTTTGTGCATTAGATCTTAGAGATGGCCTCAACTAGCCTCAAATTTGAGGACAAATTGGATGGTGCCTCAAATTTCTTGTCATGGAAAGTGAGGATTACACTCTTATTAGAAGAGAATGATATATGGGATATTGTCAAGGATTTTGAGTCTTTGCCAACAAGTATGCAACAATTGGAAGCTCGAAAGAAGAAGGAAGTCAAGGCCAAGTGGATGATCATAGATTCCATAAAGGATCATTTGATCCCTCATAAATTCGAGAAGAAGATGACAAAGGAGATGTTCAATGCCCTAGTTGGCCTCTACTAGAGTGAGAACATAAATAGAAAGGTGATATTGTGAAACAAACTCAGATCCATAGAGATGACCATATCAAATTCAATCACCAGTTACCTTATGAAGGTCACATAGTTTGGTGAACAACTTGCGACAGTTAAGGAGAAGATTACATATGTAGAGTTGGTGAGCATGGCACTAAATGGATTCCCAACTTCATAGGAACCATTTTTCAAACGTATTTTTTCTCGTGAGAACCTTCCTAACCTTGAAAGGTTGTAAGATGAGTGTATCCAAGAGGAGACTTGGATGGAGTCAAAGGCCAACAAGAAGGGCGGTGACGAGTACAAATAAGGGCAGAGGTAAAGGACCCAACACGGGTAAGGGAAAGAGTGAGGACTCAGCCTCATAGCAAGGAAAGAAGGACTTGAGTAAAATCAAGTGTTTCATTTGTCATAAGCATGATTATTATGCATCATAGTGTCCATATAGGAAGAAGGGTAAAGGGAAGCAACAAAAGAAAGTAGAAACTTTTGTAGAAACTCAAATGAATGGCTTTACTGCCAAGTTCGAGAAGGATTTCTTGATGGTATCTTGCCTTTCTACCGACACAATTCCTAAGAATGCATGCTATGTGGACAGTGGGGCATCTTGTCATATGACATCATCCCAACAACTATTTTCTAGTCCAAGGAAGTAGGACTCGAGAGTACATATTGAGCTTGGTGATGATGTCGAGTACCCAGTGGTAGGAATTGGTACTATTCCCTTCCAGCTCGAGTTAGATAGATCTTTAGATTTTGACGATGTCTTGTTTGTTCCAAGTATCAGAAAGAACTTGCTTTCAGTTTCTATTATGGAGGATAATGATTTTGCAATTGAGTCCAAAAACCAACAAGTCCTCATCATGCCGAAAGAATCTATCCCAAATATCACACAACTAATAAGGGTTAGAGAAGGTAATATTTATGGGTTGCAAGGTGAACTTGTTCAAGCCCTATTTGATAATAATGATAGCATGTGYGAGTTGTGGCACCTGCATCACAAGGTGTTGCCTATTATGAGGGAGATACTCACAATCATCTAGAGCTCARTATTGAGCAACAAGGAGTAGAAGAGGATGCATGATTGGCAAGCATGCCAAGGCTAATTTTCCAAACAATGAGCATAGGTCTAAGGAGATTCTAATMCTAGTGCACCYAGATGTTTGTGGACCAATCTCAATAGCATAAATTTCATGAAGCATGTACTAGTAGCATCAATTTCGAGAAGCATGTACTAATAGCATCAATTTCGAGAAGCATGTACTAGTAGCATCAATTTCGGGAAGCATGTACTAGTAGCATCAATTTCGAGAAGCATGTACTATATTTCCTTCATTGGTGATTTCTCTCACAAAACTTGGATCTACTTCCTAAATACCARGGATGAGGTTTTTAGTAGGTTTAAGGAGTTTAAATCTCTAGTTGAAAACTAGACAGGGAAAAAGATCAAAGTCTTGAGATTGGACAATGGGGGTGAGTATAACTCCAAGGAGTTTGAGGGTTTTTGTAAGGAGGCACGAATCAAGAGGGAGTTGATTGTGTTGTACAACCCATAGTAGAATGGGGTTGTAGAGCAAAATGATCGATCCATCATAAGGGTAGTTAAAGCCATGATTCATGATTAGGACTTGTTGATGTTTCTTTGTGTAGAGACATACAACACAATAGTCTACATCTAGAACCTATGTCTTCATTGGATCTTGGAGGACAAGACACGAGAGGAATTCCCTTATGTGAAGCTATAAGTGAGTCATTTACACATCTTTGGTTTTTGAATTTATATCCATGTATTGGTATAAAAGAGGACTAAGTTGGAACCCTCCAGTGGGAAGGTTTTTTTTGTAGGTTAGTGAGAATTCAGAGGCCTATAGGGTCTATATTACATAGTATAGGAAGACAAGAGTGAGCAGGGGTGTAAAGTTTGAGGAAGAATTTACATTTAGGAAGTCTCGTGAGCCTATTCCAGTGATAGAGGATGAGGAGTCAGAAGCTCCGAAGGTTGAGCCAGTGTTACCAGTTATTTCGAGAGTAGTACAACAACCTTTAGGTGAAGAGGAGAAGACATTAGCCCCTTCCACTTCAGTCATGAGACCTCAATTGTTCACTTAGACATCGAGGGATGCTTGATAGCATGTTGAGGATCCTAGGAGCACATTTAGAGACAATAGACTTTCAAAGAAGTTTCCAGACTACATGGCATTGATGAGAAACATCATAAATTCCATGACTTCCAGTTATCAGGAGGAAGTAGACTGCCAGGTATGGTGGGAGGACATGGTGGATAAGTACACATCCATCATGAAGAATGATGTTTGGGACATAGTGTTAAGATTGGAGGGGAAGTCAGTAGTGAGTTCTAGGTGGCTCTACAAGATCAAGCATGTAGCAGATGGAAACATGGAGAAGTTCAAGGCAAGTTTCATGGCGAGAGGGTTCTCCTAGAAAGAGGGAGTGGAATGTGAAGAGACATTTTCTCCAGTCGCCAAGTACACTTCCATTAGAGCATTTATGTCCTTAGTTTCATTTGTGGGATGGATGATACATTAAATGGATGTGAAGACAACTTTCTTTAATATGATAATTGAGGAAGAAGTGTACATAGAGAAACCTCATGGATTTGAGGTAAATGGGAGAGAGTCCCATGTTTGCAGGGTTAAGAAATCCATGTTTGTACTAAAGTAGGAAAAACGAGCATTGTATTCGAGGATAGATGGATATTTGTAGAGTACAGGGTTCACCAAAAGTGAAGCAAATCCTAACTTACATTATATATTTGTTGGGACTGATCTACTCATTTTGGTGTTGTATGTGGATGACTTGTTTCTTATAGGTGTAGAGAAGCTCATTGCAAGGTGTTAGCATTAAGAATCACCCTCATACTGCAAGAGGATAAACCCAGTACCCATCAAAAGTTTAAGATATTTTTTGGTTTGAGTAGGTGGATCAACAAGACTTTAAAGAAAGGAAAAGACAACAGATATCACTGCAGATCAGTGATGGACCATTGGGCTATGGATTCACAGACAGTCCGCACAATGAATGCATTTAAGCTCCCTATCAGACAAATTATTTGCATAATGATGAAGAGAAGAATAAGAGAATAACATAAAGACTAATATTCTCTAAGGAGATATCCTCTCTGTAAAGAGAATTTAGATGTGTCTGAACATAAAACAATGATAAATAGGCGAGCTTGCATTAGATCCTCTACTGCATCAGGAATCTATCAATCAAAGGCAAATTTTAATCCTTAAAATCAACAATACATTAAGACAAGATGAAGAATATAACAGAGAACATAGAAGACAAATCTGATGAAACAACTCATATGAGTCTTCAATAACAATACAATTTACAACGACATGCCCCTCCGGCTTATAAACTGAAATATACAGTCATAAAGA
This sequence comes from Picea engelmannii, assembly GCA_009831015.1. Taxonomy (NCBI): domain Eukaryota; kingdom Viridiplantae; phylum Streptophyta; class Pinopsida; order Pinales; family Pinaceae; genus Picea; species Picea engelmannii. Next base: position 531,809 of record ML805579.1, read on the forward strand.
TTTCTCAAAACCTCCTCCGGTCTTGGGCCTGAACCCCCCTCCCCTCCTTTACATATCATTCATCTGATGTATTTATAATCAAAACAGTAGCTAGTGTCTTCTCTTATCTGTCTTGTTCCTTCTGTGAGAAGGAAACTCGAATAAATCTGGGCCTAGAAGAAAAACTGCCCTCTGTGGTACTTCGGGCCGACAACTTTCTGTCTCCTCGACCATACCCTCCATGCTTCCATTTAAGGGGGGTAGTCGATAGTTCAACCACCAGTCCTTTTTTCATTAACTGATTTCTCCTTAGGATCAGGATGTGGAAAAACTGCCCTCTGCGGTACTTCGGGTTGACAACTTTCTGTCTCCTCAGCCAGACCCTCCATGCTTCCATTTAAGGGGGTAATTGATTGTTCTCTTTCCTCTAGTGATAGACTGGTCACGGTCTGCTAACGCTTTGCTTCTCCTTGTGATGCTCCTTCCATGATTTGGCTTCATACCCAGTTTATGTTGCCATGCGTTGATCTTAGATTGGACCCCATATAAGCATGTGATTGTGAAAGCTTCCAAGGACGGTTTGGGTCCACACCGCTTTGGCCCTCGCAATCCACCACCAACTGCCACATACCTCTTTATCTATACTGTGGTTTCGATTGCTCGATCGCTCTAAGATTTTAGTGTTCGAGCACTTTCTGTCCTCGCAATAAAGTGTGGCCATCAATCTGATGCAAATCCGCGATCTGGGAAACCTTGCTATTTTAGCGCCCACACTAAAATTTATCCATTTGCCAACTCCATAATCCTTTTAACCGTGTTTATTGATGGAGCCAATTTTTGTGCTTGGGAGCTTTGAATGCTGAGGAGGAATACCTCCCAGAGGATGATCTCCTGAATCTTATGTGGTGGCCTGACGTCATTGTGCTGACGTGTCATGGGAAGAAGGGTGACACGTGTCACATGGAAATGGGCGAATGATGCAACCCAATGACCTGGAATGAGTGCCACATGTCAAGGCCAGATGGAAATCACTTGTCTCCATGGATGAGTGCCACTAGTCATGATAAATGAGCGCCAAGTGTCTTCGACACTTTGGGGTTTGGAGATCCGGTCGATATTCCTTTCTTACCTACTGTAAAGATCAATGCTCCTTGTTGATTTGAGATTAACAGTCCACAATTACTTCGGGAGTTTTGCTTCAGGCCTTTTCAATGCACAGTTCTTACAATCCTCTGGAGTGGCATATCTCTGAAGTGAGAGATCTGCCTCCACGTGTCCTCTTGGTTTGGACAGCCGAGATTCACTTCAGGGGTTCGAGCTTTGGGAATTTTCAATGCATAGTTCTTGCAATCCTTCGTAGTGTCGTATCTCTGAAGTGAGAGATCTGGCACCGCGTGTCCTTGTTGATGGATGGTCAAGCTAAACTCTGAGCTTCAGGCCTTCGGGAGTCCTTTACTCACTCAACTTCTGCTCTCTCCCTCCCAGAGTACGAGATTGCCTGACACGTGTCCCTTGTTTGAAGATCAACGACCATGAGTGGTTGCAAAGATTCAACTTGCTCACTCTTTAATTTCCTTCCTGATCTCTGCAAAGCGAAGATGCTCATTCACAGCGGGATCAATATGTACCCTTGATCTGTTGATCCAGCAAGATCAACGATCTTGAGCGATTGCGGGCTCACAACTTGCATAAAACTTAATTTGCTTCCTGATCCCCGCAATGCCTCCCCACCGTCGATCTCTCTCCAATGAGATCTGACGATCATGACTTAATCTTTGCTTGTTTGTACGGTTGATCTTTCTCTCGCTCGAATCTTACGATTGAAAATTGAACCCGTTTGTTTTCTTGTATTTCACGCCCGAAATGGACTGCTCTGAATGTTGCATTTGCTCATGGTTTTTCCCTACACATACAACAGACTTGACCGACCTGTCTTTATCAACTAGAAGAGGAAAAACTTATAGGAAGGAAAGCAGAAAAGAGAGAGACTCGGTAGAAGTGCAGACCTAGGTTTTAACAATAACTACATATGACCCATGACAACTTTATGTGCTAACATTTGGCTCCACACGAGATGGCATGCTCCCTATTAGTTGCCAAGAACGAGCATCTTCAATGTCTTATCCTAGGGCTACGGGGTCACTTATTCAAATACTAAAAGCAAACTAAAAACTGAAAAGCTTGCACACATGCTTATTTATATACAATACCCTACCGTAACTAACCTTTACAATGCTCAGGTGAAGATAAAATTCCACCATAGCCACCCAAGCTGTTTGGTAACATAATTCTTCTCTTTACTGCAAATGATCCATAAAAGGTAAGGGAAGTATGCCAGTAGAATGAAAACATGTTTTGGAACACTGAAAATACCCCCAAATGATGATAAGATGAATAATTTTGCAGGCTCCAATGCTTTTGGAAAGTTCAACTCCATATATAACCCCACAAGGACATAAAATTTAAAATAAGGCATGCTAAACTGGTAAAAAGTTGCCTCCTTTATTTCATCAGTGCTCACCTGTTGTTTGATGTTCTTTGCATGTACAAGTGGATAAAGGATTGATGCAGGCTTGATAATCCCAGGTGATATCTACTCATTTATAAGTGTTTGACATGAGATAAGTTGCACATTTAGCTCTTCCTTTTTTCCTTCATGACTCTCTCAAGGATCAAATTCATAATTATCATATACATTAACCATGCTACGAGGTTCCAAAGAAGCCATGAAATAACTTTGTTCTTCATCATCTTCGCTGGGATATTCATCAAAAATTGGTTGTTCTTGGTCAGCATTTGAAACAACTTCTTCATCATAAGAAGGGCTGCTAAAGACACTTGTTTCAAGAACAGAGATATCCTTTGCATTTTCTCCATAAGAGCAGCAAACAAAATCTGCCTTCAAATATGAAAAGCTAGGAAAAAACAAAGAGGAATCTTTTCTAGTTTTTTTTAACTAACTTATCATTTATCTCAACTTCATAGTTAGGAGAAATATCTATTGATGTATACACTTGCTCTTCGACATTAGAATATTCAAAAGAGACATGTTGATCTTCATAAACATTTAAAACAATAGATACATCTTATATGATGCCAGATGTTTCTATGTTATTTCTATCAAAATGAATATCATTCAACACCTCTTGATCTTCGTGGAAAATGCTTTCTTCCATAATAAATGCTTCATCACAAATCTAGTTTTCGTGACTACCAGAATCTTTATGAAGCAAAGAAAACTCATCACAACAATTTTCATAAAGATACTCAGCTAAAAATACTCTTTACAAAACGAATTGAAGGTTGCATGAAAACCTGTCAACGAGCTAATGCTTGCAATGGGAAGAGATCAACACCAATCACAGAAATCCCCTCTAATGAATACTTGAAAATATTTATCTGAACATCTTCATGCACAATATGAAGTTGATGAATAAAATCATGAAAATCCAACAAATGTTCAGCTAGTACCTCCCACTATTCTCCTCGAAATTTAGGAAGCCTACTTTCCCATTCATCTCTACTAGGCTCTGGATTAGGGAAACCAACTATCTTTAAAAAATCGCAGAAAGCATAACTCTGAGCTAAAATCTTGTCCATTTCAAACCAGTGGAGTCGCTAATAGATTTCCGAACAATGGAGTCACCATGGTGAAAGATGAGCAGTCAGGACAATGTGTCCAACTTCAGTTCACCATCTAAAACTGGATCTCTTTGTTGTCGTTCTCCGAGGGAAGATATATTCACTTTCATCCCCGGAAATGACGCCATTAATGTTAGCACTAAGAATCACCCTCAAACTGTAAGAGGATAAGCCCGGTACCCATCAAAAGCTTAAGATAAGTTTTGGTTTGAGTAGGTGGATCAATGAGACTTTAAAGAAAGGAAAAGACAACAGATATCCTTGCAGATCAGTGATGGACCATTAGGCTATGGAGTCATAAACAATCAGCTCATTGAAGGCATTTAAGCTCCCGACCGGACAAAAGATTTGCATAATGATGAAGAGAAGAATAAGAGAATAACATAAAGACGAATATTCTCTAATTAGAGATCCTGTCTGCAAAGAGAATTTAGATGTGTCTGAACAATAATCTATCAATCAAAGGCAAATTTTAATCCTTATAATCAGCAATACATTCAGATAAGATGAAGAATAGAACAGAGAACATAGAAGACAAATCTGATGAAAAAACTCATATGAGTCTTCAATAACAATACAATTTACAACTACATGCCCCTCCGACTTACAAACTGAAATATACAGTCATAAACATTTCTCAAAACCTCGTCCGGTCTTGGGCCTGAACAATAGTTGGTGTCTTCTCTTGTCTTCTCATCATTGCCTTGACTAATTCTTCAATGGTTATGTTATTTCTTTCAACCACACCATTATGTTGAGGATTGTGAGGGACAATGAGCTCTCTCCTAATCCCAACTTCTTTACAAAAGACAACGAGTTCCTTGGAGGTGTATTATCCTCCATTATCAGATCTTATTGTCTTGATATTCTTATCTGTTAGGTTCTCTACTTTAGCCTTGAATTCTTGGAATTTTCTAAATACTTCATCCTTGGTCTTTAATAGATACAACCATGTCTTTCTTGAGAAGTCATCTATAAACATTACATAGTAAAGAGATCCTCATAGAGACTTCACTGGCATAGGTCTACATACATCATAATGTATTAGGTCTAATATCCTTTTGGATCTATTCTCACTGCTTGGGAAAGGTTTCTTAATGTTCTTCCCAAGTGCACATCCTCTGCACAAACCTTCATGTGATGACTATAATTTTGGTATGGGTACAACCATCTATTTCAGGGATGGCAAGGCTTGATAGTGAAGGTGATCATACCTTCTATGCCATAACTCACTAGGGTTGATTTCATCATGTACTGGGCCTTGAGTATTTTGACCAAGGCTTGCGTATTCCGACCTAGGAGTTTATATAACGTTCCTTTGTGGGCTCCAATAACTCTAGTATTTTCTATCTTGGAGTCTTTAGACCATACACAAATTTTTCCATCCACAAAAGATACTCTATCTCCTTTCTCTTCTAAACATGAAATAGATACTAGATTCTTTTTCAAACCAGGAACATATAAAACATTACTAAGATGAATAGAGTTACCTGATTCCATTTTGATAGTAGCTTGTCCAATTCCCTTGACTGCATAAGAGTTATTGTCTCTAAGCTCTACTTTATGAGGTGTCTCATTTTCCTTCATGCTTCATAAATTCTTACGGTCACCTATCATATGCGTTGAAGCTCCACTATCGATCAACCACATGTCATCTTCAATGGCTCGAGTAAGGGATGAATAATAGAAGAAATATTCTTCATCATGCTTTGCCTTCTTTGAGGGTTCCTCATCATTGACAGCTGATGTGTGATGCCTCTCTTTTCTCTTCCTTGTTAGTTTAGGACAATTCCTTTAGTAGTGGCCATAATCATGGCATTCAAAGCATTGTACCTTTGACATATCTCTCTTGAACTTCTTTCTTGAATCAGATCTTTTCTTAGCTCCATGTCTTTTAAACGTTTTTGCAAAGGCTTGAGCATCTTCTTCCTTATAAGGTTTTCCCTTGGAGTTTAACCTCGTCTATTCTTTTTCACAACATGTCCAAAATTTTCTAATGTTGGAAACTCCTTACTTGTATTCATACTTGCAACAAATGCATCCCATGATCTAGAGATACCATTGAGTGCTATGTTCACAACTTCCTTTTCTGGGATGACTTCTTCAATAGCTTGTAGGTGATTTCTCAACCGAGAAATCCTCACGAAGTATGAAGCTATGGTGTCATCCTTTGTCATCTTTATGTCACAGAGTTCATTCTTCAGACTCATCACTTTTCAAATATTTCTCATTGAGAAAAGGTTTGTTAGGGCATCCTACATCTTCTTGGATGAGTCAAGATGAGAGATGTGGGGTATCAAGTGATACTTTATAGAGTCCACTATGATACTCATAACATTAATGTCATTATCCTTGAACTTCTCCAATGTTACAACGTTCTGAGGTTCCTTCTCTTTTCTTGCTTCAAACTGTGGTTCCATGATATTTCCTTTCACGATATCTAGGATTTTATTCTTGGCAAGGATGAGGTCAATCCTTGTCTTCCATGCTCTGAAGTTTAAAGCCCCTTCTAACTTGTTTTCTAACTTCATTGAGTAAGTCATTACTTCTTTGACTTGGTCAACCTTTGACTTTGACCAAAAACTCAAACTTAACACCTTGGCTTGCTAAGAGTACCAGGAGGTGTGCTTGGCTAGGGTGCACTAGGCTATCCAAGAATTAGGTCAAGTGCTTCACTTAAGGTGCCTCAACAAGAGGGTTAGGGTTTCGTTGCTGCAATAAAACTCTGACTGCAACTGAGCAAATCCTCCCAATCTACCTTCCAATGGTTAGACTGTCTAAAGATAGTGTGGGCCCATAACTTGTTAAAATAATAGGTGTGCTCATTTCACCATAGACAATATCACTATATTATCACCCAACCATAGGCACAAATGCCACCCCCGAGCACCTTAGACTTGATAGACATAATAATTTTGGAAGAAATCACTAGAACCAATAGCCAAACAAGGTAGCGTACCTCTCTCCAAAGCTAGCGTACCAAGCAGAAAGTCCAAACCATAACCAAAGACCAAGGCACTACTGCAACAACTGCAACTCTCAACCAATCATGTGCACCACTAGTCCTTATGCAATTGTGAGAGTGAGTGAGTGAAAATGAGCTCAAACACCCTCTATTTATAGTCCTCCAAGTGACCTAACTGTGCTGACTTCTTCTTTTGGAGGCTAATAATTTAATATAAATTATTCTCTTGAGACAACTTGTCTTCTAGGGTTATTACCCAACTAATTAGGGTTTCTCTTGCTTCCCAGAATGTTCTAGTCTCATCAAAGGTTACATGTAGAGGTTAATACCTCCCATGGCTACTGTAACATCAATAGAAGCATGGAATAAAATTAAGCCAGATGTAAGCCACTTCCTTGTATTTGGTAGTGTAGCATGGGCTCACATTCCTAATGAGAAAAGGAAAGCTTTACAACCGAAAATTGAGAAGTTTGTTTTTGTTAGTTATTCTGAAGATGTCAAAGGTTATAGACTTCTTCAACCTCATTCTAATAAAATTATTATTAGAAGCGATGTAAAATTTGATGAAAATTTCTTGGCCTATGATCCTAATTTGATGTTTGTGCCCTCCATGGCTTGTGAACCATCTTCGACGTTTGTGCCATCTTTTGTTCCTATTCTGGTTTATTTTTCTTTAGCCGATGACAATGAGGATGAAAATCCACCTCTACCTACTCACCCTCCTCCAGATGAGTGCATTGAACATGAACCTGCACCAGTACCACCACTTCCCAGTTGGGTTCTTTCAACTTGAGAAGCAACTGGTGATCTTGCTAGTAATCTTTCAGATCAACGTCGAACATGTTCACAGTTCTAGCGAGCCTCTTCTCTTTTGGCTCAAGTTTCATAAACTCATGATCTAGAGACATTTGCAGAAGCTTCAGGGCATCCAGGTTGGGATACAACAATGAATGAAGAGTATCACTCTTTAATAATGAACAATAATTGGGATCTTGTACCTATTTTGAAAAAAAAAAAACTTGTTAGATGTAAATGGGTGCACAAAACTAAGTATGCATCATATGGAAGTGTTGGAAGACACAAGGCATGATTCATTGGCAAAGGATTCTCTCAAGTTGAAGGCATTGACTATAATGAAACCTGTGCCCTTGTAGCCAAAATGGATTCCATATACCTTGTTCTTGCCCTTGCTTCCTCACATAAATAGGAGGTCTATCAAATGGATGTTAAATCCGCTTTCATGCATGGGTATTTGCAAGAATAAATCTACATGGAACAAGCTCTTGGCTATGTCCAGAATGACTCTAGCCTTGTTTGTCGCCTTAAGAAATCTTTTTGTGGTCTTAAAAAGCTCCTCGAGCTTGTTGTGCCAAAATGGATAGCTTTCTTCTTGACACTAGATTTTCTAGATGTCATTTTGACCCTAATGTCTATACCAAGAAAATAGGAAGCCATCTCATAATACTTATTCTTTATGTTGATGACCTTATCCTCACTAATAGTGACCATAAACTTTTAAACCATGTGAAAACTAGCCTTAAGAAGAAATTTGAAATGACCGACTTAGGCTATTTGCATTATTTCCTTGGCCTCAAAGTTTTGAAAACCAAGGATTTTTTCTTTTCCAATCTAAGTATGCATGCGACCTTCTTCGTCGTTTTCACATGGAAAATTCTAAACTAGCCCCTGCTCTCTTCCACTCCATAGTCAAACTTGTTGCAACCTGTACTTCTCCCGAAGTTGATGCCACTTTGTACTATCGGTTAGTTGGTATCCTCTTATACTTGAATCATACTCTTCTTGATATTTTCTTTGATGTTGGTCTTGTTGCCTGATATATGCAAACACCCCATGAAATCCATTGGAAAGCAGCTAAAAGGATACTTCGGTACGTTCGAGGTACAATTCAATTCGTGATACATTACAACTTAGGGGGGACTCCTTTATTGGTTGGTTTCACTGATTTAGATTGGCCCGACAACCCTGATGATCGAAAGTCTATTGCAGGTTATGTTTTCATCCTTGGTTCAAGACTTATCATTGGGGCCTGTAAGAAACAATAGGCTATTTCTCTTTCTTCAATAGAAGCAGAGTATCGAGTAACGACTAATGCAAGTCAGGAAGCCTTGTGATTTCGACAGATCCTTTCAGAGTTTGGATTCCGATAGCAGCATCCGACCACTTTGGTGCGACAATCAGAGTGCCATCAAGCTCGCCAAAGATCCAGTTCAATATTAGTGCGACAAACACATCAAGCTACACGTGCACTTCATTAGAAAGCTCATTCATGATCGAGTTATTGAAGTGCTCTTTTTCCCTACAAAAGTTAAAGTTGCAGACATTTTCACAAAGTCTCTTACATAAGCGAAGTTTTCCAAACTTAAATCTATGTTAGGAGTTTAAGAAGTTGTCAATAAGGGGGGATAGGCTCTAATGCCTCCTTCCTTCTCCTATTGTGTCACCTTTATAAATCCTTCAATCCTATCCCAAGTTTTTCTTAAGGGGGGATGTTAGGTTATTTAGACACTTAGGAGTTAGTTAAGATCAACTTGGTCTAATGTGTCGTTAGGTAAAAGTTTGTTTCTTTAACATACATTAGTATGCATTTGTAGTTAAGTAATCCAAAGGCCATGATATGTTCTCGACATACAATGATCCGACGACTCATATTCTCCTCGATCTTAACGACTACATTGATTCATGGCTTAACACCCAATTGGTCCATGTCTCTATTTAAAGAGCATGAAGAGCAATTTACCGATGATCAATTGTGAGAAACTCTCTGTAACTTTTTTCTTTTCAATTAATAAATTGCTCCAAGTGGCCGCATTGGCTGGGGCCCTGGATGTTTCCCCATAAGGGTTTTACCATGTAAAATCATCAGTGTGTTGATCTTTGATTTGGATGTGTGAGTGGTTATTGAAGGTGTTTGTCCTCTATTGGAATGCTTATGTTGTCGAACATAAGCTTCTTGCACCATGAAAGATATGTGGTCCACTCCTTGCAAGTATCCACTACCACCCAATAGCCACAAAAGGTACACACATTGAGTTAATCGCGGTACTCATGCACAACTCTCAACATTGTCCTATTCACTCCACAAAAAAAAACCACCCCTCGATTGAAAATGTCAAGACTAGAAAGTCATACTTGATTGGTTGCATCAAACAAACACTCCTAACAACCACAAACAACATAAACCCTCCCTTGCTATTGCTTTCTTTGACTGACAACGCAACCTTTGACATAACTACATCAATCATACATATATCCCATCAAATTACCATAAAGAAAATGAAGTCTATAGAGAACAAACACTAACAACTCTTCAAAAACAACTAAAACATATTTGCCACATTCTCATCAACAAGATGAACCTCATCCACAATAAAATTTTAACCACATAAATGATTACCTTCACAAAACATTTCTTCAACATAGAAAACATCACCATTGAAAAATGATCTATTATATTTGTATTTGTTGGAAACTTTATCTAATACATTTATAACATAGAAGAATGAGAGGACCAAAATCCCCCAAAACACTGTAAACCATAACCATAACATGAGATCTCTATTAATTTTCATTTTAAAAATGCCTATATAACCTATTTTAAATTTCTATTTAGATTTTATGTTTTTCAAATATTCTATATGATAATTTAATATATATTACAAATATAACTATTTTAAATTTTCATTTAGATTTTATGTTTTTCAAATAATTTATATAATAATTATATATATATTATAAATATAATTATTTATTTTTTTTGGAAATAACTTCGTGTTATTTTGTCTTTAAAAATGAATTATTTCAAAGATATACAACATTTTAATGGTGTTGGTTAAATGTTCATTTTTTGAGTTTTTAAGTAGGAATTGGTTGGAATCAAAGGTTGTAAAGACAAAATTTTTATTTTCTGTTGTTTAAATTGTTTTTCCGAATGTATAAATGAATTCAAAGTGCTGAAAAACCCCTGGGACCATCAGATTATACAAATTTAGCCACTCAAATTTATAAATCCAATCATTATCACTGAAAAATCAAAGAAAAAAAAAGCTAAAAAACCCATAAAAATAAGAACGTTTAGAATACCCCATTCTAATAATAAACACTACGGTGTGCCTTAGCTAAAAATAAGAACGTTTAGAACACCCCATTCTAATAATAAACATTACGGTGTGCCTTAGCGCGAGGGATAAGTCTAGTATCTTTCTTTGACCTAATTGCAAGGATAAGGTTACGTTGTCTCGTTGGCACAGTCGACCAATTAAAATGCCTAAGAGACACGTTTTTTATAATCTTTTAAAATTGTATTTCTTTTTAATTTCTGTTATTTTTTAGTTGCAGAGCAACATCTGGTTTTAGCTACCAATACCCTGTGAGAGAGCATCCGGTTCCTTTGAAATAATCCGATTCCCAATAAAGAGATTGACCCGAATAAAATTAATCGGCGGGCCTAAACCTGATAAGAGCGGTGAGGCACCATCTTGACAGGGCATGACGAGAGCAAATACAAAATGAAAGTCACCTCTGCGTGGATCTACTATACTCGCCTCGACAAACCCCAGAATATGTAATTCTTCAACTGCGCTAGTCAGCATTTTATTTTAATTTGTCCGGACAAAGAGGAAATGCAGAGACGAATAATTCTATGATCCATGGAACTGCAAGGATCTTTAATAATTCCAATCGAAATTATTATCGATAGGGTTAAGAAATGGTGCATTCCGTGGTAGGGAAAATGCTGGATTGCGGTTTAATGATATCGTGTTTACATGGATTCAGAGCTTCCCTTCTCTGTGCGAAAAGCTTTAACAACGCTACTCCGCTAAAGACTGTAATTCGTCTGCCAAGGAAACAATGCCGGCGCTTTGCCGTCCCCGTTCAATTGCGGAGAAGATCGTATTTCGCGGTTAATTCTTCTTCTTCTGGCTCTGAATTCGAGATAATCTCTACCAGAGGCATGTACTGTTTCCACCGCCATATTTACAACAAATACTTTTGATGAATTGTTAAATCTTTACAATACTTTTGCTAAATCTTTAAATCTTTAAAACGCTGTTGCTGAATCTTGGCTGCCGTAACGAAAATTACTGCAATTTAAAGGATTTATTGTGTGAATCGGTGAAAAACTGGCTTCCTTTGGTTTGTTTCTTTAGCTTATTCTATTTTGCTCTCGCAATGGTCTTGCGGACTTTAAAGTTTAATGTAGCACTCTTTAATTTCATTTCCTAATTTATAGGACGCATTAGTTTTTTGTTTTGCTATCTATTTTTTATTTTTTCTATCACAAAACGGAGACATCAACTTTCCAGGAAAGTTTATCCGATCTGATGCTCCGACTCTGTTATACTGTTGAGTGATGGAGGATGTCCGTCACTTGCGTGCAATTTCCGTCTTAATTTTGATTTTATTTTACGGCAGTATCTCCTTACATGCGCAGCCTTTGCATATTTCGGCAGAGTTTTCAGATGGAAGCATTATGTTTCACTTTGGCATCCCTGAAAGAATCGCGGAGCCGGAACAGCTTTGTTCAAATCGGCAACCGTCGCCTGCATTAGCAGAAGTTGATATGCGAGCGGATGCGATCTCAATTAACGGAAATTTCGTCATGGATTCAGGATCGGGGGTTTTCAAGGATTCTTGCGAGTCACAGGCGAGTAAAACAGAGGATACGAATTTAGTTTCTGTTGATAAAAATAAAATGTTGTCGGAGAAAGAGGAGGGCACTAGTGGCTTTAGTACCACGAAGAAAATGAAAATGTCCGAGGAAGACATAGGCCGGGTCACAACAATTGTAGTAAAAAAATACGGGGATGAAACGGGCAAGCATAAGGAGATTTGTGAACTTAATGAGACGTTGAGGGAGGATAGGGTTAGTGTTGCTGGAGCAAAATCGAAGGAAAAGAACGGGGTTTCTGGTGAAATTGGAAGTGGAGCTGTGAGCAACACGGACACAAATTTACGGGGTGAAATCTGTGAACTTCTATCGAGCGATGGGATAAATTCAGAGGAGAGTGGCGGATCTATCAGCAATGCAAAAGAGACCGGGACAGTTGACACAATACTTGAACCTGCGGACAAATTTGGAGAAAATTTGGTTGGACCTGGTGGCAATGCAGAGATAAAGTTGGATGATGCGGTGCTTGAGAGCATTGAGAAATTCGGAGAACAGTCTGGTGCCGTGAACAGTCCAAAGGAAGCTTCTGAACAAGTTAGTATAACTCAGTTTTTTTTTACTCATTTATTTGCCAAGCATGCCTAAGGATAGTTTGCAGTGTTGACAAACAATGAGATTTTAAAATACTATTTTTTTTGTGTAAATTTTTTGTTGAATCTTTATAATTTTCAACATATCTTTATAATTCTCAACCTATCATTGTAAATATTTGACAAATTTTTTGTTTTCTTTTTTATTTTTATTATTATTATTTTTAAAATTTTTAAATTTTATAACAAAATGTCGCCAATTTTTCCAGATAAAAATATTTTATGTTTCTAGAAATTCCATTTTCAATTAATATTTCTTCGAAAAATATTGAAAAACTAGCCAAATGGTCAATATTACCTCTTAAAATTTAGGAATATGTGTCGATCTTTCCATTTTTTTGGGGCAATGGGGTTGCATATTATAAACTTCATTTAAGTGGCTTTCAGAAGGCATCGTTGAAAACTTACACAAATTCTGAATCATCTTGTCTAATCTATCATAGGGTTTTGCTTTAATTATGGCAAGTTCTGTACAGACTATAGAGAAATCGTTGGAATTAGGTGTCACTATATCACAAAAAGAATATGTACAGACAAAATTCACAAGTGCTTTTCAAAGAAGGCGAATCTAAACTTACTACACAAATTATGAATCACCTTGTCTAATCTATAATGGGGTTTCGCTTTGTGAATTATGGCAAGTTCTGTACGATGTATAGAGAAATTGTCGGAATTAAGTGTCACTATAGCACAAAAAGAATATGTGTAGGCAAATTGACAATAGCACACACTGCCAGTGGCAAATTTTGTCACTGTTGTCGCACATTATTTGTGCAAATTCACTTCTCTAAAAGAGCATAATCACGATTCAAAGAAAGAAAGCAATTGGCTTGATATAACACTATTATTTTCTTCTAACTTGCAGTTATAGTCACCTTGAAATGGTAGACACCATAATTCTGCAGTTGCAATAGTGGGTACTTCAAAGAAGCTAGTCAACCGATGGCCGGTGTCCCCGCCCATGCATGCATACCGTGATCTATTTGTTGGAATCTCCACCCACACACTGTATACACCACGAGTTAGAATTTTGAAACCCCATTTGGCAAATCCATGGAGAAATGAACGATCTAAACATTGGTTTACTAACATTTCTGTAAATCTAAGGAAATATAAACTACAAGACATATCCACACCTAAGGATCTTTAGGTATAGAGTTATATGATGCTTTCAGTTCATCATTTGGACATATATATTATATAATATAGTAGGCCTATTTTTTATCTTCTACTATAATAAAGAATACCATATGATATATATAATTCATTGTCCGTATTGTATATACTATATTCTATGTGCTATATATACTGAAAATAATATTATTGTCCTTCCAACCAACTTTATAAAGACACTTTATGTTTATATACTATATCCTTGTGGGCTTGCACAGGTCAGTCGTGTGGGTTTGCACAACATGATTCTAGCAAGTTCACAAAACAGAAAGGTTAGCCAAAGAATAGATAAACAACCTCACCACTTATATTAAGTATTATAGTGTTAATTGAATATTATAGCTTGAATGGTCCCAAAATCAACCCAAGGGTTCGCATCATTAATTACCTTATTAAGAAGGGCCTTTGGGATGCAAAGGACCCAAAGGGCTCGAAAATCAATCCGATGATTTATGTACATTATGTATTGTGCTGTATCAATCACTTAACAAGGGTAGATACCAGTATATCTAACTTAAGTATTGTAATGTAACAATCACTCAACAAGGGTAAATAGTAAATACTAGTATCTATATTGAAGGCTTGATATACATCAAGTATTGTATCGTGTCGGTTACTCGACAAGGATAAGTACTCACCTATCTCTCTAACTGTGTGTAATCTATATTTACAATTCTCACCTACCTCTTTAACCATCTGTAATCTATATTTATAACTCTTTCTATATAGACACATGTGTGCACATACACGTTCACACAAACATATATGCATGTAACCATGGATTTGTCTATCCATCTAGGATTTCAAAGTGTCTTATGGGTTTGTAGTATTAGCCCTATGAGTCTATAGAATGAGAGCATTATGGGACTAAAGGTTGTCTTCATGGCTTATAGGATGAGCATTGCGACATCACACAATGCGAGCTTTATAGTCTCGAGGGGTGGCTTGCGGGCTTGCAAAATGAGCCCTGTTAGCCTACACAACACCAGTCGAAAATGAATCCAAGTATTTATATGTAGTAAGTATTCTGTACTGTTAATTACTCGACACAACTCATATTTTAATATTTATATGCACTAGCATGGTCCCATGTCAAATAATTCTTGTGATATGATACTTATTGTATGCAAGTTATATATTTTAGCTTTTGTGTCATTGAATTGATCTCCCTTATAGGCCCATAAGGGGCATGCTATGTTATGCACTTTGCGATGTCGAAAGGGATCATTCTATCGGAGCCAATAGGATTGGGGTTCAAATAGCCCATTAGTGGGGGGTTATACGTGTAATTACGTATGTACCTATAATCCAAAATTATAAGGGTAGATATGTCTATTCATGTGTCCATCCATTTGAGATTTTAAAGATATTTGAAAGTGTTGAGTTTTTCACTCATCAAATCAAAATGGTTTTCTTCTGTTCATCGTGTTTTCATCGAAATAGGCTGGGTTTGCATCCCTTGCCTTAGGGGACGTCTCAAATCAAAATGGTTTTCTTCTGTTCATTTTGTTTTCATCTACATAGGTTGGGTTTGCATCCCTTGCCTTAGGGGACGTGAATTTGAGAGGGGAACACTTCCTTTGTCCTTGTGTGAGTTTGGGATTCTTGTCTTACAATTTGGTGCGTGTGTCCCTTGGTACATATGAAGGGACCTCCCCCTGCCTTTCGATAGGACATGAGGGTGACCCCTCAAAGTTAAAAAATAGTTAAAAATATTGTTTTGGCATGCAATTCTGTTGAGCTTTGTTCCCTAGCGTGGGTAGAGTTCCCTTGTTGTGAGTTCATTTTTGGCATTTTCTGGACAGGTTATCCCCAGTCCTAAACAAATTTGTCTATCATGAACCCTGGACGGTGTTTTAGTTAAGCTCCAATAAGAGAATATGTGTGCAAGTTAACCTATCAAATGACCCGAGGGAATACATGAGTATTTCAGGTGGAGACAAGATTTTGAGCCCACCTATGAGCTATATCAACATTTCAAACACTTGTTTCTGATATCTGATCATCAAATCAAGCACTGTCACCTCACAGCTAAAAACCCACCGACCAAAATGGAGCCCTGACCCACTTAGGAAACTTAGGTTCCTTTGGCTTTTGAAGCCAACCAAGACGATATTCGCTTATAACTGAAACAAATAAGCACGATCATGCAAGCACAAGTACAAAAGTATATGCCACCTATACAATCTGTATGATTTATATTGCATTATATGTATATATAATAAATTACAATAGCTTTTGTAAATAAAACTCATCCATAAAGGAAAATGGATAGGAAGAAAAGCTATCTCATTCATTAGGAAGAAAAGCTATCTCATTCATCAAGAAGTAAAAGCTATCTCCATCATAAAGAGGAAACTTGGATGAGAAAAAAAAGTTAAAGAAGTGGAGTTAAAAGAGGAAATGTTACACGAAGAAAATAATTTTTTTTATAATACAATATTTAAATCCATTTCTAAAAATTTATTATGATGAGTTCTCATCCTTTCTTCCCTGCTTAGAAGAAAGTAATGTTACGCTTTACTATTAATGGGGAAATTGTCACTGAAAAGTGGTTTGAGACAGTCACTTGGCCTGTGTAAGTAAAGTGCCATGGCAACCAACCAAGTAAGTAATTCTTGCTGTCTTCTTGTAGTATTGGTGCAAACATAAAGATAAGTATGGTCATCCAAAGGAGGTTGAATGTCAAGAATAGTGTTCATTATATTACTAATCGGAATGCTTTCATCAAGATGTGAAGGTTTATATAATTCCAAGAGATTAACATTAACCTCATGAATGCCAAGTTGAGCTGGAAACTCTAACTAAAGCGCATTGGAATCTATTGTTTGAGTAATGATATAAGGCTTGTTGAGATCCACAAGAGAGAAAAAGGATCGAATTAAACCAATCAACAGACCCTATTTCAGCATAAAGAGTAAATGAACCAGCACAACCTTAATTTTGTTATAAGGAAAACAATACTAGGGCAGCCAAAGGAGGGACAACCCTAGAGAGAAGTAAACCCTAGTTCCAGTGCACTAGAGAAAGCAGTAACCCATAATAAGAGTGCTAGAGCTGATCACAAGTGCACTAGAGAGAGAGTGCACAAATATGATAAGGAGAAAGAAAGATAACCCAGCACAAAGATCACACCAAGAACAAGAGAGCGCAATAGTATGTGGCACCTGTAGGCTAAAGAATGAATCACTTGTATAAAGAGATCAAATAGATTAAGATGATGTTATAAATATAAATTGGTTATATATTTATGCACAACTCAAAAGGTAGGGTGCCTTACCCAAAAGGGGTTATGTGCTCACATTGACTAAATGGTCATTAACTAACCTAGAAATATAATAAATAAGTGATGCCTAGGTCAACCTAAGCCAAACCTAAAAATACATTAATAATGTTTACAAGATAAAATCAATTGTAGCCAAGAGTAAAGTTTACAACATTCTCAACAAGGCCCATACGAAATAGATTTTAGCTTATAAAGTTGTTTATTTTGAAACCTTTGCTTGTCCAAATGCAGCCATACACTATCGTCCGCTTTGAATTGATGAGGAACTTCAACATTCTGTAATGTTCCCAAGCCAATTTTTTCGCTTGGAACACTAACTGACCACTGAATTAACTGTTTGATTGTTTGTGTTTGCAGGTTGGCCTCTCAAGTTTCGGCCTTAGGGTTATATTCAGTTATTAAGCACAAATTTGAAGATATACTCAATACAAATGCAAGATCTAACCAGTACACAAGATATAGAACCAAATAGCATAGATCTGACCTTTATTATTATGAGAAGCAAGAACCTGATACAAAGTGGATGCAGATCTGGAATAACATCAGATGGATCCAATAGATAATAGATAAGCTGCTACAAAATGCTCCAGATAAGAGATGCAAGCCTCTCAAAGGCTGGATATACACTGAAGAACAACACAAGAAGAAACCAGGGTCAAGTCTAAACCCCCCTGGCTGATGGCATGTCCTGCTGTAGAGCTGAGAAGACCAAGGTTTCGGCCCAACTGAAGAGGATCTCCAAACAATACCAAACTTCCCAGAAAGATAGATCGGGACCAGTAGAAGCCCTCCCTGAAGTATCAAGTCCAGATGCCAAGATTTACTCCTCCAAACTGCTGAAACCCTAATCAAGGCTACGCCCTCCTGAAGACTGTCAAGCTCAATATTTTGGCCCTAATGGAGGAAGCTTCCAAATACACCGAAACTCTCTAGAAAGGTAGATCGGGCCACCACAAGCCACTAGGAGAAGTCTCAGGATCAGATCTGAGGTGTAACCCCTCCAAACTGAGTAGATCTGAATCACAGTTGCGCCCTCCTTCTCTCAAAAACGTCCCAAAGCTCCAGATAATAATCTAGCAAGAGTAACCCTCCCAAAATGCTCCAAATCTGATGATCAAGGGCCTGCAAATAATACCCAGGTGCCGAAATGTCAACAGACCCTGTCACAAAGCTAGATCGATCTCCTCTCCAAGAAATGATGCGCCTCTGTTGGAAAACCCTCAAGGGTACGACCTGTTGGCCTCCTGGATTGATGATGGTACTTGTGAAGACTATAGAATGGTGTGGGTGGAGTATTTCATCCCCGAGACCAAGCTTGGAACAAGGTGAGTGGAATCTTTCACCACTAAGTTGTTCTCTAGGGTTTGGATTCTCAAAACCCTCAAAACTATGTGCTCAAGAGCCCAATAGCCAAATGCAATAATATCCAAGATGGAGTGAGAGGTGCGCCCTAGGCTTCCCTTTATACCTCTTTATAGTTTATTTGTTGAGTTAAGTTAACCCCTAGGTTCAACTCCAAACTCAACATCAAGCGCTCTATTCCTTCATTGAGTTACTTTTTACCCTTTTTACCTTTTTCCAAGTCAACTTCAAAATATAACATTGAGTTAGCTGACCTTTTCCCATGCTGCATGAGACTATGGTCTAGTGGGGATGACTAGATCACTAAGTCTTTCCAGACCTCTTCATCAAGAGGTGGGGGACATTACACATTCTCAACAAGGCCCATACGGAATAGATTTTAGCTTATAAAGTTGTTTATTTTGAAACCTTTGATTGTCCAAATGCAGCTATACACTATCGTCCTCTTTGAATTGATGAGGAACTTGATGTTGATTATGAAACTCTTTGTACCCGATGTTGATTATGAAACTCTTTATACCTCTCTTGTGCTTGATCCATAATTATTAATATCCTTGATTTTGATATGCATCTTGGCAACATGATGGATAAAAGACATAGATTTGTCTTTGATATACTGTATTTAGTCATAATATAGTCGATTACTTTTAAGTTAGTGTTAAATAAAGCGATTTAAGAACTTTATAAATTGTTTATAGTCACATGTGTTTTTCTAGTTACATAATGTTGGTTGTCATCATAGTTCGTTTCTCTCATGAGACAAATGAATTTTCTATATATTTTATATATTCAATGAGACTATCTTCTCTCACTCTTCTCTACACCTCTACATTATGTTATATGGTATTAGAGCCAAGATTCATTGGCATCTAGGAGGATAAGAGCTTGATTCTAGGGCATCAAGGAAATCACAGTGAATAGTAAAGACATCATTGGCACACTGGCACAAGGGATCATGGATAGGATATTGTGGCATAGGGTGGCACAGGGGATCATGGATAGGATATTGTGGCATAGGGAGATAATGAGCAGATTTTGATCTTGAAGCATTTACACGTACAAGGAATACACGATGGACATAAGGTAAAGTTTATTTTTTTCGTTAGGTGGATGTGAGAAAAGGACACACTAGTCTTTAATTAAAAAATAATTAATATTTTAAATTTTCCCAACTTGAATATTAGGAAAAACATATTAATGATTTAAATGGTATTTTTCTTGGTGAGCTATGGCCATGGCTGATTCTGCATGTAAGTGGTGAAAGTGAGGTCAAATCACTCATGTGAGATTGGGAATTGGGAGTTGGGTTTGCAAGCGTTTACAATTCACTGTTGCAGGGGGTGAAATTAGTGGCAACAACATGACATTATTGGGCCTGAGTTGGATAGTTTTTTAGTCCCTGCAATTGAAGTTTTCACTGCAAGTCATACACGGGAGACAACAAAACAACATGAACTATATGCAGGAAAACAAATTAATTTAGCATATTGAGTTTTCATTACAGGGCGTACATGAGTCATATGTGTGGACATAGGTTGAAAATCTTGTGAATAGGCGGAGATAGTTTGGACAAGCATGTTAGTTTACATTTTTAATTTTCCTGAAGAGTTGATGGGTATGTATTTGTAGAGTTGGTAGGGTGAGAAATATTTGTAGTAGTCACACATGTTGATTTTTCAATAAGCAAGGTTTAAGCATGAAGTTGATTCCATTTTAGCATTTTACTTAAACCATAAACAATTGTGTTGCA
>ML805580.1:7169-17582 GCA_009831015.1 Picea engelmannii
CCACTTACCCTAACGCACATTCGCGCCCTAGCTTAAAGTTGACTTCTCTTTCTCACATCTGATGGTCGTTATAGACCCTGATATCCTCCGAAAGAATCTCGTCCGTTCATCGGGACTTAACCACATGCTAACATCTCGATATTCATAAGTCTGGATTTCGAGGTTTGAGACCACAACGGAACTTGCCCTTCGGTATCCCGAGTACCGAAACGTCGAAGTGCCAAACAAGCCTAAATCAGTGATTAGCCCCTTGGGTTATGCCCTGGTCAATATGACCTCTTCCCACAGGACCACACTCTCTCTTCCGTTGAGATTTATCAAGGCAAGAGACCAACCTCTTGTCAGCAGAACTCACGAACCCCGATCCCCGATTTCCCGAAATGGGTAATCTCTCGACACGTAGCCTCCCAAAATCGATCGGCCTACGACTGCTTCGAGGTTTCCACAACGGAACATCCCAAGCTCTCATCACCAGAACTCCCGAGTTCTCGACTCCTAATTTCCTGAAATGGGAAATCTCATGACACATGGCCTCCTTTAATCGGATGACCTGAATCTACTTCGGGCTTTCTACCATGGAATGCCTCGATATTTCGTCACCAGAACTCCCGAGTTCCCGATTTCCCGAAATGGGAAATCTCATGACACATGGCCTCCTTTAATTGGATGGTCCAGATCTATTTCAGGGATTTTACCCTTATTCATTGGGGGTTTAACCCTCAAGTATCTCCTGACAGATCCAACGTCCATCAGGTTTTCCAGCCGAAATCTGATAGCTCAGACAGGTTCCTAACTTGTACATTTTCCCACGACTTCCTGGACGTGGAAAAATCAACGGTCCAGATGTTCTCATGGACCTTGGGGATCTACGATATCGATCTCTTCACTACCCATGAAGACACAGAAAGACAAAGTGGTAAGGCATTTAACCCCAACTACTTTCTCCTACCAATCTAACGATCATGGGTGACCACAAATTTCCTGACGGGATCTCGTCCGTCGATCAACACCTATTCAGGGTTAAGGCGCTTAACCCTCCAGTTTCTTCTTCTGATATGATGGTCATGAGTGACCACCAATATCCTAATGGGATATCATCCATTGATTCGATACTTATCAGGGATTTCTTAAAGCCTTATGCCTTCACGTCCTTTTTCCCAGGTTCTTGATGGGCCTTTTCGAGAAGGGTATCTATATGGTGAGGTTTACCCAGGGTACTATCTAAGGCAGATAAGGGTATCTCTCTCCTGAGAACAATGCATGAAGTCTGAATTAGATCAATATGTATATAAATAATGATTTATGAGAAGATAATCCATCCGTAGTCTTTCCATATAAACATACAACTACCAATACTAATCAAGACACCATACATACATTCTTATAATGAAATCATTCACAATTTCACAGCTTATGATCATAAATGTTAGCATACATATATCTCAAGATGTCAAAGGCAAAACACTTATCAGAAAGTAACACCAGAGGTTATGCAACTGCTGAGAGGGGTGCTCGTTTCCACCCTCGTAGGCTCAACAACTCCCAACGAATTTACCACTAGCCACCCCCAAGCTGATACCACGATGCTGTGAGACTGTGTCTCCATTTTCCAGTGACCAGGAGTGAAGGTTACTCTCCTTCCTCTCTGCTATCACCCACTCTACATAATGCCAGAGTTCTCTTTCTCCCCTCACGTCCCCCCCCCAATCGCTTCTCCCCCACTCCTTATCCTCTTGCGAGGTTGCATGTGGCATGGTTTCTCTCGCACTGGTCTGGCCTGATGGCTCTATGGATGGGTGGTTCACCTCCCCATCCCTCATTAATTACTTAGGAGCCATGTACCTACCAGCCTGCGAGACATTTAATTCAGGGCCAGCGAGCCATTTTTGGTTCTCCGGGCCAGTGGAGTCCAAATACGGTATTGATTTTCAGTGGAAGTTAACGCCACCTTTCCAGGTGCCTTCCACTGCCTTTCTGCAGCCATCGTGGTCTCTTTTTCAACATATCCCCTCTCAGCAGTCTTGCAATATAAATTCATAATATTATTCACATTCATCGACCTTTTCCACAAGGTCCATTCACATCACATATTCACATTTCTGAGTTTGCCATAGTTCTTGGCCAGTCCAGTTATATTTACAAACTGGGGGAAACAGGGTGTT
Source organism: Picea engelmannii (assembly GCA_009831015.1). Taxonomy (NCBI): domain Eukaryota; kingdom Viridiplantae; phylum Streptophyta; class Pinopsida; order Pinales; family Pinaceae; genus Picea; species Picea engelmannii. The sequence goes on from ML805580.1 coordinate 9,332, forward strand.
ACAAATACCAAACTCACCTTGCAAGAAACCTGCAGCAGACATTGTGCTACCATGCATACCAAATGGAGTACAGGTAGAACCATAGCTACTACGTCAGGTTGGGAAGATCAAGTATTCCTACCATGACGTATCAGACGAAACCAAGTTCCCATAACTTGCATAGAGGGTCTTTATGCAGACCATAACCATAAACCAACTTGGAGAAGTGATCAACCAACCACACTAGTGGGCAATTGGGTTGGACAGAATAAGAATCTTAGGTTTGCTGAAGCTACCACATGTTGGCAGAGGCCAGTACGCGACAACATGTGTCAAGAAGTTTTTAGCAGTCACACATGGAGGGGATATATGGCTGGATAAACCCATCCCCATAACCGTTGTGCTTATCGCATAGATAACAAGACTACCCATTCAAGGTATGGATCCCGAGTTGATTCTGGATGACAAATCCAAGGAGAAATCGTTGGCAAAAGAGATGAAGAAGAAATATGGCACCACAAGAGGAACGAGGGACATCATAATCAAACGAATCAATAATGCAGCTAAACAAATGGGCGCAAAGATCCTAGCTTGAAAATTTCTCAGAAAATGCCGCAAAGGGGAAGTACCAGCAAGAGTCATTGTAGTTGCAGCTCAGTGCACAGACAACACCTTTATGAGCTGGGCGCCATATCTATTGAATTTTTTTCCAAGTGGAATGCAAGGATGTGTACGACCTAGGCACGAAATTCCATTACTCATGACTGATCACCCTAATAGACTTCGTGGGATGGTAGGAACCAGAGTATGTAATTTTTTGCACTAGACCACAACCAACGGGAGAGAGATACCTATTAATGAGATCTGGGCCATAGGCCAGGCATAAGAGGGAGAAAATAATCATTTTCTAAGCATACCTATGGGACATATAGGAAACCATCAACCGATCATGGAGAATAACACCAGAGGCTGTCACGCGATATGCGAACATCACCAATTTCTGGGCCATGAGACAGACAATGTGGATACAACCAAGGGAGGATCTAGATAGAAAGTGGCTACTGATGCTCTATTGCATCATGGAAGGTGATTAGACATGGTCATCAATGAATGGCCTGATGAATGGAGGATCCCATCCATTACCAGGGAAGTACCGAAAATAACAACAAAAGGAGAGGTAACGCAGGCGGAAATAGTAACACAGCTTTCAGAAGTCCTAGTGCCCAAGAAACCAAGGACGGGCCAAAACAAGCCGACTCGGGTAGACAAAGGGTCAAATAAGATAGGGACCCAAAAGGGGAAGAAAGAGGCAACATAGCCGATCAATGGACATCCAGAATAAGCTAAGGGAGCAAGGGAGACTGGCCCAAACCCCATCACATAGGAACCAAGGGGAAATAAGAGACCAACCACACAGGAAGGAGGCATATGCAAGAAATCAAAGGTGAAACAAGCATCACCAAACTATATGATCACAGAGGACGATGGGGAAATGATCACTAGAATGGTCTAGGATTTCTTAGCGGAAGATTTCAATCATGCAGTGCATCATAGGGATAAACTCCAAAAAGAGATGGAAAAAATGAGACAGTTCCTGAAGAAAGTCAGGGAAGCACATACAACAAGAAGCAACAAAGGCACATAGCCACTGACAATACAGGCCAAAGAAAGAGTGGAGGTAGAAGAACGAGACCCATTCCACCCCATGCCACACACAAACACAACGATTTACATCAAACCTAACATGCTACGCGTGGATGAAATCACGGGGCAGACACCCCTAAAAGACTTGGACCACATCCAATTGGTCTTAACACGGATTCCATCAAGGGCACTACACAAATTGCAAGTTAATGTCGACCACAAGGTACAGTCTTGTGCACATAAAAACTTAGTGAAGCTACAACAAGCAACAAAGAAGCGTGAGGCACTGGAAAAAGTATGTGAGCAGGCCAAGCTCGAAACTCAGGAGGAAAAAGAAAGCAGAAATAAGATAGAATGAAGAGTGGGAGGAGTTTTTGAGAAACTCCCAAGCACTGCACAAGGGAATGAACTCCCAGTAGCAGGTAAGATTGGCTAGATTGCACAAGCAATTGATCAATATTAGAAGGAGATCGAGAATCTCTATGAACAACTCACACCAACCACTCCATCGGTGGTAAAGGAGCAAAGGAAGCAGGAAGCGACAATGCAGCTACAAAATATGGAACAACAGATTAACAGAGCAATCGAATTTCTTGATAAAGAAAAACAACTTTGGACAAGGTTGGAGGAGGATCCACAGGTCCAACACTGGGACAAGGAAGATGAAAGGATCAATGCAATGATCAAAGAACTCAAACAAAGGCAGAATACCATACCAGTCCAAGAACGTGTCAAAGGGATGCAGGAGATAAAGAAGATGCAGGAAGAACTTATCACTGCGCAAACACAGAAAGAGGAGTGTCAAGCTCAAACAGAACCACTGCAGGAACGGGTAGAAGAAATACTCACACATGTCGAAGGAGATAAAACACAGATAGCACAGACCCAGACCAAATATGCAGGATTGTTGAGTGACAATGTGGTAGTTCAGGTAGTAGACACCATCAAGGAGAAGACCACACAGGAACTGACAAAAGAAGCAGAGCTTAAGGAAAAGTTCCAGACGATCACCAAGGAGATCGAAGAAGCTTAGAAGGATTAGGTGACTCGGGATGAGTCACATGTCAGTTTTGGGGGCCTGTTGGCAATGGGTCGAAGTGGAAAGAAGGAGGATCGTGAGAAAGAAAGCATGCAGAAATGAAAGTAACAGTTGGAAGGTAACACAACACACGTGCATGCACAAAATTATGCACAAGGAAAATGACAGTTGGAGGAAGAACAACATGCATGCGTGGGAGGAATACCTAACATCGGTAGGGTTAGGGTTTTGGTAATACATTGTAAATGGCTGAAGAACCTGATATATACAAATAGATATACACATGTATCATAGAGAGGTTGATTCACTTTTGTATTAGTTCAGCTTTTGTAATACTCTATCATAGCTAGATACGAGTTGATGTGTTATGTGATATGGTCATGGACCAATTTTGTAAGTTGTTGAGCTAAGAATAGAGGAGAGGAGGAATATCTAGGGATTAGATCATAGGCTATGGATCCTGGTGTGATCTATCTCACCTCGTACAGATCTTACCCATCAAAGGGAATTGTAAGCGCGTAGCACTAGAGATGCAGAACTATCATAATAAAAGAGCCAAGAGACAAATCTTTGTGGACATAGCTTACGAGGGAGTGAACCACGGTAATATTTGTGTAATGTGATGAATAAATGTATCTATTTTCTTTCTTTCAATAGTTCATTGTTATGCTTAATAAAGGAGTTAATATATTTTTATGGAATACGATTATGTTGTTCGAGAATTAAACTGTGAAATAGAAACGTGCACCCATCAGGAATAAGAAGATTACATTCATTGATCGTAGTGCATGACTCTGGTTAATAAACCCCTATCTCATACTCAATCCTAGGCTGTAAACACCTTAGTCTTACAAACACCCATTTAAATCCATCTTGGGTGAGACTGTGCAGTACATTCTATGTACTGTGTTGCCTTCTGGTTTACCAGGAGGGACGATAGTTTTAGAGGCTTTGTTGGAAACCCGAAGGACATGAACCCTAGGTCAATAACTCAGATAGTAGAAGGGAGCGGTTAAAAAACCAACAACACATGATCAAGGAAGTTGTAGTCAATATTTTATCTCAAGTAAACATTCTCCCAAGGGAAACATGGATTTGACTTGGAAAACCATTGCTACAACCAACCATGAATTTTCTGAAGCTAGCAGATCAAAGGTTCATTTAACCAAGTTGTACCCTTAAAAGCATAGTAACATCTATAATGAGAATATCGAATGAGATTTTATTTTGAAATAGTCAACTTGGTTGAAGGCATCCCTACCTATCGCACATCAGTCGAAAGACCTTGGGGAAGAAAGATGTGAGCCACAATCTCCCTCAAAAGAGATAGAATCAAAATGAAAGGCAATGGAAGAAAATTTTTAATCCCATTGGATCCAAAGGAAGGAAAACCTTAGGTCCAAACATGGGATGAAGCTCAAGAAGTCTAATGACTATATCAAATAAATAATGAGAAAATAGACAATGTCGAGCCAAACTATGAAGGAGAAATCTGATCCAAATGGATATCGGTGGCCACCCACCTATTACGCTGGCTGAAAGAACAATTTTCCATTTTGGAAGTTTTTTACAGTTTTTCAAGTCCCAAACTTTCGGGGCCGTTTTGAGGCCATAAATGAAATTTTCTTGGACTTTTGGGGGGCCAAGGGTTGCCAACGGTGTTGAAATATTGTAACTTCGAAGAATATTCTACCTGAGAGAGAGTTGAATAATATTATTATATTATATTTAATTAGGCCCTATTGTGCCTTAGTAAAAGTCGACCCTATTGTGCCTTAACAGTTAATTATAATTTAAGAGGGTAAAGTGACAGGTCGGCCTAGACCTAATTATAGGTTGGACAAACCACTATTTATAAGAGAGGCTAATGCCTCATTTGATACACTCACCACTCAACTCTGCAATGCACAAGTCTTGGAGGAGAAACTGTTGCAACTGGGGGTGACGTCAAGGAGGGTTTCTAGTCTATCTCTTAGTATTGCTTGGTCAAGTGGTGTGCTACTCTTCCTAGTGAAGGAGTAGAGGAGGGTCTTATGTTTGGTCTTTGGTCTATCTATATTGAGGAAGTTTTGTTGGGTTTTCACCCCCATGAGGGTTTCCCAAGATAATATGTGTGTCTCTATTGTTTCTTTCATTGTCTCTCTTTTAGTGATCTTATTTATGCATCTAATGTGCTAAATGATTGTAATAATAAAGAAGAACCATAATTTTTAGTTTTATAAGTAAAAAATTCAACATGGTATCAGAGCAGGCCCGAAAGAGACCAACTCAAAATCCATTTTTCATTATTACAACTACTATAGAATTAGGGTTTTTATGGCACAGGGGGCTGACCTAGGGTTCAACACTTCAACAACGCACCAACAAAATCCTAACTATCGTCCCTTTCAACAACACCTGCAAAGCAGATGAAGTCTCACCCGAGGTAGAGGCAGGGGGAGTTGTAGGAATCAAGTGTCTACAACCTAGCCGGGACATAGATCTATGATCACAATACTTAACAAAATACTTAGTAGTTAACATTCATTAGATTTTACCCTTATTCATATCGCAGATTCAAATACCAATTATAGAACAATGCAGTATTAATCAAGATCAAGCACATCTAATCATCACACACATAGCCTTACAATAGATCCAAAAATCATTCTCATCATAAAGCACTTAGGAATTCATAGATCTATCTATTATAACAGTGCACTAAGAAAATACAAGAACAATATTGAAAAAGGCACAATAACACATGATATACGTGGTTCACCCCCAACGTGGGGCTACATCCACCAACTCTTCATCTTCTTTATTATCTTTTTTCAATCTTCTTACTTGCATAGAGCCACAAAACCAACTCTGCATAGGACAGGAGATCTGTGTGCACCTCACTAGATCCTCCTTCCCTGAGCTAGGTCATAGCACAAAGCCTTCTTACACAATCTACAAAAAATCTTCTTACAATCACTTGCACTTAGATTTGCAAGCATTAACTCATAGTATGCACAAAGCATTTACAACTAATCACACTTATCTCACTGGCTTACAACTGACTCCTTCTTACATTGCCTAGATACTTATTTATACATTACAAAATGGGCCTAAACATGGGTAAGACCCATGGGATGACATCCCATACCCGTTACATAAAACCTAAACCCAAAAATCTTGTAAAGAGGGGGCTAGATCCTGCAATCTCCACTTAGCTTGGGCACTCTGTCTTCGACCTTCCTATCGAAGTCCCAAAAATGGTCAAACATGACCAAGGTTCTCCAAAACTTGGTCGAGGGCCAACATGCCCCCAACACTCACCTGTGACTCAACCCGAGTCACTCTGATATGGGAAACTCTGCTTCGAAGGCCTTGAGCTTGGCTCAAGCTTCCTCAACTTGTTGTTTCACCAGAGCCTCCTGCTCATTGAAATCATGAATGACCTTCTCGGTGACAATTCCTTCCAAGTGTTATTCCACTTTGGTGACCACTAGTTCCAGTTGTGCACCTTATCCCTCTATATCCTCAAAAAGTGTCCAGTATTCATCCTGTACCGACTGGAGTCTTTGGGTCACTTCCATGACTTTACTATGGATGGCATGGACTTGCTAATGAACTGCATGTTGTTCCTGTGACCTTTTCATCTTCTCAACTGCTTAAAGTACCTTCAACTGTGCTTGCACTGTTGTTTCTTGTTGCTTGAATCCCTAGAGTTGTGACTCCAATGTCCTTAGTTCTGGGTCCTCTACAAGGTTCTCATAGGTTTTCACACTATGGTTGCTTAATTGCTTTCATTCTTAGGCCAATGTCTTGATTCTTTCTACTATGCTCCTGGCAGTTTCTTTTCTCTGGTATTGCACTTCCTACAGAGTGCTTGGCACTACTTGCAGTTCCAGTTCTGCCACTCTTGCTTGAAGCTATTGAATGGCTTCATCGAACTTATCCACTTGAATATCCATTGTGTCTTCTTCTATCTATCAGAGGCCTGACATAGAGCGAAGTGATCTACTGACTGGTTCTTTAACTCCAATCTTCTCTCCAAGCAACTGTGATTTTTTCTTCTAGATCTAGGCTTTATCCTCTGTAAACTTCGCTTGGAGGTCATCTTTCTCTTGTTGCGCAACTTGACGCTTCTCTAAGGATTCCTCCTTTGCTTTATTTAATGCCTCTGTGGCCTACTCCTTTTCCTCCTGGATGTGATGAAGGTGAGCCTCTGTTGAATCTTCTAATTTTCTTAGTTGGGCATGCTCATCTCCTACTTTTATTCCCCCTGATGATAACGATGCAATAGACACTGCGTGGCTCGAATAAAGAGCCTGATGTACCCCTTTGAGATCTGCCTCGATCCTGTCAAATATTGTGTCCTGTTTGGCTTCACTTCACTGCAAAATGTCCTCTAAGATATCTGATATAGCGCCGATGATGAGATCAATATCATCCACCATGAGCACAGTCTGTAATGGAGGTTTATTTTCTCGTGATTTCTTCTGTGTTGATGGTTTCTTTGGGGAAAACTTTCTTTTATTAGATGTCTCAGCCTCCGTGATGGGATCCTTAGGTGGCGTCACTTTACTATGTTCCTAGTTGTTTTCTTCCCCTTCATTCTCTTTCTGTTCTACTTCATCATCTCCTCCTCCTCCTAGTGAATCTGGTGTAGTTTCCTTTGATGTGTTGTTCATTTCCTGTACTTCTTCCTTCTACTGCTACTGGGTCCATCATACTCTTCTAGAGTGACTACATGACTTCCAATGAGGTCAGGGTCGAAGTTTTTTATCTATTCGACCAGTACAAGGAAATATGCAGGCCATTCCTTAGTTATTTCTTCCATGTCCTCCTTTGTGAGTTTGTAATAGGACTGGAGCTCTTCCTTGTGTTCATCCCCATGTGTAGTGATGTAAATGAAATGCCTATTTTCACAGAACTTCGCAAGTGGCTTGATCCTATACAAAGTATTCGACATCATGTGAGGGAAGGATTTAATGGCCTTTTTCAGCTGTAAATAATATGTGTGGAACACTGCATTGGATTTCCATTGTTTTTCCATGTCGCTCGAATACCAGAGCATAGTAAACTTCACGGCCAGTGGTTCGGATGACTGAATTTCAGGGAAGGTCACTCCTTCCGGCATCTACCAAGTGATGAAGGCAATGAGAATCAACAATCAACTAAAATGAAACTCGTAGACATGGTCCTGTGCTTCGCGAAAATCTTGCTCCAACTGGTTGACAAGGTAGCTTGCCTAGTTCATTTGCATCCCTTCAACGCATTTTCCTACGAGGTCGACGATGAACCTCGTGACCTGTGTTGGTCTTCTCTTCCTGACGAGCTTACTAGCGATCAACTGGAAAGCTAGGCACACTGCGCCATTTTGGATGGAGGCTACCTTGTAGCCCCGCTTCCCCTTCTCTACATCACCGTAAGTTTCTTTTATGCGTTGCACTAGGACGTGATCTGCAGCCTTCCCTGGGTAAAAATCCTAAGGGTCGGCTCCTTTCATGCTCAATATGGTGATCTGATGGATTAGTGTCGGATCTACGGTGATGCACCGATCCAACCATAGGTAACCATCATGGTAGCATGACAAGAGGATTTTAATGTACGCGATAA
>ML805580.1:33052-58415 GCA_009831015.1 Picea engelmannii
GTTTTTCTAGCACCAACTAGAAGTAAGCACCAACTCCCTATGTTCAAGCACCCACTTGAACCTCTGAGGACAATAGTCCTCCCTAGCACCTCCCAACCACCCTGAAATATAAATCTTTGCTTCTGAAACTTATTACAGTGATATAATGTTCAACAGTGGCGTACCCGACTTATCACTATTCTGCTGCATCTCGTTGCTCTTTCTACCACACTGCCTTTCTGCACATCTCACTTGCGTTGTCTGTTCTTCTACATTTTATCCTCTATGCGCCCTGTCCATTCACTTCACAGTTCCTCTTCAGTTCAATTCAGCTGCTGCACTATCTTCCTTCTTCACACATGAATCACTTTCCACATCAACAACTGTCATCACTCAAATAACAACAACAACCCCATCTCTTCTTTGTACCATGTATTTATAGCTTATGTGCACCTTGTGCATGCAATGTTCACCATGCCTCTGCATGCAGACTCTGCGTCATTATCCTCCACCTCTCGAGTGCTCTGTCTGATCATCATCGTGACTCTTCAGCTTCTCTGGTGGTTCGCCCCGCGTGTCCAGTATCACTGTATGTTATACTGAGATTCCTCAGTCTCTCTGGCAGTCTAAGACTCTTCGTCTTCTCTGAGACAGTCGAACTCTTGATCTTCATCGACCCTGATCGACGATTCATGATCTTGGTGAATCAACGGTCCTGATCTCATCGTGATATCGCATCTCGCTATTCCTTCGTTGGTGATTTTCTTTACTCCAAGTCACGATAGGCGAGACTCCAATATGGAGCTCAGATCAACGGTCCACATCTTTTGATGTATTGACGGTTAGGATCATTTCGTGACCTCGTATCTCGCTGATCCTAAGATGGAGATGTTCGTCACTCCAAGTCGCGATAGGTGAGACTCCGAGATGGAGCTTTATGGTGCTCTGATCTTTTGCCATGCGTCCTCTTGATCCAACGGTCCTTGATTAAATCGCGATCTCACATCTTGTTGTTCCTTTGACTTGCCAGTCAGCGACATGTCGATCTCTCGCCACGTGTGATCCCCCGCGCAGATCCAACGGTCCTCCTGTGATCCAGATCCGACGGTTGTCCTTCTCTCGCTCAATCGCGACCTTGCGACTCGGAGTACCCAATGTTTGGAATCTCAACCTATGAACTCACGAGTTCGCGAGATCTCTCAATCTCTCGCCACCTGTCCCCCCAGATGGACGACTATAAATATCTCGCCACCTGTCCCCCCAGATGGACGACTATAAATATCTCGCCACTTCGCCGCCTCGTGTCCTCGCGCCTCGCGACTTTGAACACCCAATATTCGGATTTTCACCCTGCAAACTCCCAAGTTCACGAGATCTCTCCGATCTATGCCACGCATCCTTCACTGATGGATGGTCCTGATCTTCTCGCCACTTCGCTTCTTCGCGACCTCACGCCTCGCGACCTTTAACACCAAATCCTCGACTCTTCCACTCACGAGCTTCCGAGTTCTCTTAGATATAACACCTGAGATCTATCCTTCTCTTCAGCGCGTGCTCTCCTTGTTTTTATTCATATCTGACTACCCTCATGCTATCGGGAATTTTGGATGGGATCCAATGATCAACGACGCTTCTCCTCCAAGTTTACACATCCTTCTTACTTGGAATAATTTCGACTCTGCACTAATTCCTCCCGAGCCTATGTTGTTCTTGTTTGTCCATCGATACACATTCTGATCCTGCCATCTTCACTGTTGTACTTTCCATCAATGACAAGCATAACACTATCTGTTAAACATTTGCCAACAGAAAGCACATAGAACCAACACATGATTATGCAGATTAAGTTGCAGCTGAGCAAGTGTACCAGGTTGGTGCAATGTGATGTGAGAATTTGGTTTCGAGGTATAGGACAAGAAGACTCATGTCTACAAGTTGAAGCAAGCTCCGAAGAGCTTGGTCTGACAAGATTGATAGTTTTTTGATGAGCTTGGGATTTACCCAGAGTAAAGTTGATCCCAACCTTTACTTAAAGATTGAGAATGATGGACTGATTATAATGTTGCTACATGTGGATAACTTATTCTTGGCATATGAAGAAAAGATCATCACATATTGCAAAAGAAATCTCGCTGCAGAATTTGAGATGAAAGACCTAGTTTCAATGCATTATTTCTTACGTCTTGAAGTTTGGCAAAGCCCAGAGAAGATATTCCTTAACCAAGGGAAGTATGTAGTTGAAATACTGAAGAAGTTTGACATGTTGGAAAGTAAATCCATGGCCACACCCATGGAGATGAATTTGAATATCCTGGTGGATACTTCATCAGAGTTAGTTGATGCTACTTTATACAGACATATTATTGATTTTTTAATGCATCTGATGAATACCAGACCAGATATATGCTTTGCTGTGAACACCTTGAGTCAGTATCTAGTGGAGCCCAAACATTTTCACCTTGTAGCCGCAAAGCATGTGATTAGATACCTTAAGGGTACGTTGGACTATGGCCTCTATTATACTGAAAATTGTGACTTCAGATTGTATGACTATACTAATTTAGATTGGGATGGAAGTGCTTCAGACAAGAAAAAAAAAATTAACTTCAGGATATTTTGTTAGTTTGGGGTTAGCCATGACTTCATGTCAAAGAAGGAAGAAATCCAATATTTCTCTCAATATGACAGAAGTAGAGTACATTGCAGCATGCTCTTCTAGTTGTGAAGCCATATGGCTTTGGAAGTTGTTGATAGGTCTGTTCGATCTAGATATGGAAGCTACCATGATTCTATTTGATAACCAGAGTTGCATAAATATGACAAATAACTCAATGTTCTATGATAACTCGAAGCACATAGAGATCCGATATCACTACATTCGTGACATGGTGCTGAAGGGAGTTGTAAAGCTCCAATATGTTGGCACAGATGAGCATGTTGCAGATGTGTTGACTAAGCCTCTGTCTCATGTGAATATTGAGTACTTTCGAGAGAATCTTGGTGTAGTCTGAAAGGACCTCCCTCGAAAGGGGGAGTTATGTCGATTATACTATGGTATCCTGACCAACAATGGGTAGCTCAGTTAGGATTTTAGATCCTAGGGGACCGATTATCCCTAGGAATATCTCGAAGGTACGGTAAAGATGGTCTGTCAGAGTACTTGTGCATGTATATGCCAGTTGTGATTAGTAGTGGTAGCTCAGTTAGGATTTTATATCCTAGGGAATCTTATGATTCCTGGGCAGATCCCGAAGGTATGGTAAGGATGGTCTGTCAGAGTACCACGTGGTAGTCAAGTTAGGATTTTATATCCTAGGGAATATTATGATTACTAGGAAGATCCCAAGGGTCCGATAAGGATAGTCTATCGGAGTACCACATATGTTGTTGTTGATGCACCTGCCTCATTCTGTTTCCATTGATGTTGATGTTCCATCTTCATGTTGTTGTTGATGATGATGATGTTACTCCATCTCCATGTTATTGTTTCCATTGATGTTGATGCTCCAACTTCATGCTGCTGATGATGATGATGTTACTCCAACTCCATGCTGTTGTTTCCATTGATGTTGATGTTCTAGCTTCATGTTGTTGATGATGATGATGATGATGTTACTCCAGCTCCGTGTTGTTGTTTGCATTGATGTTGTCGTTCCAACTTCATGATGTTGATGATGTTGATGTTCCAGCTTCATGTTGTTGATGATGTTGATGTACCAGCTTCATGATGTTGATGATGATGATGTTACTCCAGCTCCACGCTACATATGATGATGATGTTTAGTTTCTATTGATATTGATGATGAGAATTTTTTTTGATAATCTATATATATGATCGACAATTTTCCTGACATTGATGATGATGTCCCCTCCTCTTGATGATGTATTGTGATCTGAAAATAATCTTTTAAAGACTTTGGTTAAGTATTTGCATGAGTTGATTTACCATTGAGAAATTGAAGAGAAGAAGAATATTTAATGAAAGAATGTTGCATCCATCATAAATAATGTAGAACATAAAATAATCACTAAGAACAACAAACCATAATGCCAAATATTGTTAACGGAGTTCGACAAGGTTGCCTACGTCTTTGGACCTTTGTCTCAATGGGGTAGGATTTCTTGTTAATCTTCAATGCTTCAAAAATACATCAAAAGTACATCAAATGGATTACCAACTGGTCTGGTTGTTTTCTGCTTGACCTTAAGAATCCAACACAACTAACGACACTGAAAAAGGCTGAGCGTAGATCCCGAAAATGGCCTCCAAAGTTCGCTTCCTCAATGGCTTCCTTGCATAAAAATGGCTTAAGCTTCACAATTTTTCATCTTTTTGTTGTATGTAAATCTCCTTGGATTGTAAAAAACACCTGGTTTGTATATATTTTTGGGGATCCTATCCCAACTTTCTCCCGATATCTGGCCTAAAAAAGGGCTCAAAATCCCCCAAAACTGGGCAAAACTCCATTAAATATAAGGCTGAATAACCCAACAAAATCCAAATCCAATGTTTAAAACCCACAAATTGGAAAAATATATGGGCGCTCCCATTTTATATAGGCTCATAGTCATTTGGTGCGCCATGTGTCCAGCACCAGGGCTAAATGTATATGCATGCATCCTTTTCCTTCGTAAGCTCTTGGTCGTATGGGCCCATGTGGCCGTGTGCTGGTCCTGGTCGTGCACCTAGGGTCATTAGCCAATGGTCTCATGGAAGGTCGCCCTGTGGTCTAGCGCCTTGGTCAACGGGCTATCCGAACCGACTGGAGATATATTCCCTAAATTATGCACAATATCACCACAAATACAATAAGTGTTATTTGTTTAAACAAGTAACAAACGTGCCCAAGTGGCTAGCGCATGGTGGTTAAAATGTTGGCCAAGCCCAACGATCAGGGGTTCAACTCCACCAGAGTGCAAAAAAACTTCTTAAACCGACCCACATTGGATTTATCTAGCGTGTCTCGTGGCAGCCTATGATTAGGCCACATGTCACCTGTACACACATTCAACACATAGTCAGTAGCACAGTCACCCTGCCAATTAATCTGCACAATCAACACACCTGCCACATGTCATGCCTAGAGCTTGCTATGTCACTACCACTTGCCATCCACACCTTGACACATGTCATATGTACCCTTCCCCATGTCACGACCTAAGCCTTCCATGTCATTGTACAGACTGCCACCTCAGCGTCCATACAGTCCATGTGTCTGCCACATCAGCACCCGAATATACCAAAACTGCCTGACATGTGTCACGCTTTGGTGCTGCCATGTCAGCATGTTGAAATCATCATGATGTCATGCTGACATCATCTACCATGTCACGCTGACGTACTGCTAACGTTAGTAGTACTACCTCTGATTGTTGACTTTGACTTTTTTTGCCTATTTGGGAAAAAGTTCAAAACACGATAACTTTCGCATACGGTGTCCATTTTTGGAAAAAAATATACTTTCGGAATCAACACGACGAGCCCTACACAATGGTTTTGGTTTTGTCCAATTCCAATAACTTTGAAATTTTGTCCTTCCTAGATCCATTTTGGATCATTCCTCCCCACTAAGACCTTTTGGTCCTCTAAAAGGGTTTTAACTAGACATCAAGTGTAGGATAGGCGTCCCCAATTGTCCTTTGTTAGCCCATCGAATCATAATAAATTTCATAATAACCATGACAAATGAAATCATATTGTTAGCCATTTTAACTCATTCACATCTTTCTGAATCCACTACCATTCATGTAGAAAACATTAGCAGTGATAATATTAGAAATACGACTAAAAATGAACCAATATGTTTGATGGGATTGCACGACACTAACTTATCTTGAAGAAAAGTATGATTGAACTCCTATCCTACAACCATCTCATGTTCATGCTTAATATCAACTTCTTTACTTGGCACAATTATAGGTGTATTGCTTGCATAAGATGTCTTCTTTAATTGTTCCATTGTTATAAGAGATTGATTTTCTTTAATATGATGAGCATGTACAATATATTTAGTTCCCTTCTTAAACAAGTGATATTGATTATGTTACTTGTAGAACATTGCCTTGTGATCATATAAATAAGGGCTTCCTAAGACCATTCCACATGTTTCTAGCAGCACCACGTCACATATTACTTCATCCACATACTTAGATGTAATTGCAAACTTTATGATACCTTTCTTTGTTATGGGAAATTTGTGATCTTTTCTTATCCAATTAAGTGAATAGGGTTTGTGATGCATTTTAGTTTTTAATCCCAATTTCTTAACCACTTCTTCTGAAATTAAGTTAGATTGAGATCCACTCTCTATCAATGTATCGATCTTAGTATGTTTCATAATGGCCCTTATATGAAACAATTTACTTCTTGAATCAAGACCATCACCGATTTTACCTATCAAATCAATTGTTGTAATCTTAGACACATCACCTGAATCTGAACCCCAAGTATCTTGGTCGTGTTGTTGTTGCAACATTTCTCCTCCCTTTCCTCTCTTTGAACCACTTCAGTCTCTTCTCTAGGTGCAATTGCCATCAAGTCTCATCATCATGCCCTTCTTTCTTGCAATGCTTGCAAGAGAGCTTCCCTTCCTTCACTATCGTTGAATTTTCTTTCTTCCCATTCCCTTTTCCTTTTCATTCTTTCTTTGAAGATGATTCCCCTGATACACTAACTCCATTTTTTCCTATTTCAATATATGTTGCTTGAACAGAAACCTCATCAAGATTATTAGGTCCAAACATAAATACAATATTATGAATATAAGTAGGAAAACCTCCTATATACCTCATAAGAGTTTCTTGTGTAGTCAATGGAACATATAACATCAAAGACATCTTACGAAATTAATCTGTATATTCCTCCATCGATTGTCCTTTTCTTAACTTAAGACTTTTCCATTCAATTAAAGACTTTTCCTTATATCCCAATGAATAGAACTATTTTCTAAGTGTGGAAATAAAATCATGCCATGATGGAAAAATATTACCAACTTGTTGAGTTCCATGTTTCATCTTACTTTTCCACCAAATGAGAGTTGTGCCTTCAATATGAAACGATGCCAATATGATCTTGGTTGCCTCATCATTGATTTGTTTCACACTGCAATATACCTCCATATGTCTGACCTAGTTATCAATCTTCTCAGCATCAAATTCTCCATTATACATGGGCAACTCAAATTTCACATCAAGTTCAAGTAATGGCATATTAGGCTTATGTTTATGAGAATGTTTTCTTGAAGAATTAGTATCTGAACTTGTACTTGAAGAAGAAGAAGATGATTGAGATGAAGGAGGTGAAGGAGGAGATTTTGGAGGGTCCTCTCCTTCTTCAATTTTGAATTTCTTTGAAGATTCCCCTTGAACCGGTCTCTTCTATTCCAAGTAATCATCATACAACACTTTTACCATCTCTGACATGGAAAAGAAATTTCCTTGAAACTCTCTTTCATTTTGAGAAATTCCTTCTTCCGATGCCATCTTCTCACTTTGATATGTCCTCTTTATTTATCCAATATTAGGATCTCCTTCTACAAGCTCTCCTTCACCATGACTTATCTTTTCCCTAGTAATCATGCAAACTCAAACAACCAACTATCAACCTGCTCTAATACCACTTGATCTGAAAATGATCTTTTAAAGACTTTGGTTAAGTTTTTGCATCAATTGATTTACCATTGAGAAATTGAATAGAACAAGAATATTTAATGAAATAATGTTGCAACCATCATAAATAATACAGAACAAAAAATAATCACTAAGAACAACAAACCATAACGCCAAATATTGTTAACGGAGTTCGACAAGGTTGCCTACGTCTCCAGGCTTTTGTCTTAGTGGGGGAGGCTTTCTTATTAATATTCAATGCTTAAACAATACATCATAATTACATAAAATGGATTACCAAAAGGTATGGATGTGTTCTTCTCTACCTCAAGAATCCAACACAACTGACGACACTGACAAATGTTGAACGTAGCTCTCGGAAATGGCCTCCAAATTTTGCTTCCTCAATGGTTTCCCTGCATAAAAATGGCTTAAGCTTCACAATTATTCATCATTTTGTTGTATAATAACCTCCTTGGACTACCCAAAACACCTAGTTTATATATATTTTGAGTTGGGTATCCTATCCGAACTTCCTCCCAATATATGGCCTAAAAAGGGGCTCAAACTCCCCCAAAACTAGGCACAAATCCATTAAAAATCACGCTGAATAACCCCAAAAAATCCAAATCCAAAATCTATAGATATGAACGATAGTGTTCCTGATGTTGATGATGTTTTTCCCTCCTTTTGATTATGTATTGATTCCAATAATTTGTTATTAATGTTGTCAGTAGAATACCCTTCTTGTTAAGGGGGAGTGTTGAAATATTGTAACTTTGAAGAATATTCTACGTGAGAGAGAGTTGAATAATATTATTATATTATATTTAATTAGGCCCTATGTGCCTTAGTAAAATTTAGCCCTATTTTTCCTTGACAATTGATTATAATTTAAGAGGGTAAAGTAACAGATCGGCCCATACCTAATTATAGGTTGTCCAGACCACTATTTGTAAGAGAGGTCAGTGCCTCATTTGATACACTCACCACTTAGCTCTGCAGTGTGCAATTCTTGGAGGAGAAACTATTGCAATTGGGGGTGACGTCAAGGAGCATTTATGGTCTATCTCTTAGTATTTCTTGGTCAAGTAGTGCGCTACTCTTCCCAGTGAAGGAGTAGAGGAGGATCTTCTGTTCGGTCTTTGGTCTATCTATATTGAGGAGTTTTTGTTGGGTTTTCTCCCCTGTGAGGGTTTCCCAGGATAATCTATGCATCTCTATTGTTTATGTGATTGTCTCTCTTTCACTGATCATATTTATGCAACTAATGTGCTAAATGATTGTAATAATAAAGAAGAACTGTAATTTCTAGTTGTATAAGTAAAAAATTCAACAAACGACATACCCTAACCCCAAAAAAAGTTTTACTTCTCGGATAGACCTTTATGACAAGGTATCGAACACCCCAAGCAGATATCGTATGCAAATGTTACGCCCTCGGAAAGTTGGTGTATCAACTACCCCCGTCGGGGCCCGTAAACGTTTTGGCCTTTCATCTTCCGGGGTTAGGGTTTTGGATTTTCAATTTGTTAAAAAGGCCTTTGGAGCCTCATTGTAAACATCATCATCTTCTTATGAATGAGCATAGTTGTCACATCTCTTGTCAGAGATAAGCTGCCACCATTCTAGCGATTTCATTCACTCTATATTTTTATAGTTCTATACATTTCGCTCATTAATAGAAATTATGTATTACTATATATATGTGCCTCTTGTTATATATCTAATATATCTCTATTATATTATTGGCTCTCTTGCAATATCTTTGTATATTTATTTGTATATATCTGGTCTCATTTTGGGCTCAAAATAATCTGGATCAGTGGTATCAGAGCAGGCTACTCTTGGTCATTTTTTTTAGTGCATGTCTCCAATGAGGTCCGAGTATAGAAAGTTGGGTCTTGAGCTTGTCTCTCTTGAGGAAAATTGCTTTTGCACGCCCAAGAAACCCTCCATGGAGGAAGAAAAGAGAAACGACAGAGCAAAACATTGTATTAATACATTTCTCAAGCAATCTCTCACATGACAGAGGGATGAAATGATGGATAATTGTTCCCAAATCCTTTGATGCTTGTCGATAACATCAGATGCATCTTCATCAAGAAGCCAGTTTGGAGGCACCACTCCTTTCAAGGTACAAGTTAATTTTGATATTCCCTTATTTGAAGATCATATAGATGCAGATGCTCTAGAAAAATGGTTAAATATGCTAGAATGTTATTTCTCTATGCACAATTTCTTCGACAGGGAAAATATCACCTTCACGCTCCTTAAGGATCTTCCCCATGTCAAACATTGGTGGGATACTTACTGTGAGAAAGTTTCCACATAGGATTTTGGAATGTTTGAGGCTGAACCCACTTGGGAATCTTTCATAGATGTCGTCAAGGAACAATATTACCCTATTGGAAACTATGAAGACCAATACATGAGATGTACCACGCTGCATCAAGAGAGGGGCCAAGCAGTGTCAGAGTTCACCAATACCTTCCATACCTTGTGCACCAAGATAGGTATCAAATATTCTAAGTGGCATTTGGTTCTGAAATACTGTGGGGCTCTACACAGATACATCCAAACCAAAATGGAGTTTTTGGACATCTCATCGCTTAGAGATGCTTATCAATATGTTGTCAAAATAGAGAAGAAATTTAAGAACTAGAATAAATGGGAGTTCGAGTCTGCAAATCCACAACAACCAAAGTATGGTAATGATGGCCCTAACAATCAACCTCCAGAAAACCATTCCAAGCCATAGGAAAAGAAGGGTAACAGAAAGACAAAGAAGGACACTAGAAAGTGGTGTGATTTCCACAAAAGCCCTTGGCATAACACTGATGAATGTTGCTCAAAATAGTCATTGGTGGTTGAGAACAAAGATAAAGAGGCAAACCCTGATTCATGATCTGATTCAAAAAATAATGGAAGGAAACAGATCATTGACATAGACCCCACTGCCACTATCACAAACACAATGATCCAACCAGAAGAACCAACAGATCCAGAAGAGGGGGAGCACCTCTTCCATTCACATATGTGGGTAAAGGGGACCCCATTGCATTTCATTGTTGTAGCAGATGCCAAAAGAACCTCATCTCAACAAAGGAAGTCAAATAGTTGGAATTGAAAACAACAACACACCCAAAACCATACAACATCAAGTGGCTTCACCAGGGACAATATCTTCATGTTAGCCAACAGTGCCACCTGTCCTACAAAATCAATCCCTTCAAGGATGAGGTATTTTGTGATGTTGCCCCACTGTATGTCTGTGGTGTTATTTTTGGCCAACCATATATGTGGAAGCTCCATGTTGTTTATGAGTCTCAACCCCGTATTTTCATTGTTACTCTATGGGATCAACTCTACAAGATACTAGAGGTAGTTGTGACTACTGTTTCGATAAAACAATGCATCAATGTCATCTCTCATATGAAAAAGTTTATCTTCTTCACGATTCAGGAAGAAGGTGAACAAAAGGACACTGTGACCACTACAGCCTCATTCCAAGCCCCTTATATCCAACAAAAACAAATTGACAATATTGAAGCAAAGAATAAAGATTAATTCTTCACACTTTCATCTCTTGCAGTCACATTGGTTAAAAAGGTCCAATAAGGAAAGCAACTCACCAAGGTTCAAATTCAACAAATTATTCCCCATCTCCCACAGGAACTCAACGCAATGGATAAAAACTATTCCTAAGGAAGGAGGATTTATCTAGATGGATATTGGTGGGAACCCACCTATTCCACTGGCTCAAAGAACATTTTTCCATTTTGGTAGTTTTTAAAAGTTTTTCGAGTAGTAAACTTCAGGGGCCATTTTAAGGTTGTAAACGATGGTTTTTTTGGACTTTTTGGGGGCTAGGAGTCTCAAAGGGAACACCCTAAACCCCAACATAAGTTGTACTTATCGGATAAACCTTTCTGACGATGTATCGAATTCCCCAAACATATATCATATGCAAATGTTATGCCCTCAAGAAGTTGATGTATCAACTACCTCCATCGGGGCCCACAAACCTTTTGGCCTTTCATCTTCTCGGGTTAGGGTTTTGGATTTTCATTATGTTAAAAAGGAATTTGGATCCTCATTGCAAACATCATAATCTTCTTGCGAATGAGCATAGCCATCACATCTCTTCTCAGAGATAAGTTGCCACCATTATAGCGAGTTCATTCACTTTGTATTTTTACAGTTCTGTACATTTAGCTCATTAATAGAAATTGTGTATTACTATATATTTGTGCCTAATATTATATATATGATATATGTATGTTATATTATTGTCTCTCTTACAATATCTCTATATATTTATTTTTATATCTCCACTCTCATTTCAGCCTCAAAATAATCCAAATCAAAATCCTAGTCGAATCTCCCTTATTAGTAGGAAAAACTTTAGATACAAATTTGTACAACTGACAAATGGATAATTACAAGGCTAAAGAGAAATAATGTTGGTCAATAGAATCCATACCAATAGAAAGATCCAAATCATGTTTCTTAGTACAATTTGTCCCAATTGTGGCAGAAAGAAAGCTAAAGAAAACATCAACACTCATTCTGACTCATATAAATGCAAAAGAACACATGTGGTTCAGTCAAAGGAAATCTTCGTTGGTGAATTTCGACGAAGTGTCCAATTTGGTCGAGGCTCAAGAAATAATTCAAAGTCTAGTCAAGTAGTTCACGGGTCAGCCGCCCGACAGTGGGAAACACATGCACCTCGACTACAAACATGGAACATTGCCACATTATACTTTGTCAAAATATTTGGGGGAAAACAACTATCAACAAACTTTCACATCTTGACTTTCAAAATTTGGTTCGACCCAATAGCTCACATCGAACAATGTGAGAAGGAATGAAAAAAATCAGGATACCGAGATGAGAAAGTATGGCCACATATGTTTTAGAACACATTATCCAACATACCACAAAAGGGTATAATATTGAAGAAGCGTCTCGACATACATTTGACTAGAACATAATCAAAAGTAACTTTTTTAAAGACTATAAGTTCATATCAAAGGAGGGACTTCTACAACCAACAACAAAAGAAATAAAAATCTTTCTATTGTAACACCCCAATTTTGATACCTATGAACCAGAATGTATTATCTAAATGTGACTTAGGCTGGTGAACCGGTAAAGCTGGGAAGGGGTCAGAGTGCCTAGAAATGTAATAGATCTATATATCTATTAATAAAATATATCGTTGGATGCATGAAATATCAAGACAAGAGATAGGGGGATATGATTCCATGAGAGAGGGGGCTAAAGGGGATAAGTCTTTTTATTATATTGTATTTACCCATTTTGGTTTTAGTTGAGAAAAGTGGTTACATGAGCTTCTTAGGAAGGCCATGTGGTTCTTGGTTTTTGTAATTATCTAAACCCTTCATATGGGTTGTTCGGGGATTTTTCTTTGTTTTTCTCCATTTATTCTTACACTCTTTCCTTGGGATTCTTCCTCATTCACTCTTTCTAATTCATGTGCTCTTGGTTGGAGCATGGAAACAAATGGCTAGAGGAGGAAAGCATTGTGGGATGGATGTGATGAATTATTGATCATTCCAGGTTGGAATGGATGCCTATGGGCATGAGATTGATGAAAGTTTTGAATGAACTATTCACAAATAAGAATCCTTGGAGGTTCCAGCATGGAGATTTCTTGATCAGTAGCACTGGAGCCCTGGAGAGAAATGGAACAGCCTGAGGGATTGTATGGTAGGGAAAGGGGTTCATTTATATGGGTTGTGTGGGTTGAAGGGGAAAGAGAGATGGAAATTAGGATTGTTGTGTGGTTGGGAAAACTTGAGAGATAATTAGCCAGTTGTTGTCTGTCTTAGATTTGGCCTAGGACCCATCCTTGGTGATTCATGGCCTTGTCTTAGGGGTGACCTACTATAGAGAATTGGAACAACAATGTCTATGTTTGGGAGGAACGTCCTTGGTCTGCAGCTAGTTGGATATGGTTTAATTAAAGATAACTTATCTCTATGTTTTTTGTATATTTATGTTCCACTATGTATTTAATTATCTCTGAGATTCATATTTATAATGTGTTTGTTTGCTGGTTA
Organism: Picea engelmannii; assembly: GCA_009831015.1. Taxonomy (NCBI): domain Eukaryota; kingdom Viridiplantae; phylum Streptophyta; class Pinopsida; order Pinales; family Pinaceae; genus Picea; species Picea engelmannii. Next base: position 46,732 of record ML805580.1, read on the forward strand.
TTGTTGTGCATGACATGTTGTTCCTTTATTGGATGGTTTAGCATGAATATTGATTATTTCATGTGTGTTATTGCAATATTTCATGCTTGATTTCTATTTAATTGTTATCAGAATTCAAGATCAGTTTAAAAGTGTGTTTTTGAGGTAGTGTGCCCAGCCTGCAGGTGGCTGGGTATGTTACATATATAAAAATCAAGTCCCAAGGAGATGAAAGAAAGAGGGAAATCCAAATCCAATGAAGTCTCAACCTCGAATTGTAATTTCATCTCAACTCAGAACACAACTACTGTCATAGCCTATTGGATAGATATGGAAAATATATGTTTTCCAGGGCAGAGATTCCATTGGAAGAAAAATCACTTGAGTATACAAAGTCATGTTAAGATAGATTACAATGTGACTAAGGAAGAGAAAGAGGAGAAAGAGGATACAAACAAGCTTGAATTCCCATCAAATTATTAGAAAGTCATTGAAGGATAACATCAATTAGATGAATCAGAAGCACCAGAATGGATGGATGCATAAATCAAGACCAAAGAACTTGACATCTCAATAGACGATCGACCAAAAATGGCAAGACTAGGCTACTACTGGACCAAAAAGAAAACCTTACAAATTGTGGATCTATTAAAATAATATCAGGAAGTTTTTGTTAGGGATTATAAAGACTTGAAAGGCTTAGTACAAGAAATGGATGAAATGAAAATTAAACTAATTCTTGGAGATAAGTCTGGAAAAATATGGCCATATAAATTAGCGCTTAAGTATAAGCCTATCGTTGAAAAGGAAATTGAGGCAATTCTAGTTGCTAATATCATATATCCAATTGATAAGTTAGAATGGGAAATCCCCATGGTCATACAACCAAAGAAGCATGATCCCAAGAATCTAAGAATCTATGTTGAATTTTGAGGATTAAACAAGCTCATAGTAACAGATCCATTTCCAACACCATACACTGATGAAATCATCAACGAATTCGTAGGGCACAAATTTTATTCCTTTACCGAAAAATTCTTTGGCTACAATCAAGTACCAATAGCTAAAGAAGACCAAGAAAAAACTACATTTGTATCCAAATTAAGATCATTTGCATACAAAGTCATTCCCTTTAGTCTAAAAAATTCCCCAACAGTCTACTCCAAGATAGTGGTCAAGGCATTTCAGGACTACAATTATAAAACAATGGTTGTATACTTCGATGATTGGACTATCTAAACCTCCTAAAGGATCACATACAGCGGATACGAATGATGTTGGAGAGATGTAGGAAGATTCATTCATCCTTGAATATAAAAAAATGTATCTTCCCCACACAAATATGAATACTATTGGGACATATTGTGTAAATACGACATCAAAGTCGATATGGGAAAGATAAAAATCATCCTCGACCTAAAATTGCCAGTCAATCAAAAAAAAAAAAAATATTGCTTGGACACACTAGATATTATCAAAATTTTATTCGACATTACTCTGATATTACTTTTGAAGTTGATGAGATACTAAAGAAAGAAACATAGTGTCAATGGAGCTAGGAATGTAATAACTCTTTTGAACTACTAAAAATAAAGTTGGTAGAAGCACCAATACTAATATTTCCTGTCTGGACCAGAAAATTTCATGTACATGTCAATGCATATAATGTTGTTGTCAACGTAGTGTTAGCCCAGCCATACGATGAGGTGTTCAACCATCCCAACACATATGCCAGTTGGAAGCTAAATAAAGCAGAGCGGAATTACTCGACGACAGAGCATGAAGCTTTAGCAATGATTTATGCCTTGCAAAACTTCGAACACTCTCTCCCAGTGAATCCATTTGTGTTTTTTACTGAACATCAAGCTTTGATATTCAACCAAGGAAAAAAAGAAAGTCAGTATCTAAAGTATGAAAAAGCAGTAGTATTATTAATAAGTGATTTCACATCTATGGAACAACAAGCAAAAGAACTTCATCACGACATGACATCAACATTTTATTCTATCTTATTTTTCTCATTGTCATTTTGTAATAACTTCAGTAAGGCCATAATAGAATTTGTTTTTATGTTTTGACACTCCCCTCTTGCTCGAGACAAACATGTTGGAATATTCACCAATAATGAGAGGGGGGTGAATCAATATTGGGCACTGTTTACCACTTTTAATCACAATATGCAAGAATTTAAGATATCAACAATTTATCACTTATGATTGCATTCAAGATACCATAAACATATAACCACAAATATACAATACACAAGAATTTTACATGGAAACCTAAATGGGAGAAAACCACAGAATGTTTTCTTATATATTAGAATATTACATTAATAGGAAGCACCAAACTCCAAAATTCTCCAGCACCAACTGGAAGGAGGCACCAACCCCATGATTTACAGGCTCCAAACTGAAGGAAGCTACAACTCCCTTTCCTTGCCCCAAACTTCCTCCCTTGAATACATATAAGAGAATCAACCTGTCACTGTTACTCTGACTGATATCGATATATCATCATCATAAAAATTGATACAACCAAATAAAATTCATGCCAAGATATCCAATAATATTATCCAAATCATGTGCTCAAAATCACCATGATATGCATCAAACCATGTGCCAAGACATCCAATATGTGCCTCAAATAATATACCATGCCTCAAATAATATACCCAAAATGTTCCTTAAACATGGGCCAAAATATCCAATATGTACCTCAACCATGTGCCAAAACCTCCAAGATATGCATCATGCGTATGCTAAAATCATCAAGATATAACCCTCAAAGAATATATAAAAACATACCTTTTAACATGTGAATAACTTGGTGCATGAGATATCAAATATTCATACCTTCCTCAAATTCAACATCAAGAATAATACCTTCCTCAAAATGTTCCTCAACCTAGTTGGACTAGACCGAGCAATAGGCAGGGCCTCACATTATGATACTAGGACAACTAGCAGGGGCATCACGGGACACCATATGCTTGACCCACGGGGGTCTTTTCAATTAGGGTTTTCTGAAAACCCTTCTCCAGTCTGCGGCTCTGAGCACTCCCTCCTTCACACAACTCCACTACTTCACTTTCACTGAGAAATGACATCCTTGCTTGGTGAATAATGAGAGGTTCTTGATGTGTATTTATACCCTTCCAAGTAACTTCTTTACTTTATCTTTGAGCCGAATTATAAATTCTTGTTTACAACAAATGTTCTCTAATTAATTTTGAGGCTGACTTGTAACTTCTTGTCCTTAGATTTGGGGCTTCTTCACTTGCTTTTTGGGCTTCATCTTTAAGAGGGAATAAATTCTCAACCGTGAGGAACCACGTGGTGTACCACCTATGATTGGAAATGTCTTGACGAGGAGTATCAATCTAATGAGGTTTTACATCCATTTGCAATGTCCTTCACCCTCGTTTTCTTCAATCAACATCAGGCTTCATTACCACACCTTCGGGCTTCTTAACTACTTAACCACTTAACCATACTTCCAAGGATTCTTGTAGACTTCTTCAAAATTTCTTCCCATGAGGGACATGATTAAGGATACACCATACTAGAGGCTTCCAGACTTCTTCTAGGGTTGACATCAATGACAACCAATTTTGTAACAATCTCCCCCTTTGGAATTGATGGAAAAATGCATACTCCCCATGTGAATCTTACTCCCTCTATCTTCATGCTTTCTCCCCCTGTATTCATGATTTTAAACTTTTCTCTCTCCCCCTTTGACATCAATGGAAAAGGGTAACTCCCCCCGACGATTTTTCTCCCCCTATCTTCTTTGTAAAATGTCGTGTAGATCATTATGGGGAGGAAATTACTCCAAGTTTCTATTGAAGATACTCAAATGTCTCTCTTGGGAGAGGTTTGGTGAAGATATCTACAATCTATTATTTTGTCCCAATGTACTCCAACTTGATGTTCTTTTCTGTCACTTGTTCTCACAGAAAGTGGAACTTAATCGGAATATGTTTGGTCTTGGAATGCATCACTGGATTCTTGGAGATACTTATAGTACTAGTATTGTCAAAAAATATTGAAATAGGCTCATCATATTCTACTTTTATGTCTTGCAGGGTTTGGTTCATCCAAAGGACCCAAGTGCATGTTGTTTTTGCAATATATTCCACTTTTGTTCTGGACAAGGATACTCATGAGTGCTTCTTGCTAAAACAGGACACCATACAATCACCCAAGTAGAAGGCTACTCCACTAGTAATTCTTATATAATCAATGTTTTTTTCCCAATCTACATTTGTGTAAGTGATCGTATTCATCTCATTCTCTTTCATATACAACAATCCAAATGTTTTTTTTTATTTGAGATATCTGAAAATCCTGTTTATTTCCGTAACATAATTTTCCTTCAGTGCTTCTTCAAATATTGCAACCTGTCCAAATTCTTGCATCACATATGGTATTGAGGCTGTCACATAGAATAGGATACCAATCATCGATCTATAGAGTCTTTGATCTACTTCCTTATATTCATCATCTTTTCTCAACTTGCAACTAGTCACCATGGGAGTACTTATGGGTTTGCAATATTTCATTCCAAACTTATTCAACATTTATTTGGTTTAATTGGTTTGGGATATGAAAATACCTTCATCTACCTGAGATATATGGAGTCCTAAAAACAAATTCAACTCATCAAGTAGGGACATTTCAAACTCACTTTTCATATCCTTAGAAAACATCTAACTCAACTTGTGAACATCACTTCCAAAGATGATATGATCCACATATACTTCAATGATAAGTATGTTGTCCTTATCCATGTTTATGTAGAGATTTCTATATGCATTGCCTTTTCTGAATCCTTGTTGTTGAAAGTACTTATCCAACCTTGAATACCATGCTCTAGGGGCTTACTTGAGCCTATACACATATTTTTTCAATTTTCAAACATAATCTTCCCTTTGTGACAATAGAAACCCTTCTGGTTGTTCGATGTAGACTTCTTATTCTAATTCTCCATTTATAAATGTTGATTTTACATCCATTTGATAGAATATGATTCTTCTAGAACATGCATAGGCCAATATTATTCTAACTGCTTCCATTCTAGCGACATGAGCAAAGGTTTTTTCAAATTCTATTCCTTGAAATTGAGCATATCCCTTGCATACTAACCTTGCTTCATTTCTGGTTACTTATCCATATTCATTTATTTTGTTTCTAAACACCCATTTTGTACCAATCATGTTTTTGTTATTGGCTCTTGGAACCAATTCTTATGTTTCATTCTTCTTTATTTGATTTAGTTCTTCTTCCATGGCCTTGATCCAATGTTCATCATTGTTTTCTTCCTCAAAGTTGCTTGGTTCAACTATGGACAATAATTCTATATGTATTTGTTCGTGTGTACATGCTCGTTTGATTCCTCTAGTTTCTATTCCTACATTTTTATCTCCAATAATTTTTTCTACTGGATGATTCTTTTGAACAAGATGGTTAGGTGTTTTAGCAGGTGTCTGGAAATCTTGTTTATTGTCTTCTATTTCTTCTTGATCTGCCTTTGGTTTCTTCTCTTCTGGTTGTTCTATGTATTCCTCTACTTCTTCTTCCTTTAGTTCTTCTTCTGCTTCCTTCCTTTTTGAATTTCTTCTTTCTGATATGGTCTTCAACACATTTGTTTCATCAATATTTACATTAACGATTTCTACTATTTTGTTGAGTCTTAGGTTGTAGTATTTGTATACCTTGATTTTGTTTGAGTAACCAACCAATATGCATTCATCACCCGAGAGTCAAATTTTCCAATCTTATTGTCTTTTTTTTTTATGTAACAGTTGCTTCCAAACACTCTAAAATACTTGATGTTTGTTGGTCTTCCTTTCCACATTTCTTAAGGAGTCTTGTCATTGTTACTTCTGATCATTCCTCTATTCAATATGTGAACGGATATATGTACTACTTGTACCCAAAATATATCACCCAACTTGGAATATTTCAACATGGTTCTAGCCATTTCCTATACAGTATTGTTCTTCCTTTCAATGACTCCATTTTGCCGAGGTGTCCTAGATGTTGAGAACCGCCTTTTTATTCCATGTTCTTCACAAGAATCCATGAATTATTTTGATGTGAACTCACCTCCATTGTCTCGCCTTAAGCACTTGATTTTCAAATCGGTCTCATTTTCAACCATATCTTTGAATATCCTGAAACATTTGAATGCTTCTCACTTTTTCTTGAGGAAACATACTACTATCATCCTTGTGTAATCATCAATAAGTCGCATGGAGTATTGTTCACCATTCAACCCTTTTGTTCTCATCGATATGCATATATCAATGTGTACAATCTCTAATGGTTGATTTGTAGATTATTCCTTTGTCCTGAACTCATGTCTTGTTTATTTTCCATGATGATAATGCTTGAACATAGTATTGGTTGGCTTTGAAATTCCAGGCATTTATCTTACCACTTCCTTTCTACTAATCTTGACAAGATTGTCAAAATTAATATAACCCATTCTTTCGTGCTAAATCCAACTTCCATTTTCCTTTCCCAAGCAATATCTTTCCTTTCCGATCTCATTTAACATGTATATGTTTTTTGGAGTCCTTATTGTTTCCTCCACCAACTTGCTTGATCCTTCTTTCCTTATCTCACATTTATTTGAGTCGAATAGAAATGTGTGTCCTTGGTCACACATTTTATTATTCTTCATGTTTTCGACAAGTAGGAAATTATATGCCATGGCATCTTTGCTTCCAATCTTGATTATGCATTTTCGTATAATTTTGGTTGATTTATCATTGCCAAATGAAACTAATCCATCTATTTCTTTCTTTAGAGTTACAAACATGTCCTTGTCACCTGTCATGTGCTTTGAAAAACCATTGTCAACGTGTTGAGCAATCAACACACCCTAAAAGTCTATGTCCAATTTTTACTTTTTGGGTACTCGTTTAAACTAAAGTGGAGCCATGACGTGAATAAAAGACATTGCAGGTCATACAAAGGAGCAACTGGGATCACGTAAGTATTAAACGATCGAGACTTACGAGATCCACCAGTACATACCGCTCCATTATATTTGTTGGTACCTTATATCATATTTCTTGATCACTAAACTCTCTCAACCCCGATTGCAGGAAAGATTCCCCGATTACCGAACAAATATTGCTCCATGATCTTGTCGATGAACCCAAACCATGCTACAATAGTTGAACTCTAGTTTAGTAAAGTACCGAGCACATGCAGTGGACATCAGGGGAATATATGCAACCCCGACGAAACAACACAGATTTCCATGGGCCCAAACTTGTGAAGAATTGTTTGTCAGATGGACTGAATACGAGAGAAGTCACCCTTTCCAAGAAGTATATCAGGACGACTGTTAAAGAAGTTGTTAGAAGATAACGCCACATGGCGATTATTATTTTTGTTTAAATTGCACTTAGCTGTTAGTTTTAGTTAAAAAATTATGTTATAAATAAAGACACCGGCCAATTAGCAAGGGTCGATGGTTGTTGTAAGAACTCTTTCTTTTTGGTTGTTAAGAATTATTTTGAGACTGTTATGAATCGAGAAGTCCTTCTAGACCAAAGACAAGATATTTTCATCAAATTCATGTGATTGGACTTGGAGAAGAACTACTTCCTATCCTGTTTCATGAATGATACAGTAATGGGTAAGAGCAATTAATTATGTTGTCAAGTTATCTGGTGCAATGTCTTATTGTTCTTTGCTTTAATGATGAAGATAAATTGTTCTGTGATTATGTGATGCATGGTTATGGTAGATGAATTATTTTTCATGCCATTATCTTAGTACATATTTTATTTCTTTCTGATAGTTAGTTTCTCATACAGTAATTGGATGCTCACATAGTTAATGTATTAGTACTAGGCCTGTGGTATAGAGTAATTGTCTGCATGTTGAGAAGCGGGTTATCCCAAGATTAACCTCTTCCCCAGTAGTTAAAATTTAATCCTGTTGTTTGTCAAGTTGGTTTATACTGGCTTGCATCTCTCATATCAACCCCACCCAAGAGAAAATACAGAAGAAAACAGTCCTAACCGAAGGAAGAACCTTCACAAGAAAACACAAAGCCCAATGATAAATTGGTTGGATCGCAAGATCTGGAGAACCATTCCATTTTAAACACTACAAAGTCTAATTGGGCCTCGGTGGGGGGTTTGGTTCCTACTGTTGAGTCAAGGGATTTATGACCCATCAACATAATTGACGCTAGAAGGAGGGCCTGAGAATGAATGGCTGAATATATATTTTATCTATCATTTCAAACAACCTATAGATTTGTAACAACCCACATGCATGGCTACTCCTTCACAATAAAACCCACACACATTGAGTATTCCTTAAATGAATAACTCACCCCAACCCGAGGAAGAATCTTTTCACCCTAAAATACATTACGCCCTCCCTCACAAGGAAATGAATCAATTCAGGAGAATCACTAGAGCCTACGCCCGATAGATCGACGCGTTGTCCTTAGCTCCCATCCTCCCTTGAAGAAAACAACAAAGCACACTAGTGGTTATCACTCCTGACGAGGTTTTCATACACTCCATAGAAGAATTAATATATTTTGTAATTATCAAAATCCAAGAACCTCTTGATCTGATACCTGAAACACCAATCGCTGACGTCTTTGAGCCAAATGAATTTTAAAAAGAAGAAGAGTTTGACTCAGGGTCTAAAGATATGGAGGGTAATAATGACCATTAGGAAGAAAGATAAATGTTGTTTCAGAACAATCAGCCCTGGTTGGCCAAAGACGTCGTGGTCATCCCTGGAAGAGTACATAATCTTCCTCGGCATCCGGAGAAATTGCTTCCTAAGTACAACCCCAAAACTTTGGGATTAACTTAAGACCATATCAAGAAGGTCATACTCGCGATCAAACTTATGAACATTCAACATGAATACCTTGTCTGTAGACTCTTCCCCTACATCTTTGAAAATTCAACTTCCACGTGGTATTTCAATTTTCCAGTAGGATCGATAACCAACTGGACGAAGTTCCAGAAAGATTTTCTAGATAAATTTGCAAAGGAAACTACTATGGGAGCCCTGATGGATGATTTGTTTGCAGCCATCATGAGTCCGAAAGAGAGGGTCAAATATTTCAATTAGAGATTCATGACCATATTAAACAAATTCCATCCCACAACAAAACCAACTCAAGAGTTTCAAATCGAGGTTTATGCCAACGCGCTCCCAGATTCCATTTCTATGTTTGTAAAAAGAGCTGCTAAGTAAACCCTGGCAGAAATTTTTGAGGAGGAGAAGACAATAGAATTTCAGATGAAAGGATGTAAATAGGGCCAGGTCTCCTTAGTGGAAAAAGAAATCCAGCCCCCTCCCAGGAGAGGACTCCTTTTGACTAGATCTCCGAGAAAATAAGTTGAATAGACTCCCGACAAAGGTAATGGTGATATAAAAGATATACAACACATGGTTAAGAAATTATCAAGCGAAATCATAGACATGAAGAGAAATGCAGGGGAGGGAAACCAAGGCCAAAGGCCCTATAAGCCTTTCTTTAAAAGAAACCCGCTTTTCAAAGTAATTGAACCTCCCCCTGCTAACTTAAATATCGATCTAGGGATTGTCGCGTCTGATTCTTTCTATACTTATCATCAGGAAAACCACTCCGAAAGAGATTTACCTCAATGGGTACATGCCATGAATTTGATGGCCAATCGGTTTCTAGAGGAAGTCTCCCTGACCGAAAAACCAAGAAGTTTGGTTATGAATATTGCTAACCAGGAAGAATTTGACCCACCATGAGATACGACCATGATGATATGGGATCCCGACCTGATCATGCCTTTCGACGATTTGTTTGAGTCTTGGGACCAACCTGTGGAAGTTTCACTGATACAGACATGAAGGGCCCACCTAGCTCCAAAGATACCGACGTCGCACGAGCCTCGCAAGGAAATTTAAATACTGACCACCCGAAAACATCTTTCTCTTTCGGTAAAAATCCTATAAGCATTCATACCCAGGAATTGCCCAAACTAGATTACAACGTGGTCGAAGATTTGAAGAAGCTAAAAGCCAATATTTCAGTTATGGATATATGCAGGATCTCTCAACAGAAATACTTTATGTTACATTCCTTGAACTCTGTGGAAAACACAACGATGGGAAATGGCCCAGAAAGAAGTTTGACTCACACAAGTCCGGTGGGAAAACCAACTGTGAATACATGTTCGGGAGATAGAAAGGAAAAAGATTTTGTTCCCCTGTTCCTCCTAACATTTGAAATCTTCAATAGGAACCTTCACAACTGTCTGGTAGATTCTGGAGCATCCTCTAATGTCATTCCCTTGTATGTTTGGAAGAACTTGAATGTTGTTCCTCTCAAGATTGATAAACATGTCATACAACTAGACAGGACCCAAGTCAAGGTCATAGGAGAACTCAAAGACGTGATGATCATAATATCGACACACCCTACATTTGTGCAAGTGACCGACATTATTGTATTAGATATCCCAGAGGCATATGGTCTATTACTAAGTCGATATTGGTTTGAAAATCTAAATGGTTATTTCAGTATGGACTGGGCACACCTTTGGCTACCACTAAAGGGATACAAGAACATGATCAAAATCGACAGGGAGAGATATCTGAAACATACAGTCACTGATTTAGAAACCCCTAACAAGCCCTTGTCCACAAATTTCCCCATATTGGGCAATTATTCTTATGAATCCTACTTCGAAAATCCCCCCCCCCCCCCCCCCTCCTCCTATCTGATGTTCCTCTTACCCAAAAATCCAAATTTATTTTCTAAGTAAAATTGCTGATACCGACAAGAGACACCCTTTTTTGCCAAAATGCAGTGCTAGAGCTTGCAAAACAAGAGTTCAGGGAGCAAGAAATTAATAAGGGAAACAAAAATAGTGATTCCCGTTCACAAATTTGGACCCTCTATTTTGATGGATCTAAATATCAAGAAGGGTCTGGAGCAATTTGCATCCTCATTGATCCTATTGGTAAACTTGATTTCTTGTCCTGTAGGCTAGAATTCGAATGTACCAACAACACTTCCAAATATGAATCTCTGGTACAAGGATTAAGGAAATCCATAGATTTGGGTATCAAAGAATTGAAAGTTTTCGGGGACTCTAAAATTGTTGGTAGACAAGTAAGAAATACTATACATTGCAATTCTCCTCATCTGAAGAACTATCAGTAGGAGGTGTATAGGTTAATAGAGAACTTTGAGGCTTTTAATATCATTGTAATCCCCAGAACAAAGAATATTCTTGCTGACTCCTTGGCCACAACCACTTCCAGGCTATCGCCTTTAGAATATTATGAAGCCTCCCGATTCACTATGGAATTGTTGTACAAACCATCGATACCTAATAACATTTCCAATTGGAAAGTCTTCGAAGGAGATGAACAAATCATAAACTTCTTGAATAACCAAGACAATTTCAAAAATATCACTATTGATGATGAAGAATTCCAAGAGATGTACACAAAAACCGATCCTTGGACGGGACGACCTATGGATAAATCAAAGGGTCACACAATCCTGAGAGGGACAACTAATCTAAAAAATTGAATTGATCTAAAAGAGTGATTTAAGGGACCCAAAAATGCAAATATTGGTAGCTCTTGTCCCCTGCATGAAACTATAAATCTTGGAACCCGAGAGAGTCAAAAGAATGTGAATCTAGGCAAGACTATATC
>ML805580.1:68901-88804 GCA_009831015.1 Picea engelmannii
TTCATGCTTAAAGAAGGTTATAGGTGACAAGATCCCAGTTCAAACTATATTGCCAGAACTTGACGAGGAAGGAAAAATCATATTGGAGCCTGAAGCCATCACAGACACAAGAATTCACCATCTAAGGAATAGATCCTTTTCAGAGTATCTCATTAAATGGAGGAAACTACTTGCTGAAGATTCCACTTGGGAAGATGAGTCTTTTATACAGAAGCATCCAGAGTTGCTCAAGCGTTGTGGAAAACACTTGTCTCAAGGGGAGGGGCATGTTAAAGCCCTAATGTTGGCTCATTACCCCTGAATTGGGGCATATTAGAGTAGTACTGCTATTTTATTTATGTCGGCTTTAGGCCATTAGTTGTAATTTAGATTAGTAATGTTATTTTAATTATGTCGGCTTTAGGCCATTATTTGTAAGTATACCTCCTATTCTCCTATATATACCAAGGAGACATTTTCATTTTGAATCATCTTGGACTTGAACATTTAAATGGGGTAAAAGGAGGTTGCCCCCTCGAAGAGGCTTATTATCTGAAATTATCTCTTTTTCAAGGCGTTGAGTACTTTTCCTGAGGTTTTTATATGCTATATTGATGTTTGGTTCTTAACACTACTAGATGGTTTCTCAGTTTATAACCATGTCCTTGTTTCAGAGGAAGATCGTTTAAAAACCACTTTCTAAACCAAATGGGTAACCTTCTCTTATAAGAGAAGACCACATCCAACACTTAACTTAGATTTTCGAGAGGTGTAGGAAATATGATATATCCTTAAACCCTAAGAAAACTATCTTTGGTGTTGAGGAAGGTAATTTGTTAGGTCACATTATATCTCAGGCATGGATTCACATAGGCCAAGAAAGGATTAAATCCATAGCTCAACTTCCCTTACCCCATAACAAGAAAGTTATGCAGTCCTTTTTCGGGAAAATCAATTTTGTGAGGAAGGTCACCCCCGACTTCGCAAAAATCATCAAACCCTTACAAAATATGATTCACAAAGATGCCAAATTTAAGTGGGATGATGAGCGAAAATATGCCTTCAACAATATCAAGGCTGCCATTTCCCGGCCTCGGTGTTGCAAAGTCCCGATTTCAATAGAGAATTTTTCCTTTATACTTTCGCCTCCGATCAATCGCTAGTTGCAGTCTTGACTCAGAAGGATGATGACAAAAATGAAGCCCCAATGTCATTTATGAGTACTATTCTTCAAGGAGCTGAGATCAATTATCCTATTGTAGACAAACAGGCCTACGCAGTTTATAATGAAGCAAAACATTTTAGGTCTTACATACTCAAGAATCACACTAAAGTAATTATGCCACACCCTACGGTATGATCCTTGTTAACCCAACAGGAAATGGGGGAAATAAGGGGGAACTGGATGGAGGTAGTCCAGGAATTTGATCTAGATATAAAACCTGCAAAACTAGTAAAAGGACAAGGTTTGTGCAAGCTTGCAGCCAAAGCCTAGGATCAAGTAAATGAAGATATATGTTATGAGAACAAAATGGCACTATGGTGTGGTGAAGTAGCATACATCTCCCTAGGACACGACTCTTTGTATAAAGAGTTAACTTATCTTCTACATCACGAAACTTGTACTGAAAGAACTCCATGATGGCCCTGCCAGGGGATATTTTTCAAGAAATACTACTGCTCATAATATTCTGAGAGACGACTATTATTGTCCCACCTTGTTCAAAGACACTCATACTTATGCTATAAACTATAAGACTTGTCAAATAAGCACTAGAAAGGAGAAAAAAGCAACGGTTCCACTCCAACCTGTTACTGTCTCTCGGCCTTTCAAGCAGTGGGGGTTGGATATCATAGGAGAAATCACACCTAGCTCCTCAAAACTGCACAAGTACATTCTTATTGCCACCGACTATTTCACGAAATGGGCAGAGGCCATCTCTCTGACTCATGTAAACAAGAAGGTAGTGATCCAATTCATAGAACAGAAGCTGATCACAAGGTTCAATTTCCCTTCTATTCTAGTCTTTGATAATGGAACTTACTTTTCTTCCACCCTATTGACAGAGTTTTCTCTGGACAAAGGAATCATAATCAAGTACTCTGCAAATTACTATCCCTAGGGAAATGGTGTGGCTGAATCAACCAATAAAAACCTGGTAAGGATATTAAAGAAGACAGTTACAGATAACCAAAGAAATTAGCATAATCTATTCTATAATTCTCTATGGGCCGATAGGGTCACACCCAAAGAATCTATAGGAAATTCCCCATACTTTTTGGTCTAGGGGAAAGAAGCCATCCTAAAAAATGGACTCTATCTTTCATCTCTTCAACTGGCCCAAGATTCCAACGAAGAACCCTCATCAGCCATGAAGCAACGTATTAACACTCCGCTCATGATGGAAGAAGAGAGAGAAAAGGATAAGTCAAAATTCCTAGCTCACCAACAAATATTGAAAAGATGGTTCAATAAGCATAAGGCTAAAGAAAAGAATTTTGAAGTAGGAAACTTGGTCCTGAAGTGGGACAGAGAAAATGAACCTAAAGGGAAACATTCCAAGTTCTAGAGTCTATGGCTTGGACCTTTCCAGGTAGCTGATAAAATCGAGGTAGACACTTATCGGTTATAGATTCTGAGGGGGAAACCTTTGTTGAGCACTCAACACACCCTAAACGTCTATGTCCATTTTTTACTTTATGGGTACCACTTGGTCCTTTGCACTGTCTGTTTTGCATTCGGTATGAAACTAATACATGTGCTTATTTTTCATATTTGATTCTTCTAAAGTTTGCTTGACCATACAACAAAGAACCATCTTAACCCTTAAAGGGTACTTAACAACTACTTAAGGAATCGACAAACTAAATCTTTCCCCAACACGCTTAGAAGTTCGACATTAATAAAGGTTAAAGGTGACGAAAATCATTTGAGAAGTTTAAAACAACTGAGCATCGATCTTCATCAACATCGAAAGACAAGGGTCTTTCCTTTTTTCGATCAAAATTCGGTAGGAGTATCACCGAAGACTGATCTGTTCCGCTTCAGAAGAAAAATGAAAAATGAAACGTCACGCAAAGAGAGGTGAGGTATCGCCAACCGCCAACACCGACGTGATTTTGGTGTTGGGGAGTTACAGAATAAAGTACACATTAATTTTACATTTTAAAATTTCGATCCCCAATGCCACCCAAGTATAGGCAGTCGAAATATATTTTTCATTTAGTGCTTTCGACGTGAGTAGAGTTTCTAAGTATAATCCTTACTAACCTTGTGAATGATAAATTTTATGTTCAAATACTTTAAAAAACCCAGGGTTAATAACGCCACATTAGCATCAATCGATATCACAAGTTTTAAAGGGAACATATCAACAAATTTACAATGCAATAATAACAATTATAAAATCCCATAATTTGCGTGAAAAATCCAAAAGGGAATGGGATACATCCAAGACTCTTCGTACTTTTGTTTAATTAAAAAAATTTCCCGCTAAACTTGGGCCACATACAAATAGATACCATCGACATTTATACTGACCAACCTAGTCACAGTGAGAATATAAGTCCCTTATGAAAAAAGAGAAGAAATGTTAAGCATCACTTCGGGGAAAGCAAGGCAAGGGTTCACCCACTATGCATATCCTATGCATGCATCCTCTCCCAGACTACTTCTCGCACCCTGTAACACTTCCTTTTCCTCTTTCACTAATATCCTCTGTCCCTCGCGCAACTGCACAATTGTGTCTTTATCTTCTCGGAGCTTCCTTTGGAGCCAAACCATGCTTCCTCCATGACCCTGCAACGCCGATGCCTCCTGGTTCTTCACCGCCAACTAGCACCGCAACTCTTTATTTTCTTGGTAGAGTTCAACTATGGAAATTTGGGCCTCCTCTAACTACTGGATGGAACTCTTGACGGAAGAAACCATTTCTTTCACCCTCCCCTTTCATCCCCCACTTCCTTTACTGGTAGTCCCCATAGGCCCAGACCAGTTAGTAAGCATCATAGACCTCTCAACGGTGGGATGTACACTTATCTCAGCTAGGGGCCAATATTCCTCCCTTTTTCCCATATCTTTCCCAGGCCTCCCCCTTCTCCATGTTGTCCGCTCCTGTGGGGGTGTGACCCCAAGCATACCTCCTTCAGGCATACTTGTCACCACCCCAACTTCTGCTAGAGGCGCCGACACCCTCTCTGAACAAAATCTTGTACCTCTTGTCGAGGATTCAAGGACACTCGAAGATAATAAGAAAGAATCCCAGGCACATTGGGGCTCAGACCTGGCACTCCAACTGCCTCGCATACCCCATCCCTTGTTTGAAGGGGATCCCATAGTTAAACAACATAGTGGATTGGGCATCTACAAATTATAAAGGACCACTACACCAAGTTGCATATGAATAAACCCACAAGACCAACACTACAGAAGTAAACTCAACTTATGCGTGGAATTCCCCATAGAACTCCTAGAATTTATAGTGAAACAAAGGAGCAAACCAGAGCATGCCAAAATAACACTCACGCCTCGCGCCAAGATGTCTTACAAACTTAACACATTATAGTTGCTCGTCGGATGTAATCCAGAATGCATAAAACGCCACTGATCGGAGTTGCAGAGGATGTGCAGTACGATCATTCCAATCTCGTTAAACTCCCCAGCTTCCATTATTGACGAATGATGGTTGACACACTTGGTGATACAGATTCTGGAGGCATTTAATGACTTCCTTACTACGATATCCGACCTTCTAGGAGCATGCACGCGCATGCTCAACTCTGGCATCTTTTCCTAGCCCCAAAGGTCGAGCGACTACTATGATGGTTCCAACACTCATATCTATCGTACTTGATTTTCCACACTATGGCACGTTGATGTGACTCGTTTAAACTCAAGAGGAGTGGCAACGTGAATACAAGACATCACAAGTCATACAAAGGAGAAATTGGGATCATGTAAGTATTAAACAATCAAGACTAATGAGCTCCATAGGTACGTACCGGTCCATTATGTTTGTTGGTACCTTATATCATATTGCTTGATCACTAAACTATCTCAACCCCGATTGCAGGAAATATTCCCCGATTACCGAACAAAGCTTGCTTCGTGATCTCGCCGATGATCCCAAAAGAAACAATTCGCAGAACATCCGATCAGAGCCTAAACCATGATATAGCAGCTGAACTCCAGTTTAGTAAGTACCAAGCACATGCAGTGGACATCAGGGGAATATATGAGGCCCCAATGGAACAACACAAATTGTCAGCTGGACTGAATACGAGAGAAGTCACCCTTTCCAAGAAGTATCTCAGCATGATTGTTGAAGAAGATGTTAAAAGATAATTCCACGTGGCGATTTTTGTTTTGTTTAAACTACACTTATCCGTTAGTTTCAGTTAAAACTTTATGTTATAAATAAAGACACCGACCAATTAGCAAGGATCTATGGTTGTTGTAAGAACTCTTTCTTTTTGGTTGTTAAGAATTATTTTGAGACTGCTATGAATTGATAAGTCCTTCTGGACCAAAGACAAGCTATTTTTCATCAGATGCATGTGATTGGACTTGGAAAAGAACTACTTCCTATCCTGTTTCATTAATGATGCAATAATGAGTAAGAGAAATTAATTATGTTGTCAAGTTATCTAGTGCAATCTCTTATTGTTCTTTGCTTTAATGATGAAGATAAATTGTTGTGTGGTTATGTGATGCATGGTTATGGTAGATGAATTATTTTTCTTGCCATTATCTTACTACATATGTTCTTTCTTTCTAAGAGTTAGTTTCTCATACAGTAATTGGATGCTCACATGGTTAATGTATTAGTACTAGGCCTGTGGTATAGAGTAATTATCTGCATGTTAAGCAGTGGGTTATCCCAAGCTTAACCTCTTCCCCAGTAGTTATAACTTAATCCTTTTATTTTTCAAGTTGGTTTATACTGGATTGCATCTCTCATATCAACTACACCCAAGAGAAAATATAGAAGAAAACAATCCTAACTAAAGGAAGAGCCTTCACAAGAAAACACAAAGCCCATCGATAAATTAGTGGGATTGCAAGATCTGGAGAACCATTCCATTTTAAATGCTGCAAAGTCTAATTGGTCCTCAGTGGCGGGTTTGGTTCCTACTTTTGATTTAAGGGATTTAGGACCCATCAACACAACGTACCAATAACTGGTATATTCGTCATTGATACTTCTTGTTGAGGCACTCTTGTATTTCTTGGCACATGGCTAAAGGTTTTTATGGTACATGGTTGAGATCTTGTATTTGTTGATGTAATAGAGGATAAATATCAGAAAGGGTTTGAGGACTAAGATCATGTGAGGGAAACTATACTTGTTCATGATTTCACACACATATATGGCACATGACTAGAGAGAGACATATTTGTCTTGAGTAAATGTTTTGTATGAGAATGCATGCACAAGGTACAGTTACAGTCTGGATACAGTGATAGGATATAGATCTATGTGAAATAAGTTATAGAGGGTCAAAAGTTTTCAAGTGAAGGGAAACACTAGTTCCAGAAGGCATACGCAAGTTTCATGATAGATAGGGCACATACATATGTGAGTTGCATAACAGATAGGGTGCGTACATACACGAGCTACATAACATATGGGGTGCGTACATATGCGGGTTGCATCACTACAGGTCGCGTACCTACTGTATTTTTGTAGGTACATGTTCAGTTCAAGTACATATTGATTACAAAGCAATTGTACAGATTGGATACAGATCAGTGGTATGGGTTGATACATTTGTACATCAGAATATCTCACAGTGACAGGTTGACAGTGGTTCCATCATTCTAATTATACTTCAGGGTGGTTGGATGGGGAAAGGACAGGTGGTTGTAGCCACCTTCCAATTGTAGCCAGAGAACATAGGGGGTTGTAGCCTCCTTCTGGTTGTAGCCAGAGAATTGGGGAGTTGGAGCTTCCCTCAAGTTGTAGCCTGAGAAACTAGGAGGTTGGAGCCTCCTTCCAGTTGCAACTAGAAAACAAAGTAAGTTGGTGCTTCCAATGAATGTAATTCTTCAATACATATAAGAAAAATCATTCTGTGGTTTTCTCTCGATTTGGGTTTCCACGTCAAACACTGGTGTACTATGTATGTGTGTGATTATTCATTTCTTATTGCTCATTATTGGATAATAATTCTACATTGATATAACACTTGGATTATTTGGAGAAAAAGGATTATAATTAGACTATTACTTATTCACCCCCCCTCTTAGTAATCCAACAATTGGTATCAGAGCGGGTTCCTTCAGAAATCAATTTAACCATTGAAAGGTAGATCATGGAGGGTACCAACTTGTATAAAAATGGAATACCACAGTTTGATGGACAAAAGTATGCTTTTTCGAGCATAAGATTGAAGACATATATACAGGTACAAAGATTTCAAGTTTGGTAATCAATTGTAGATGTATACACAGCACCAATAGTTCCACCAATAAATGACAAAGTAGTGAAACTCGGTGAGAAAAATTCCAAAGCCAAAAATGCACTTTTGAATGGTCTTAGTGATACAATATTCACCAAAGTTGCACATTGTAAATCCGCTAAAGATATTTGGGACAAGCTTCGAAATATTTATGAAGGAGATACAAAATTCAAAGCGACAAAGCTTCAAACTTACAGAGATCAGTTCGAACAACTAAAAATGAAGGAAGATGAGAATATTTCAGCCTACTTCTTAAAATTCGATGAAATAGTGAATGCAATCATAGGATTGGGAGAAGAAATCAAAGAATCTGTAATTGATCAAAAGGTACTAAGATCTCTTCCTATGAGATTTAACCCTAAGATATCAGCACTAGAAGAAAGATTGGATCTAAACTCAATAAGCATGGACGAATTGCATGGAATCTTCACAGCATATGAAATGAGAACTGAACGGGAAAATCCAGATGTAAAAGAAGAAGCCTTCAAAGTATCCAAAATATCAAAGCAAAAGAAAAAGGAACAAGAAGAATATAGCAACAGCAGTGACATCTCAGAAGATGATGAAGAAGTGGCCAACTTCGTCAAAAGACTGAACAAGGGAACCAACGGTAGGTATAGAGGTAAGATTCCTTTAATGTTTTTTAATTGTGATGGTATTGGTCATTTTTCTAACAAATTTCATCATAAGGAAAAGAGAAATGATGAAGGTTACTCAAAAGGAAAACACACATATAAATGAAAAAGAACTACAAAGAAATATTTCAATAAAATCTTATGCACCAAAGAAGACATCTCATCATCAGAGGAAGATGAAGTCAATGACAGTGAGACATGAAGAGTTCTATTCATGACAGTAAAATACTCTAACAAAGAAGACTCTGAAGAAGAATACGAAGAAGCCGAAGAAGAATATGAAAAAGTCGAAGAATAAATTGAAGAAGCAGAAGTTGACTATCGAGAAGAATTAATGTGTGCCATAGAATTTATCAGAAAAGAAAAGGAGAAAAACAAGAAACTACAAGTAGAACTAGAAAAAAAAAGGACACTCGAGAGCTATAACAAATGATCACAAAATTGAAGGTTCAAATAGAAGAATATAAAAGAATTGATGAAGCACTCAAAGAAAATCTAGAAGCAAAGGGCATGATCATTGGAAACTTGGAAGCGAAGATTATCACACTAAAAAAGGATATTGAAAATAAAAGTATGCAGAATAGCTCAAAAGTTATGGATAACATTATCAGTAGTCAAAAATCTCATCTTGACAAGTCCGGACTTGGATACAATCAGATAGAAGAGGGATCAAGATCCAAAACAATAGAGCAAGAAACATATCCAAAAAGTTATGCAGAAACAATCAAAGGGGATAGGAAGATATACAAGAAAGATTATAGGGACACTCCTCCACCGAGAATATTCAGATTTCAGAATCAACAATAGACAGATAGACCTCAAGAAGAAGAAGGATTCATAGAGCACCTCCTTTCAGAATATATTCAACTCCTAGGTATCAAACTATATTTTTTGGTTTATGTTATGCATGTAATAATATTGGGCATAAAGTTTTAAATTACAGAACTAACAAGAGGAACAATAACAACTTTGAGATTCATACACAAAGGGGTTATTCAAGAAGGCCTAGTGAAACACAAAGAAGAAGTTACAATAGGTTTGAATCTTTGAGCACTGAAGTGGAATGTTACAAATGTAACAATTTTGGACACATGGAAAAAGAGTGAAGAATGATAGTCCCTCCCAAAGAGCCTCAATAGAATAACAATAGTCACAGACAGGAACCTCAGAAAAGGACATGGATAAGAAAGAAAGATCAGTATAGAAATGAAGAATGCACAATTGCTCTAACAACTAAGAAGAAGAAGCAAGGTTGTTATGTTGACAGTGGGTGTTCAAAACACATGACAGTTGATAGAGACACGTTGTTCATTATGAAAGGAAAGAGATGGATCAATCTCCTTCGGAAATGATGATTCAACCAAAATCATTGGAAAAGGCACAGTCTGAATTGGGAACAAGAATGAAAAGGCAAAAATGTTCTACTAGTAGAAGATATGAAACATAATATTCTAAGTGTGACTCAAATGTGTGACCAAGGTCATAAGGTTACTTTCGATTCACAAAAGTGTGAGATAAGAAAATAAGGTTCAGGGAAATTGATTGCTACAGCTACAAGAACTTCAAGCAACATATATTTGTTAAGTGAAATTGGAAATGAAAAGTGTTATCTAGGAAAGGAAGATGAAATTTGGCTATGGCACAGAAGAATGGGTCACATACATTTTGATAACCTTGTCAAATTCAGTCAAAGAGAAGCAGACAGAGAAATGCCCCAAATCACGAAACCAACCAACACTTTATGCAAGCATTGTCAACAAGGAAAGAAAAAAAAGACCAGGTTTAAATCAAAGGAATATTCAACGACAAGACCACTGTAAATTGTGCGTACTGATCTAATTGGACCAACTAAAACAAAGGGATTAAGAGGTGAGAAATACTTCATGTTATTAGTTTATGATTATACAAGAATGACTGCAATTTGCTTTCTCAAGAATAAATCAGAAGCTTTTGAAAACTTCAAGATCTACAAGGAAATGGTTGAAAATAAAATGGATTCAAAAATCAAATGCTTGAGATCTGATAATGGATGAGAGTTCACATCAAAGTAATTTATGGACTACTGCAACAATCATGGAATAAAAAGGCAATTCTTTGTCGCTAGGACACCTCAACGGAATGGAGTTGTTGAAAGAAAGAACAAGACAATACAGGAAATGGCTCGAACAATGTTAATGGATTCGAAATTGACTAATATTTTTTGGACACAGGCAGTGCATACATCAGTTCACATTCAAAACAAAGTAATTCTCAGAAACAACACTAAAAAAATTCCTTACAAACTATGGAAAGGAAGACGAGAAAATCTAAAGCACTTCAGAGTTTTTGGAAGCAAATGCTATATCAAAAGATAAGATGGTGGAATGGGAAAGTTTGACTGTCATGTGGACAAAAGAGTACTTGTTTGTTACTCAAGTACAAGGAAAGAATACAAGTGTTACAATCTAATATTGAACAAAATTGTGGAAAGCATCAATGTAACAATTGATGAAATAGGCAGACCAGAATCAATGAAACAACCCTTAGAAAAAGAAGTATAAGAGGAAGATGAAGAGAATCTGATAGAAGAAGAAGAGAAATTTCATTAAGTACCTCCAAAGACACCCAGTAAATGATTACAGAAGAATCATCCTTCAGATCAGATTATTGGAAACAATGATGCAGGAGTTAAAACTAGAAGAAGAATTCATTCACCAGAACAAACACACCTAGCACTCGTATCTACAATTGAACCAAACGGTTTTGATGAAGCCAATGAGGATGGATTTTGGAATAAGGCCATGGATGAAGAATTGGATTAAATAGAGAAAAATGACACTTGGGAATTGGTTCCAAGACCAAAGAATAAGAATGTGATCGACAAAAAATGGGTTTTCAGGAATAAATTAAATGAAGATGGACAAGTTACAAGGAAAAAAGATAGATTGGTATGTAAAGGATATGCACAGATTGAAGGAATCGAATTTGAAGGGACATTTTCCCCAGTTTCCAGAATGGAAGCAATCTGTTTGTTTGTATCTTATGCATGCTCCAAAAATATTAAAGTATATCAGATGGACTTAAAATCAACTTTTTTGAATGGAGAACTTGAAGAAGAAGTCTACATTGAATAACTAGAAGGATTTCAATTGTTAGAGAACGCGGATTATGTGTGTAAATTAAAGAAGGCCTTGTATGGTCTAAAACAGGCTCTTAGAGCATGGTACTCTAAACTGGATAAGTATCTGCAACAGGCAGGGTTTAGAAAAGGAACTGCAGAAAAAAACCTCTATAGAAAGGATATTGAAAAGAAAAATATCCAGAATAGCTCAAAAGTTCTGGATGACATTATCGGCAGTCAAAAATCTCATCTTGACAAGTCCTGACTTGGATAAAATCAGACAGAAAATGGATCAAGCTTCAAAACAACAGAGCAAGAAACATATCCAAAAAGTTATGCAGAAACAATCAAAGGGGATATGAAGATATACAAGGAAGATTACAGGGACACTCCTCCACCGAGAAGATTCAGATTTCAGAATTAACAACAGACAGATAGGCCTCAAGAAGAAGAAAGATTCATAAGAGCACCTCCCTTCAGAAGATCTTCAACTCCCTAGTATCAAACTATTTTTTTTGGTTTATGTTATGCATGTAATAATTTTGGACATAAAGATGTAAATTGCAGAGCTAATAACATGAACAATAACAACTTTGAGAGTCATACATGAAGGGGTTATTCAAGAAGGCCTAGTGAAACACAAAGAAGAAGTTACAACAAGTTTGAATATTTGAGCACTAAAGTGGAATTTTACAAATGTAACAATTTTGGACACATGACAAAAGAGTGCACAATGACAGTCCCTCCCAAAGAACCTCAACATAATAACAATAGTCACAGATAGGAACCTCAGAAAAGGACATGGATAAGAAAGAAAGATCAGTATAGCAATGAAGAATGCACAATTTCTCTAACAACTAAGCAGAAGAAACGTGGTTGGTATGTTGACAGTGGGTGTTCAAAACAAATGACAGGTGATAGAGACAAGTTTCTTACATTACGAAAGGAAAGAGATGGATCAATCTCCTTCAGAAATGATGATTCAACCAAAATCATTGGAAAAGGCACAGTCCGAATTGGGAACAAGAACGAAAAGGAAGAAAATGTTCTATTAGTAGAAGATATGAAACATAATATTCTAAGTGTGAGTCAAATGTGTGACCAAGGTCATAAAGTTACTTTCGATTCACAAAAGTGTGAGATAAGAAAATAAGGTTCAGGGAAATTGATTGCTACAACTGCAAGAACTTCAAGCAACATATATGTGTTAAGTGAAATTGCAAATGAAAAGTGTTGTCTAGGAAAGTAAGATGAAAGTTGGCTATGGAACATAAGAATGGGTCACATACATTTTGATAACCTTTTCAAAGTCATCAAAAGAGAAGCAGTTAGAGAAATGCCCCAGATCACGAAACCAACCAACACTTTATGCAAGCATTGTCAACAAGGAAAGCAAACAAATACCAGATTTAAATCAAAGGAATATTCAACGACAAGACCATTGGAAATTGTGCATACTGATCTAGTTGGACCAACTAAAACAAATGGTTTAAAAGGTGAGAAATACTTCATGTTATTAGTTGATGATTATACAATAATGACTGCAATTTTGTTTCTCAAGAATAAGTCAGAAACTTTTGAAAACTTAAAGTTCTACAAGTAAATGGTTGAAAATGAAATGGATTCAAAAATCAAATGCTTGAGATCTGATAATGGAGGAGAGTTCACCTAAAAGGAATTTATGGACTACTACAACAATCATGGAATAAAAAGGAAATTCATCGTTGCTAGGACACCTCAATAGAATGGAGTTGTTGAAAGAAAGAACATGATAGTACAGGAAATGGCTTGAACAATGTTAATGGATTTTAAATTGACATATATTTTTTGGACACAGGCAGTGCATACAACAGTTCACATTCAAAAAAAAGTAATGTTGAGAAACAACACTGACAAAAATCCTTATGAACTATGGAAAGGAAGACCAACAAATGTAAATCACTTCAGAGTTTTTGGAAGCAAATGATATATCAAAAGAGAAGATCTTGAAATGGGAAATTTTGACTCTCATGTGGACAAAGGATTACTTCTTGGTTACTCAAGTACAAGGAAAGCATACAAGTGTTACAATCTGAGATTGAACAAGATTGTGGAAAGCATCAAAGTAATAATTGATGAAACAGGCAGACCAGAATCAAAGGAAGAAAACGAATCAATGAAACAACCCTTAGAAGAAGAAGCAGAAGATGAAAAAGAGTAGAAGAGAAAGATGAAGAGAATCCGACAGAAGAAGAAGAGAAAGTTCAACAAGTGTCTCCAAAGACACTCAGTAAACTAGTACAAAATAATCATCCTTCATATCAAATTATCGGAAATAGAGATGCAAGGGTTAAGACTAGAAGAAGAATTTGTTCACCAGAATAAACACACCTAGATTCGTCATCTCCAATTGGAAGGCAGCTCCAACCCCCTAGTTTACAAGATTCAACCTAAAGGAAGATACAACTCCATTTCCTTGCCCCTTCCTTACTCCCTTGAATATAAATAAGAGAAGCAACTAGTCATTGTTACTATCAATGATATTGATATATCATCATCAAAAATGATACAACCACATAAAATTCATGCC
The DNA here is from genome assembly GCA_009831015.1 of Picea engelmannii. NCBI lineage: Eukaryota > Viridiplantae > Streptophyta > Pinopsida > Pinales > Pinaceae > Picea > Picea engelmannii. The sequence continues at coordinate 82,646 of ML805580.1, forward strand.
AAGATCTCCAAGAATGTCCTCCCAATCATGTGCTCAAAATCACCATGATATGCATCAATCGATGTTCCAAGACATCCAAGTTGTGCCTCAAAGAATATACCATGCCTCAAAGAATATACCCAAAATGTTCCTTAAACATGGGCCAAAATATCCAAGATGTACCTCAACCATCTGCCAAAAACTCCAAGATATGCCTCAAGCATATGCCAAAATCATCAAGATATAACCCTCAAAGCATATATAAAAACATACCTTTCAACATGTGAATAAATTGGTGCATGAGATATCAAATATTCAGACCTTCCTCAACTTCAACATCAAGAAGAATACCTTCCTAAAAAAATTTCTCATCCTTGTGGGACTAGACTGAGAAATATGTGGGGACTCGCATGACGATACTAGGACAACCAAAAGGGGCCTCATGGGAAACCCTATGCTTGACCCGCAGGGGCCTTCTGAATTAGGGTTTTTTGAAAACTCTTCTCCAATATATAGCTCTGAGCACTCTTTTCTTCGCACAACTCCACTACTTCACTTTTGCTAATAAATCACATCCTTGCTTGGTGAATAAATGAGAGGTTCTTGACTTTTATTTATACCCTTCCAAGTAACTTCTTTACTTGATCTTTGATTTGACCTGTAACTTCTTGTTTGCAATAACTTTTCTCCTTTAAATAATTTTGGGGCTGACTTGTAACTTCTTGTCCTTAGATCCGGGGTTTCTTCACTTGATTTTGAGGCTTCATATTTAGGAGGGAATAACTTCGCAACTGTGAGGAACCATGTGGTGTTCCACCTATCGTTAGAAATGGATCGACGATCAATATCAATCCAATAAGTTTTTTCATCCATTTGCAATGTCCTTCACCCTTGTTTTATTTAATCAACTTTGGGATTCATGACCACACCTTTAGGGACTCTTAACTACTTAACCACTTAACCATACTTATAGGGATTCTTGTAGACTTATTCAAAGCATCTTCTCATCAGAGCCATGATTAAAGCTATGTCATAAGGGGACCACTTTGGATATTTCTTCAAATACACCCATCACTTATAGAGGTTTCTTAACTTCTTCTAGGGTTGACACCAATGACAACCAATTTTCCAATAGAGAAAGGAATTGATAAGGAGGGTGATGTTGTAGGGGCTAGTCGTCCCTACCAAATATACCTGTCATTTGACTAGCTAGGTCAACTTCATTAGTCAATTAGGAAGTCGTTCGAACAGACTGTTAGCGTCGACCAACCAATTAAGGAATGTAACTGACTAGTAATTGTATGTTAGCATGGGTGACCACTTCAATCATGTGTAGATCCTCTAAATTATGTCTGGATTCTTTAACTTTTTGACGAGTGCGTGATTCCCTTTCTAAGTGGGAATGGGTGGCATCATGACTGGAAAACTCTTGCTCATAGTTTAGATGTGACTGGGTGAGTTCTCAGTGAAGGGATTGTTGGCATTCCCCGAGCTCATGGACCAAGGTAGTGATAAAATGTGGGAACCATTTGCTAGGTTTTCCTTCTGTCCTTCTTAACACTGGGGAGTTTTAGAAATAAGGTTTTTCCAAATCTTTCCAACAAAACTCCAAAGCACCGACATATCAATCCTTGGCCAAGGCCAAGGAAGGTATCACCCAAGATGTAGACAGGATCACAAAGACCATAAGGTCTTGTGACAGGGATGAAGGATTAAACATACAAAACATTATTGCAATTGGCATCCATATAATTTAGCTTTGATAAACTATTTCAGAATAAGAACTAAAAAAATGCACACTCGTATACAACTCAGTTATTACATACAAAGATGAGAACATAACCACCAATCTTTATTACTGGAATAATTCCATCACATTAGAGTTATACAATGTATTGAATAGCAGCCTATGTTAACCATAGAACTTCATATCATTATTATATAAAACAGTGGAAATATTGTTAGAAAAAATAGGATCATAGAGAAATAAAATAAAACACATGCAGAAATAAAACACAAATGATACACAATACAATAGAGGCATAGATATAAGTGGTTCACCCAGTGTGGACTACGTCCACCAGAGAAATTTACAGTCCTTCCTTTATTATTATTTAGTAAAATAAAGGGATACAACCTATAACACACCCATTGTAACTTCCTCTTCTTTCTCTCATAGTATCCTCTTTCAGAATACAATATTCACTCTCCTTCATGGCCACAATACAATTCCTCATAAAAGAGGGTTTCCTTATAGGGAAAAAAACCCTAACATAACTTCTACCATTATATTTGTGACCTTATAATGAATAGTCTAGATTCACTACGAAATTATAATATTTTACCCCCTTGGCTCCAGATGTGGGGGGGAAATCCCCCAAGAACCCCCTTGTCAGGAAATGGGGTCTAGACGTGGCTAAAACAAGACCTTTGAATCAGGAATATAATCAATATCCACAACCAACAATCTCCAACTTCTAGACTGATCACAACAACTCCACTGTTGTTTCACCTGTTGGACTATGATCCGCTTTGGACCTAGAAAATTTCTCATATTCACCTTCTTGCTTGAAGGCCAACTGAAACTAAGTAGGAACTCAGTTTCTCCTTGGTTACTACCTTTTTAAATATGTGTTGGCGTCAGAAGTCACTCCTGGATTGCAACAGGAGTAAGCTTGATGCCCATCAGTTTATGTCACTATTTGTTGATAAAGGGTGATGAATGGAAGTAAACTCAAAACAATATCGTTCTAACTCATAAACTATGCCAGGCATGCACAAGCAGATGAGGTATTGGTTTAACTTCAGACAGTAAGTTGTAATAAGGGTGAGTAGGAGGAAGAATTATGTGAGGAAATGTGAAGGCCTGTTGTAGGCATCGAGCTTCTAGCGGCCCGTGGAAGAAAACTTTGAACACAAGAACCTCTTATATTCAAGAGCAGAAACACTAAAAGAACATAACAATGCTATAATAAATGCTTTATAATAACACAGCCACGACAATTCATGTGAATCAATAAATCATGAACCCTTTTATTATGAGATTGAAACCAGATAAAAAAGAAAGTTTCCTTACATTGAACAAGAAAATTTCATATGCAGATACATAGCCAGGAAAACCAGTGCTTCATTAAAACATTACAGTCTGGAGCTCTACTCTACCATCCATCCGGACACAAATACAAAAACTGAGTATATATACTCAGAGAAATTTTCCACCTTGGCAGCAGGAAGGTAGCTAAGACATTAAAGTCCAAATTAGCATGTGCAGGGTCCTCTGGTCAGACGAGGACATCATATCGACATGGATTCTTTAGGAAAACCTACACATAGGACGATCTTGGCTAGATTGCCTGCCAGAACCTCCATTCCTTACATTTAAGCAGTGAGGTGAGGTTTCAACCACCTCCTCCTACCTTTATTTACCTCTAGCAAGGATCAGGATCGAGGCTGAGTTGAATTGGCACCTGGAGAACGCGACAATGCCTCCTATAGCTAAACCCGATGCTTTGATCGTTTACGCAACTCCTTCTATAACCCCAAGTGACCATGGGCCATGACCCTGCACCTATCTTCAAAGGATCTTTTTTTCATTTCGCGTTTCGGCGATTCCAGATGTAGTGGAGGAGCGACCCCCTGTCTTTCAAAGTCCCGATAGCCGAAATGTCAAAACGGCTAATCATTTCATGTTTCAGCGATTCTAGATGAAGTGGAAGAGAGACCCCCTGTCCTTTAAAGTCCCAGTAACCAAAATAGTGACCAGGCTTGATCGTGCGCCACGCATATTTTGGTTGGATGGCTGAGATGATTTTGGCGTTTTGGGACCCACCTTGCCACACGATAAACATTGACACCCTTTCCCTAGGCATGTTTCCTTTGTGACCAGGCACCGATACCATGGCCCAACTCCCGGGGGATTTTACATTTCACGTTTCGACGATTCCATATGCAGTGGAGGAGCGGGCCCTATCTTTCAAATTTCCAGTAGCCGAAATGTTGAAATGACTAGTCATTACACATTTCGACAATTCCAGATGCAGTGGAGGAGCGACCACCTATCTTTCAAAGTCCCGGTAGCCGAAATGCCGAAATGGCTAATCCACAATCAATGGCCAGATTTGATTTAATATGGACGGTCACGATGAACCTTAATGTATTTTGTGGATTCTCCCACTGGGAGTTCTCATTCCTTTGCTCTCAACCCTTGTATTTCAAAGTCCCAGTATCCTAAATGGTGACCATAATTAATCATGTCCCATGTGTCCCGACTAGATCGGATGACCACGATCATTTCATGACTTTGGACCTAAGGGATGAGCTCATGCGCTAAACCTCATACAACTTCGTGGCTCCGACTTACCTGATGACTGTTGATCTGCTCCATCAATGGATCTTCACCATTGAAAAGCAAAAATTCTCGCCTGCTTGATTTTTAACCTGAAAATAGAGATTTATGCATACTGTGCTTGGGTTCTCATGGCTATGACCTTGGATAACTTCATTTGATGGGTCTTAAGCCCCATTTCATTTATTTTTCATCAAGAACCTGAATCCAGAGAGAAGCTTCCCCCTTACATGAATATGTGCTAACATTAGGCTCCATGGGGGATAGAGTCCTCCCTGTGAGGTTCTAAGAACTCTTTGCAGTTTTAGTGCCTTACTGTTGGGCTATGGAGTCGATTATTAAGCCAAAAATAAACAGAAAAACAATATTTACAAAAACAGAGTCATATAAGGCTTAAACAAAACATTTCTTTAGGAAATGCCCACTTACTGGGCCATTAAAAACTTATTCACCCTCCAAATCCTGCAACCCATACGTGTTATTTAAGAATACTTCATAGATTTTGAAGGGCCTAATCTAGAGGGCATCAAACTTGTTGTGTTTTCCCCTATCCTGCCTAGGTGCATCCCACTTAAGAACCAAATCTCCAAGCTCGAATTCCTCCTTCCTAACCTTCCTGTCAAAGGCCCGCTTGATCTTCTGCTGATGACTATAAGCTATGTCCATTACCTGCTCCCTGATCTGTTGCACTTCCACCACTCGATGAATTCTTCTGACCATATGGTCTGGCTCTCCTTCATGATCTTGAAAGAATTTCGCTATAGGTCAAGCGAGTTGAGTGGGAAACACATCCTCCATCCCATAAACAAGTTGAAAAGGTGAGGTGCCTAGGGACTTCTTTGTTGTCACTCGGTCGGCCCATAGAGCGAATTTGAGATTTGAATCCCAGGCCCTCTTATTGTCTTCCACAAATCTTTTAATGGGTTTGATTAGACTTTTATTGGAATATTATGCCAATCCATTTCCTTGAGGATAATAGGGAGTGGAGTGAATAAGTGAAATCTTAAACTACTCATAGAACTTAACTAGAGGCTCAGACTCTAAAGAAGCAGCATTATCAGTGACAATTCTGCTGGGACAACCAAATTTGGCTATGATATCCTCTAGGAAGCTGATAATTACCTTGTGAGAAAAACTCCTGGTGGGGGCGGCTTATATCCACTTGGTAAAATAGTCTGTTATAGTCAGGATCCATCTGTGTTGGCCACTTGAAGGAGGATGAATTTCTCCAATGAAGTCCAACCCCCACTGTTGAAAGGGTGATGAAGCTACTACAGGCGTTAGTGGAAGATATTTGTGTTGTTGCTTTCCTAAGAACCTTTGGCATTTGATGCAAGCTATGACTTCTCTCTAGACATCAGTGAATAGGGTGGGCTAGTAGTACCTAGCTCTGAGAATTTTGTGAGTTGTGGTCTTCCAGAAATGATGCCCTCCACAAAAGCAACTATGGAAATCAAACATAACTTTCTAGGCTTCCTGTGGGTTCAGACACCTTAGAAACACCCCTAGAGGGTCTCTCCAATACAAGACTTGGTCAATAAGGAAATATCTTACCACCTTGAGATTTAAATCTCTTGCCTTGCTTTTTCCCATTCCATTAGGAGGCTTCAACTCTTGCAGAAAGTACAAAATGTCTCTGTACCAGGTGCATTCTGTTAGTGATAAGCCACCCTGAGAGATTTTGTTGGACGACTCAACTTGTTGATTTTCTGAGCAAGAATTGATGAAGCTAACCCCCAAGGCCTTGCAATTGGATTCATCCAGTAGCTTGGATAAACCCTGACCTTTAACCAACTTGGTGGGATTTATATCCAGTTCAAACTCAAGGATCTTGG
>ML805580.1:152288-166921 GCA_009831015.1 Picea engelmannii
TTTGGGTACTCAATTGGCTCATAGCTCATCCTATCATCTTCAATCTGATGGAAAAACCAAGATAGTGAACAAATGTCTTGAAGGCTACCTTCGTTGCTTTGTCTCTGATAAACAAACACAATGGTTCAAATGGTTACCCTTGGAAAAATGGAAGTATAACACTTCCTTTCATACTGCAACAAAAATGAAACCATTTATGGCACTCTATGGATACCACCCTCCTTCCATCACTTCTTCTCTAAAAGAAAAATCTAAGGTTTAATCAGTGGAATATCACATCGAGCATCAACAACAAGTTCTCCAAATCTTAAAGGAAAACCTAACCATGGCATAGAATCGCATGAAACAACAAGCAGATCAACATCGTAGTGAAAGAAGTTTTGAAGTAGGGGATTGGTTGTTTTTGAGACTACAACCATACAAACAGATGTCCCTCAAGCAAGAAAAAAAGGATAATAAATTATCACCAAACTACTATGGCCCTTATAATGTGTTGCAAAATATTGGTACTATGGCATACAAATTGGAGTTGCCTGGATATTCACGAGTACACCCAGTTTTCCGTGTTTCATGCTTAAAGAAGGTTATAGGTGACAAGATCCCAATTCAAACTATATTGATAGAACTTGTGAGGAAGGAAAAAACATATTGGAGCCTGAAGCCATCACTAACACAAGAGTTCGACAGCTGAGGAATAGATCCATTTCAGAGTATCTCATTAAATGGAGGAAACTACCGACTGAAGATTCCACTTGGGAAGATGAGTCTTTTATACAGAACCATCCAGAGTTACTCAAGCGTTGCGGACAACACTTGTCTCAAGGGGAGGGGCATGTTCATCCCTAATATTGGCTCATTACCCCTTAATTAGGGCATATTACATTAGTAATGTTATTTTATTTTTGTCAGCTTTATTCCATTAGTTGTAATTATACCTCCTAGTCTCCTATATATACCAAGGAGACATTTTCATTTGGAATCATCTTGGAATTGTACATTTATGTGGGCATAAGGAGGTTTCCCCCTCGAAGAGGCTTATTATATGAATATCTCTCTTTTTCAATGCGTTGAGTACTTATTCTGAGGTTTTTCTATGCTATATTGATATTTGGTTCTTAACAGACCATTATCCAATGCACGCAAATTTTTACGCTGCACACCAATATCCAGTGTGTACAACTTCTTATATCACGCACCAATATTCAGTGCACACAATTTTTTATATATTGTGCACCAATATTTTTCACATATCGCAAGATCTTCACCTCGCAACACCAAAATTTAGTGCACACACACCACACACCAATACTTAGTGCACGGAAAACCTTTTCCTCACTTGGCTGATTTTCCATATTTCTATCTTGCAACCATCATGACCATCATGAAAATTATGGACTTGCCTTTCTAAGCCAATTCAGTCATTTGGAATTCGAAATGACTCTCTATAAAAACCATTCTGAGTGCAATTCCAACTTGAATTTTCTTATAAATTTGGGAATTTTATTTAGATTTTACCATTTTCCCCAAATTCAACACAAATCAAATGATCAAATGACAGAATTACCAAATTCATGATGATTTCTGGCCCATACAATCCCAATGTCAAAACAAAAATCTTTGATACCATTTTGTAACATCCCCTAGCTTAAATGAGGAACATTACTTGTGGAAAATACACATAAATTTGAAAACTTTTCTGCTAACTACATTCCTTTAGCTTACTAGCTATGAATTCTACACAGTTATAACCATTGCATATACCAATTATTTAAATGCAACTACATCATTCTAGCTAACATGAATGTCACCTCCTCAATTATACAAACCATGCATGCAACATCCTATGTACTCCGCGTGACAACTATTCCCAGTGTGCGTGATGATTCGAGCATCATGCTGGAATGTGTTACCATTACTCCTAAAATTGACTAACAAATACATTTAAACCTCGAATTATGAACAACATAAAAATCAAGATAAAACAATTTTCCATACTAGTTAAGAAGATAAATGCATCTAATAATTTCACCAAAACAACATATAATTCATTCTCATGCATAGAGTAAAACACACAACAATTAAACTCATAAATTAACTCAGGAAAATAGATAAACACTTATATTTGTAAAATAGTTTTCCAACCAACTGCTTGGGAAGGACATTCCACCCAACCATAGACTTGTTGTTCCAAGTATCAACAACAAGTGACCCTTGAGCTGGGGCTAGGAATCCACAAGAAACGAGTGTCTCTCACCATCCACTCACAACTCAATATCCCACAACCCACTAGTATTCTCCTCTAACTATCATGAGTTTCTTTTAGATCTCTTCCTCTTGACCTTACCAACCTAAATAATGTACCTCTTCAGTGCTCTTAGTCCATGGGGCATCCCATTCATTTATTAAGGTCTCTCTGGCATAGGTAACTAGGAATCTCTCTAGTGGGAAATCAAGGGAGATCAATACCAGGAAAACTACCAACAACAATAACAAACACTTGTTGTCACAATGCCACTCACACAAGAGTTCACTCTTCAGGTATAACAACCTGGCTATTTAATATTCATCTCCAAAACACTCCATTATGCTCCATAATTTACACAACCTTATTTCTCTAGCTCCAGTGCTCTTTTCTCTGCTCTCTTATTTTTGTTCATGTAAAACTCAATGTATAAAAAGTATGTGTAACTGCCCATATGAAATTCCTCTATTTTCCCCAAGTTAGATGATTTCTCAATCTAGCCAATGTTTATTTTTCTTCATCCCCATGCTCTCCCATAACTATGGGATGTGACTCTCACACCCACCCTCTTACATGAGTTTAATTATTGGGCTCTCATACACTCAAAAATAAAATTAGAAGTTATCCCAAACGATAATAAAATTCAATAAAATGGGTTGAAATAATACCCATAATTAATTCCCCCCTTGGACCCCTCTTAGAAACTCTCTTCTCTTGTGGAAAACTCAGCCCCCATCTCTGTCCATATCCCCTGCAACAGTTATCACCATGTATTTATTTGAAAACAAAAAATACATTCACATATTATATCACTTGGCCATAGCCAAATTCATATCTACATTATGCATTAATTAAACATGTGATTTTAGTGGGGATGTTACACATATGTTGGACTTTGATGTTATAAATGTGAAGGAAACTTGAGAGTTTCTTATTGATCCATAAGAAATTATCGGTAGAAATAAGCAAAATTTACACAACTAATTAATAAATTTGGTTAAGGTCCATTGTTAACACTAGTCAAAGGATCATGACACATGGGAGTTACCCTCATTTGTTTGATGATAGAATGGATTTGGGTCATATACATCATTAGTGGGGGAGGATTGTGACACCTCTCATGCTAGATTTTATTTTAGTATTGTTTTAAATTCATCAGACATTATTAATTAATGCTTCAACCTAGACAATTATGTGGCTTATGGATGTTGGCATTCACTCTTACCGCCTACTTCTATTGATTGATGATGTTAATATGGCTTGATGGTGTTTCCTTATGTGATGTGATTGATGATGATTTCATATTATGTGGTTACTTTTGAGGGGTCCTAAATCCATTTTAACTCAACAGTAGGAACCAAACCCGCCACCGAGGCCCAATTAGACTCTACAATGTTTAATGGTGGAATGGTTCTCCAGATCTTGCGATCCAGCCAATTAATCGATGGGATTTATGTAGTGATTGACAGGATGTCTTCTTGTGAAATCTCCTCGTTCGCCCTGGACGTTCTCTTTTTTTAGTTTATCTTATAGGTGGGACCGATACAAGATAAATGTTGGTATAAACCAGTTGGGTAACAAAGGGGGAATTCTTAAATACTGAAGAAGGTTGAGCTTGGGATAACCCTCATGCTCAAGCATGCAGACAATGATTCTTAAACCTATGACAAGCCTAGTACTAATACGTTAACCTGCTGGTGTTCCAATCATTGACTGAGATATAATTATCAGAAGAAAACATACATGTAATAAACAATGGCAAGAAAAATAGTTTCCTTAGCTCTAATCATTGATCACACATTAACACAACGATTTACCTTTCATCATTAGAGACAAGAACTATAAAAATATTGAGTTAAATAACTTATCAACATATTAAGAGCCTCTTACTCGTTACAACATCCATTCATGAGATAAAATCAGAAATAATTCTTCTTTAGATCCAATCACACACCCTTTTGATGAAAAATGAACATAAACTTGTCTCTGGTCCTAAACATGACTTCTCAATTAAGGTAGCTCCGAAATAGTTCTTTACAAATCCAAAAATGAGGGTCTTTGCAAAAAAACATCGACCCTTTCTAACAAGTCGATCCTCTTATTTATAACATATTATTAACTAAAAATAACTATCAAAAGTGCAAGCTAAGTAAAACAGAACATCGCCACATCTCTCATTCTTCTAAGATTCATAAAATGGTTTCACTTGATTGGGTGAATCTTCTCGTACTCTGACCATTTGACGAAGATATCCTCGCATGTGTTAGCATACAGGCATCTATGTTGGTCCATCGGGGCCGAAAGGATCTCCTTTATCTCCATTGCCCATGCTCGATACTTAACTATTCTAGCACTTAACTATTGTAACATTGTCCGAGCCTTGATCGGGTGGTCCATGAACTATTGTACTTGACCTGGCACCATGTTTTCCAACTTTGTTATCTCCGCATCTCACGATAATTCTTGTTTGGCATGTAGTTTGACTATTTCATGCAAGTCAACAAAGTCATCGGGTGTGTCAAATTCTGGAAGGTCGATGTTTCTCATTGCCTGGTTGATCTTGGTCCAACTCTTTTCGCACTCAGCCCATTTCTCTTGGATTTCCTGATGAGGTTCTTGGGCCATTTTCACCCAGTATTCTGCCAAATTCTTTATGCAGTTGATGTTTCTATCCCTTAGTACCTGAATGTCGTGCTCTTTGGGTTCTCGGCCCTGTTGCACCACTCTGATGTAATTGATCCTTTCCAATGCATTGTGTCCTTTATCATACCATATTTCCATATATTTTCACAACGTCATTGCCATGAGGGTGTTTTCTTGGAAATCGTCTATCCCTGCAGTGAAAAGGTGTCGCTCATTCGTAAATTTACCGTAGGCATCCTGGAATTTGCTTCTCAAGAACATTGTGGCCTGTGTGGATTCCCAATAATATTTCGCCAAATGGCATAGATGATCCAAATCCTTCAGTGCAGAAGCCAACTCCTCTTCATCCTTCCTCGCTCGATCCAGGGTGGCATCTGTGATTGCCATCCCTGCACCGATAAGCTCAAACGTCTTGGCATGCTTTGTGCTAATCAATTTCTCCTTTGTGGTGATGAGGATGGAGCGATCTAGAGTAAGACTCATATTCTTGGTGGTTCTCTTCATGATGGCTTTCCTCTTTTGGTCATAGGAGATGGCTTGTATATCAGCGACCTCATCCATGGGTTTGGGGATTTGCTGCTCTCCCCAAGTAAGCATGTTTTCTAGGCTCTCAAAAGTGTAAATATGTTCAAGGTTGGGTTCTTCAACCTCTTTTGTGTGTTCCAAAAGTTCGACCTCTAGTTTTTTCTCATCTGGAGGCAAATTATTGGCCAAAATTGATGCATCAGGGGTAGGCTCAGTACTTACTTGATAATCGACTGTTGGTATGTCCTTTTCCTACTATGGAACTTCCTCTTCTTGTTCGCTTGACCCTAGCTCGTGCTTCAGGCTATCCACTTGGGTTGCTGATACATAGAGTAGCTCAATGTATCAGACACTTTCAGCATCCTGGTCACTTTGTGGAAGGATTTTAATTTTAGCATCAGGAGCTGGGGAAGATTCTTTCTCGGGTTCCTTTTCCTTTGTGATCTATACCAAAGTCACCAAGGAAACCTCTGAACTCTCGTCATCATCATAGATCGTTATTAGTTCATGTAAGGGGTTTGGTGCACTTTCTGTCCCTGATGTACATGCTATCTCTGGCTGAGCTAAAACATCCCCGAGTGATCTGGCTTTTGGCGTTGAAACTTTAGGGTTATCTAACCCGATGCTCTCTTCAATTTGTATTTCCTATGGGTCACTTGGACCTGCCCGACTTTCGATTGGGTTTTCGGCAAGACTCTTGTCATTTCTACGAGGTCTTGTTCATTCTGAAGCTTATCAATTACTCTCTATTCTTGTTCCATTAGGATCAATCCCCTTGCATGTGCCTCCAATGTCAGATACAAACCCCTGTTATGACCCTTTGTTGTCTTTGCTGCTCTGATTTCTTCCCTAGATCTAAGGGCCTCTTGATCTGAATTCTCTATTCTCGTCGCCTGTTCATCCATGCTCATGGCCTTGAACCTGGTAATTTTTGGGTTGTCCATCCTTTGCACCACCTCATCTCATTCCTGGGAATTTTCTATGAATACTTCATCTTCAAACTTTTCGTGAGCATATGACCAACAGGACGACACCTGTGAAGCATGTTGCAGGACCATGCCCTTTGTATCGTTCTTATGGAATCAACCCATCAAGAATATGAATTTGAGTTGGCTCAACCCTTCTTACTTGGCTTGAGTGGTATCCTTTACCAAATAGAAACCTACATGGAAACCATAGGGTATGAAAGCCCATTTCTTGTCCTTGACCAGGGTGGCATTATAGCCTTGCAAGATGGTCTTATAACATATTTATCCTACGACGAGTCAGTCTGGGACATGAGATGAAAGGGTATGTAGTGCTCTAGTGGCCCTGAACACCCTAATGTAGGTGGCACGCTCATCCAAATACCAATGGCCTACCTTGGATATCATTTTCTTGGTTGTCGTTGATAGCCTTGGGCATTCCTTCTTAAAAAGAATAAAATAAATCCAGGCGATGAATTCATCACAAATGAGGGAGTAATATTTCTTATACATGTTTTTCCATAGCACGCTGAAGTAGATGTGGACCAAGATCTCTGCACCATGACAACTCAGATTCATGCCGGCGAAGACATTCCTAGTGCACATGACATTGAGCAGATATGAAGCCTTGTAAAAAGTTGGTGCTTCCCCTTCCTTTGGCGTTTGATCACGTTGCACACAGATGCTTAGTTGCTTGCATATTATTTCTCTCCTGTTGAAGCTGCACCCGACGATCGCAACTGTGTATGCCAAAGGAATCCATGCCTCTGAAAACTTGGAGAAATATTTCTCTCCATATAACCAAAAGATGAGAGCCATCAAATAGATGTATGGATCCCTCAAATTAACCATACCATACCAGCCAGTTCTCTGGTTGCTAAAATTCTTGTCCTCCCTCCACCATGAGGCCATCACCCAGCTGGTGTCATGGTTTTCGCATAAAAAATCACCACAAAGTTTGTGTTTAGCCGCTCCTCTAAGTCTCTGCATTTGTAATACTTCTGAACTTACACTAGGAGGAAAAATACGACAAACCCGCCATCATCATCATTGATTAAAAACTTATGTGTGTCTGTGTGGTCAATGAGCCATTTTGGGACCTCTATGCAAGGGAAAATGGGGGCTATTCTTTCCACCATGTGTAGATACGACTGTCGGATGTTCGAAACACCTGGTTGTCGAGTGCCCTTATGTTCAGATCATTGTGTGGGACAAGTTCCAGGTATTCTTCTCATTTGATCCTATTAAAGAGATCCCCCCAATGTGGGAGTTCCATCTTGGACCTAGTGCTTGCCTTAGTATCGCCAAAGGCCATAGTTTGGATGAAAACTTTCTTCATTGTTGTTCTGACGACATGCTCCAACCTAGGGACATATTCCAATTGCCTCGCGATCCCTGGAGAAGAGACTTCGGTTGTGTTTGGTTCTTTTAGATTTGGTGCTCTCGATGAGCATCGGGTGGTTGGATTTCTTAGTGGCATTGTTCCTGCAACTTAAGAAAATTTTCAAAGACTGTGTAAAAACTGGATAGACACATATAAATCATAGCCACGTAAAATTTGCAGACTCAGATACATACCTTTGAAGATTGTTAAAAACTAGTTATTTTGATAATCACGGGGTCAATACAACCTTCATGTTGCTCATATTGCTCCTTCAAACACTCTAGAATTCTCTTACATGCAAAATGATTTCGTTCACAACGGCTCAAGAGATTTTAAACAGGAAATATATTATCGTGTCGCATCCACCATTCAATTTGGATGATGAGTGAATTTTCAATAAATATGTCATCTAATATCTAGAACTTAAATTCATCGTGGGTTAGCGATGGAGGCGTGGGTGTTGATGTGGTCTATCAATGATTTTAAATGGATTTTTTGATTGGCACATGAGGTAGCAACTAATGTAGGATCGAGTATTAATTATCTCCTTAAATGCACAAAATTCTATCGTATCTAATGCTAAAATCTCTCGTCGTGTCTCTCTTTCAGTGGGTGGATCGGGGATCGGGGTTTCTTTTTCATTGATATCGTCCTGCAAAAAGCTCCGACGTTGATCAATATTTCCATACAATGCTGACGTGACAAAGATGACTCGAAGGTGTGACTCAAACCTAGGGAACCAAGAATAACACAGGATAGAACTAGACTGTACGACCCTCTTACCTAGCTAAGATACATGGCGTTGGAGACCACTGACTTAATTCGCTTGTATTAATCGAAGTTGGGACTTTCCTTAAGTTATTCATTCTAAAACAAACCTTAGCTTGTCGATGCTGAAAAAGTGTCCAGTATTGATGATCGATGATAAACCTATCAAAGGGCTTTTAGATTCTCTCCCTTGAAAACGTCTTGATGCTAAAAACGCATCGGGGATAAATTTTATCATGGTCAAAACATTTTTTGTGATGCTTCTGGGTTTTCCCCAATTCCAATAAAGCGCGTCGGGCATCGACAATCGGCAATATGTTTTTGTTCTTTGTTAATGTCTGTCCTCCCTGTATTTTACCGATGTCGAAGGGGAATCATCTATCAGTGATATCTTTATGCGAAAAACCTAAAGCAAACCAAAAATTCCTTCTGTCGATGCTAATGGAGATCGATGCTCGACGACTGTGGTTTTTCGAGTGGTTCCTTTTTCTTCTTTGAATTCCTTCTGATGGTGAAACTGAGTGCGTTGGGTGAAGTGTTTGGTTGTCGATTCTTTATTCAAGTGTTAAGGTATTTTTAGTCATGGCATTTTATAAGCTCAAGAAAACTTGAATAGGTGATGAGAGTCATGAAAATAAGCAAAAGAAAAAATGTTTTCCAAAACAAAATTGAATCAGACAGGGCAGAAGATCAATTGGTACCCAAAAAAGTAAAAAAATTGATAAAGGATTTTTAGGGTGTGTTGAGTTCTCAACAAATGGTGACTTACTGGGAGAAATAAGAATCTTTGTTCCTACCTCGGGCTTAGCTGATGCAAAAGATGGTTAAGAACTTAACTAGTTTTTTATCAGAGCCTCTTTATCCTTGCATTTGAAATTACCTGGTTGGTGCATCTGGGCCTGCCTGTGGGGTTTCAACCTTTATTCCACCTTTGTTTTCTGCAACCTTGACTCACAGCCCCTTTGACAAGAGTCGAGTAAAACATTCACTGGAACCAGGCCCTTTAGTTATCATCATTCACTTTCCACGATGTTGCTCTGCTACCTGCAAGCGTCCATAGCCCTGACGGAGTCACCACGACGTCACAGACCTTGCTCCAATGTCAACGAGCGTCCATAGCCCTGAAAAATTTATCTGCATACCCTCTCCTACTATGCATTCATTTGATATATTTGATTGTATTTTGGAAGAATTCCCTAAGCGAGTGGAAGAGGAGGACATCTCTTATTTGCAAAATGATATGGTTAGGGTGAATTTTTTGCTAGCTCTATCTTGGGGTACATTTAGTCCTTTCCATCTTACCACCTTTCCCTTAAGGTTTTACCAGACCACTGGGCAGACACTTCATCACTTTTCCAAGGTTGTTCATCTACACAGGTTAGATAGAAAACCCCTTTAAAACAACCGCAAGTCTCCCATCACTTCTTGTGTTTTATGTAAGCGATGAGTCAGGAACAGAGTTCATCGTATCACATGAATTGAGGTCAACCAATGCCCTTATAAACACAATATTCAAAAACGCATAAGTACTATTGAAAGAAATAAAAAAGAAAAAGGCACTCCGCAATCAACCTACCTAAAAACAAAACATCATGAAAATGCACACACACATTTTTTTTAACAAAAATATTGTTTTAGGGCTTGGCTATTCACCAGGGGGGCGTCAGGTTCCCCCCTTATATTCCGCAACTGATACGTTCCTACCCCAATTTTATCGGCTACTTGAAAAGGTCCGATCCATAGATTCTGAAACTTTGAATGTTTTCCCTTCGGCTCATTTTCTCTGTCCCATTTTAGGACTAAATCTCCTACTTCAAAGTTCTTCTCTTTGACCTCTTATCAAACCACCTTTTAACTATATGTTGATGAGCTATGAAATTCTATTTTTCTTTCTCCCTCTCTTCTTCCATCATGAGGAGGGTATCAATTATTTTTTGTATAACTGATGAGGTTTGTCCTATAGAATCCTGAGAAAGCTTAAGAGATGGAAGATATAGCCCGTTTGGGAGAATGGCTTATTGTCCGTACAYTAGAAAGTATGGGGAATTCCCKATATATTCCTTGGGTGTTACTCTATCAACCCATAAGGCATTATGAAGTGAATTGTACCAATTCCTCTAGTTGTCTGCAAYTGTTTTATTTAATATCCTCACTAGGTTCTTATTGGTTGATTTTGCCACTTTGTTCCCCTGTGGATAATAGTTTGCAGAGTATCTGATTATGATTCCTTTGTCTAGAGAAAACTCTGTTAATAGGGTGGAAGAAAAGTAAGTGGAATTATCAAAAACAAGGATGGAAGTCATATCGATCCTCGTAATTAGTTTTTGTTCTATGAATTGGATCACCACCTTTTCATTTACATGAGTTAGAGGGATGGCCTATGTCCATTTCATGAAATAGTCTATGGCAGTCAGTATGCATCTATGTTGTTTTGAATAAATCAGTGTAATTTATCCTATGATATCTATCCCCCATTGCTCAAATGGCCTAGAAACGGCCACAGGTTGGAGTGGGACAACTTCTCTCTTTTCCCTCCCCGCACTTATTTGGCAAGTTTTACAGTTTCTAGCATATGTGTGAGCATCCATGAACATAGTAGGCCAATAATAGCTAGTTCTCAGTATTTTGTGAGAAGTGGTGTTTCCTGAGAAATTTCCACCTACAAGACCATCATGGAGCTCCTTTAGAACTTTCTCTGCATCTTCGCATTCGAGACATCTTAAAAGTACTCCATCATAATTAACACGGAAGAGCACCAAATTTATGAGGCAATATTGTGTTGATTTTAACCTGAGGACTCTCCTTTCCCTAGGATTTAGGTTTTTAGGGAAAGTCCCATGATGCAGGAGATAAGTTAGTTTCTCATACAAATACTCTTTCCCTGGGGAGATGTATGAAGCTTCACCACACCATAATTCCAATTCATTCTCCCATCCAGGGTCTTCATTTACTTGGTCTTGGGCTTCAACTGCCAGTTTGCATAATTCTTATCCCTTAACCAGTTTAGAAGGTTTTATATCTAGATCAAATTCTTAGACTACCTCCATCAAGTTTCCTCTTATTTCCCTCATCTTTTGTTGAGTGAATAGGGATCGGGCTACGGGGTGAGGCACAATGACTTTGGTATGGTTCTTTAGGATGTAAGATCTAAAGTGTTTCACTGCCTTGTATACTAAATAAGCATGCTTGTCTATAGCAGGGTAATTTAGTTCAGACCCTTGGATATTAGTGCTCATAAATGATATCATGACCTCGTTGTTTTCATCATCCTTCTGAGTCAACACTGCAACTAACGATTAGTCGAAGGAAAAAGTGTAGAGGAATAAATATTTTCTAAATTTGAGATTTCACAACACTGGGGCTTGAGATATTGCAGCCTTAATATTGTTGAAAGAAATTTTTAATACATCATCCCACTTAAATTCAACATCTTTGTGGATCATGTTTTGTAAGGGTTTGATAATTTCAGTGAAATCGGAGGTGAATTTCCTCACAAAATTGATTTTCCCAAAGAAAGATTGCATAGAATTCTTGTTGTGGGATAATGGAAGTTGAGTTATGTCCCTAATCTGTTCTGGGTCTATGTGAATCATTGTTTGAGATATAATATGACCTAGCAATTTACCTTCTTCAACATCAAAGATATTTTTCTAAGGTTTAAGGATATACCGTATTTCCTACACCTTTCAAAAATTTGGGTTAAGTGTTGGATGTGATCTTCTTTGTTCTTTGAATACACAATTGCGTCGTCTAAATAGACTAGTACACATGTGTTGATTAGTCCCCTAAACGCTACATCCATGGCCCTCTGGAAGGTTTCCCCTGCATTGATTAACCCAAAGGGAATGCATTTATAATTAAAGGTTCCCCACTTGGTTCAGAAGGTAGTTTTCAAATGGTCTTCCTCTGAAACTAGAACTTGGTTGTAACCTGATAACCCATCCAGTAGAGAGAAAATCTCAAAGTCAAACATGGTGTGCAAAATGTTTTCCATTGGTGGGACTGGGTAGTTGTCCTTTTTTTAATCTCTGTTGAGGTTTTTGAAATCTACACATAGGTGGATCTCCCTAGACTTTTTCCTCACAGGAACCAAATTTGTTACCCATGCAAAGTGTCTAACCTGGAAGATAATATTAGCATCTAGTAATTTATTTAACTCCTGACACATGAGAGGCTCCAGGGATGGGTGGTACTTCTAGAGCTTCTATTGGAAGCGTTTCACTCCGGGATTTAATGGGATTGTGTGTTGAATGATGTGAGTATCATAAGTTTTCAAAACTCGGTAGGACCATGCAAAGATATCTTGATATTTTTGAAAATTTTGAGATAGGCCTTCCTTTCCTTTTTAGATACTGTCTTGCCAAGATTTACATTCTTGGGGTTTTTTGGGGTTCCTAGATTTATAGTTTCATACATGGGACAAGAACTCCCCATTTTTGCATTTATTGATCCTTTGAATCTTTCCCTTAAGTCAATAAGGTTTTATAAATTGGAAACCCCTTTCGGTATCATGTGAGACCTTGGTTTTTCAGTTGGTTGATCTATATGAGGATTTATTACATGGGGGTTGGCTCTTAGTGATTTCTCCTTAAATATTTCATCGTCAATAGCTAGATATTTAAAATTATCCTGATTAGTCAAAAATCTTATGATCTGTTCATCTCCTCCAAAAACCTTCCAATTGGAAATATTCTTGGGCATCGATGGTTTGTATAGTAGCTCCATAATGAATCGGGAGGCTTCATAGTATTGTAGAGGAGATAACCTTGAGGTAGTGGTGGCTAGAGAGTTAGCAAGAGTGTTCTTTGTTACGAGGATCGTTGTAATGTTGAAGACCTCAAAATGTTCTATTAGTCTGTGCACTTCCTGTTGGTAATTCCTCAGGTGGGGAGAGTTGCAATGTATAGTGTTCCTTACTTCTCTAACGATGATTTTAGAATATCTGAAAACCTTCAATTCTTTGATTTTTAATTCTATGAATTTCTTTAGCCCTTGTACTAGAGCTTCATACTCGACGATGTTGTTTGTGCATTCAAATTCTAGTCTACAGGACATGAAGTTTTGTTTACCTTTTGGATCAATGAGGATGCACCCTGCCCCTGAACCTTCTTTCTATTTATATCCATCAAAGTACAAGGTCCAAATTTGTGAGAAAAAACCATCAGCTCCCTTTTTTCTACCACTTCCCTAATTTCCTCCTATCTGTTTTGTGGTTTCTAACACCAGTTCCTGACAGAAGAGGGTTTCCTCTACCATCTTTGGAAAATTTTCTTGAAAACTCATTTCGGAGTTTTGAGTAAGAGGAACATCATATGAGAGGGGGGAGAAAATACTAAAATCAAAATCACGAGAATAATTTCCTACCACAGGGAGATCTGTCGATGAGGGTTCGTTAAGGGTTTCTAGGTCAGTGACAATATGTTTTAGATATATTTCCCTATTGATCCTGATCATATTCGTGTGCCCCTTTAATGGCAGCCAAAGGTGAGCCCAGTCTGTACTAAATTATTTGTTTAACTTCTTGGACCAATATCGACACAGTAGCAATCCATAAGCTTCTAGGATATCTAATACAATGATGTCAATTACTTGAACAAATTTCGGGTGAATCGCCATCCTGATCATTACATCTTTGAGTTATCCCATAACCTTTACCTGGGTTATGTCTAGTTGTATCACATGTTTATCACTTTTGAGAGGGACTGCGTTTAATTTATTGCATATAGACAATGGAATAACATTAGAGGATGCTCCTAAGTCAACCAGACGGTTATGGAGATTTTTGTTGAAGGCTTCAAATGTCAAAAGAAATGGTGGGACAAAAGTATTTCCCTTATTATATTCAGAGCAAGCATTTACAGTTGGTTTATTTCTTAGATCTATGGGAGCTGGATTTTATCCTTGGTCAATGCTTGTTGTAGGATGTTTTATTGAGTTCAATATTTGTAACAGAAAGTCCTTTTGCTAAGGGATTCTACACGTGTCCATGACCGATATATTTTCCTTCAACTTTTTCAAATCTTCTACTATTTTGTAGTCTAGCTTAGGTGATTCACGTGTATGGATGTTTATAGGATTTCTTCGAGGGAGGGGGGGGGGGGGGGGG
>ML805580.1:168987-180182 GCA_009831015.1 Picea engelmannii
TTTTCTACGAGGGAGTACCTGAGCTAAGGGAAGTTCTTTGATTTGTCGGGTGTAAGCTCTTGTGATTCTTCTGAACTAGTTCAACTCCTCGTCAGGAAGAGTGTAAGGTATTTTAGGGAATAGATTTTATTTCTCTTTCTAGGGTAAGTTATGTGTTGCAGGAGTACTCAGTGTGTGTGGGATGTCTTGAGAATGACTAGCTAGGCATGTGGGTTGTTTTGAATCTACATGATGTGTGAAATATTATGTCAAAACTATTATTAGCCATTCATTCTTCAGGCCCTCCTTCTAATTCCATTTCTGTTGAGGGGTCCTAAATCCCTTTTAAATCAACAGTAGGAACCAAACCCACCACCGAGGCCCAATTAGACTGTGCAGCATTTAATGGTGGAATGGTTCTCCAGATCTTGTGATCCGACCAATTAATCGATGGGCTTTACGTAGTGATTGACAGGATGTCTTCTTGTGAATTCTCCTCCTTCAGCCTAAACATTCTCTTTTTGTAGTTTCTCTTATAGGTGGGACCGATACAAGATAAATTCTAGTATAAACCAATTGGGTAACAAAGGGGGAATGCTTAACTACTGAAGAAGGTTGAGCTTGGGATAAACCTCATGCTCAAGCATGAAGACAATGATTCTTAAACCTATGACAAGCCTAGTACTAATACGTTAACCTGTTGGTGTTCCAATCATTGACTGAGATATAATTATCAGAAGAAAACATACATGTAATAAATGATGGCAAGAAAAATAGTTTCCTTAGCTCTAATTATTGATCACACATTGACACAATGATTTACCTTTCATCATTAGAGACAATAACTATAAAAATATTGAGTTAGATAACTTATCAACATATTAAGAGGCTCTTACTCATTACAACATTCATTCATGAGATAAAATCAGAAATAATTCTTCTTCAGATCCAATCACACATGATTTTGATGAAAAATGAACATAAAATTGTCTCTGGTCCTAAACATGACTTCTCAATTAAGGTAGCTCCGAAATAGTTCTTTACAAATTTAAAAATGAGGGTCTTTGCAAAAAAACATCGACCCTTTCTAACAAGTCGATCCTCTTATTTATAACATATTATTTAACTAAAAATAACTATCAAAATTTCAAGCTAAGTAAAACAAAACATCACCACATGGCACTTTCATCTCTTAGTCTTCTAAGAGTCATCAAATGGTTTCACTTGAGTGGGTGGCTCTTCTCGTACTCCAACCATTTGATCAAGATATCCTTGCATGTGTTGGCATACAGGAATCTGTGTTGGTCCATCGGGGCCGAAAGTATCTCCTTTATCTCCACTGCCTGTGCGCGATACTTGACTATTCTAGCACTTAATTGTTGTAACATTGTCCAAGCCTTGATTGGGTGCTACATGAACTTCTTTACTTGACTTGGCACCATGTTCTCCACCTTTTCTATCTCTGCAACCCACTATGAGTATTGTTCGGCATGTAGTTTGACTATGTCATGCAAGTCGACAAAGTCATCGAGTATGTAGAATTCTGGAAGATTGATGTCTCTCATCGCCCATTTGATCTTGGTCAAACTCTTTTCGCACTCGACCCATTTCTCTTGTATTTCCTAATGAGGTTCTTGGTCCATTTTCACCCAGTATTCGGTCGAATTCTTTATGCGATCGATGCTACTATCCCTTAGTACCCAAATGGCGTTCTCTTCGACGTCTCGACCTTGATGAACCACGTTGATGTAATCAATCATTTCCACTATTTGGTGTGCTTTCTCATACAATCTTTCCATATCCTTTCACATCACCAATGCCATGAGGGTGTCTTCTTAGAAATCGACTATCCCTACAGTGAAAAGGTGTCGCTCATTTGTAAATTTATTGTAGGCATCCTGGAATTTGCTTCTCAAGAACATTGTGGCATGTGTGTAGTCCTGATAATATTTGGCCAAATGGTGTAGATGATCCAACTCCTCTTCATCCTTCCTCTCTCTATCCAGGGTGGCATCTTTGATTTCCATCCCTGCACTGATAAGCTTGGACATCTTGGCATGATTTGTGCTAATCAATTTCTCCTCTATGGTGATGAGGATGGAGCAATCCATAGTAAGCCTCCTCTTCTTGGTGGTTCTCTTCATGATGAATTTCCTCTTTCGGTCATAGGATATGGCTTGTATATCAATGACTTCATCCACGGGTTCAGGGATTTGTTGCTCTACCCAGGTAAGCATGTTTCCTAGGCTCCCGATGGTGTAAATTTGTTCAAGGTTGGGTTCTTCAACCTCTTCTTCATGTTCCAAAAGTTCAGCCTCTAGTTGTTTCTCATCAGGAGGTAAAGTACCGACTGAAATTGATGCATAAGGGGCAAGCTCAATACTTACTTGATAATCGATTGTTGGGATGTTAGTTTCCTAATGTGTAACTTCCTCTTCTTGTTCGCCTGACCCTAGCTCTTCCTTCGGGATATCCACTTGGGTCTCTGGTACATCGAGTAGCTCAGTTTCTAAGGAAATTTTGACCTCATGTTCACTTTGTGGAAGGATTTTCATTTGAGCATCGGGAGCTGGGGAAGATGTGTTTTCGGGTTCCTTTTCCTCTGTGATCTGTATTAGAGTCACAAAGGAAACCTCTGAAATCTCCTCATCATAATAGATCGTTATTAGGTTATGTAAGGGGTTTGATTCACTTTCTCTCCTTGATGTCCTCGCTATCTCTGTCTCAGCTGAAACTTACCCAAGAGATCCAGCCTCTAGCATTGAAACTTCAGGGTTATCTAGCCCGGTGCTCTCTTCAATTTGTATTGGATCTGGGTCACTTGGACCTACCCGACTTTCGATTGGGTTATCGGAAGGGACCCTTTTCATTTCTATGAGGTATGTGTCATTCTGTAGCTGATCAATTACTCTTTGTTCATGTTCCATTAGGAGAAATCCCCTTTCCTGTGCCTCTGGTGTCATAGACAAACCCATTTCTCTGCACCTCTATTACCTTTGTCGCTTTGATTTATTCCCTAGCTCTGAGGGCCTATTGAGACGAATGACCTATTTTCATCACCTATTAATCCATGCTCATGGTCTTGAACCTGTTCATTTTCGGTTGGGCCATCCTTTGCACCACCTCGTCCCAGTCTTGGGAATTTTCTGTGAAGACTTCGTCTTCGAACTTATTGTGAGCATACGGCCAGCAAGATGACACCTTTGAATCATGTTGAAGGACCATGCCCTTTGGATCATTCTTGCAGAATCGACCCATCAAGAATATGAATTTGAGTTGGCTCAGCCCTTCTTGTTTGTCTTGAGTAGTATCCTTTACCAAATAGAAACCTACATAGAAACCATAGGGTATGAAATATTGTTTCTTGTCCTTTATCAAGGTGGCGTTGTAGCCTTGCAAGATGGTATGATAACATATTTCTCCTACGACAATTCAGTCTGGGACATGATCTGGTAGGAGAAGTGGTGCTTCAGTGGCCACAAACACCCTGATGTAGGTGGTGCACTCGTCCAAATACCAATGGCCTACCTTGGATATCATTTTATTGGCTATCGCCAATAGCCTTGGGCATTCCTTCTTAAAAAGATTAAAATAAATTTAGGAGATGAATTCATCGCAGATGAGGGAGTAAGGATTCTTATACATTGTTTCCCATAGCACGTTGAAGTAGACGTGGACCAGGATCTATGCAACATGCCAGCTTAGTTTCATGCCGACGAAGACGTTCCTAGCGCACATGACATCGAGCAAGTATGAATCCATGTAAAGTTGGTGCTTCCCCTTCCTTCGACGTCTGAGCCTGCTGCACACAAATGCTTAGTTTCTTGAATATTATTGCTCCCCAGTTGAAGTTGCACCCGATGATCGCAACTGTGTATGCCAAAGGCATCCATTCCTTCGAAAAAATTGAGCAATCTTTCTCTCCATATAACCAATAGATGAGAGCCATCAAATAGACATATGGCTCCCTCAAGTTAATCATACAATTTCATCCATTGCTCTGTTTGGTAAATTTATTGTCCTCCATCCACCATGAGGCCATCACTCGACTAGTGTCATGGTGTTCATAGAATTTCACCACGAAGTTTGTGTTTAGTCGCTCCTCTGGGTCTCTGATTTTGTAATACTTTTGAACTTCCACCAGGAGGAAAAATATGACACACCCACCATTATCATCATTGATTAAACACTTTTGTGTGTCTGTGTGGTCGATGAGCCATTTCAAGACCTCTATGCAAGGGAAAATGGGGATTTTTCTTGCCACCCTATGTAGATACGACCATTAGATTTTTTGGGAACACCTGATCATCGAGTGCCCTTACGTCTATATCACTGTGTGGGACATATTCTGGGTATTCTTCTCGGTTGATGTTATTGGATAAATCTGTAAGTGCGGACACAAACCGATCTCCCTAGATCTACCTGGATCTAGAACAAATCAAGATAGAACATGACTCTTTCCCTAGATTTTGACCATTGAATTAACTAGGAGGCAAGAATGAGTAACATACCTTATAATCTCTTCCTATGGTCTTTGTTTCTCCTGCTTCACTCCAGTGCTCTTGTGAATTCAAGACCAACACAACACAAACCAACCAAAGTGAAGAAAGCACAATCTATTCAACGATCAATCTATGTATATGATCAAGGAATTATACAATAAAGTGGAAATAGCTTTATGGGAAAGGGACATATTACTATATCATATTAATGGAAAGTAAAGATTACAACCTGAGCCTTGATGTTGCAAACTTCCTTTCGATGGCCCTTGGCTCTGACACACACACTTGCTCACTTGCATGAAGAAGATCAACCCCTTTAAATAAACTTGCTAGAGTCTCCAAGCTGTTGTAGCTTCAGTCCTTCACACAATTCTTTCACTAATTCTCCAATGAATCTTTMTTAACCTTGCTTAACCTTTTCCATGAGAATTCCCTCAATATATAGGAGAGAATGAATTAGTTACTTGGATAGGAATGATCCCAAAATATCAGGGAATCCAGTACTAGGATAACCATTCGAATTCCATCTCATCCTTCTAGAAGATTCCCTTCTAGAAGCATTGATAATTCATCTTTTTCCTTGCTTTAGAAAGAGTTCTCACCCTAGAAGTTCAACACAGTGCAAACTTCTCGCACCCTGGCTTAAGGCAGCCTGCAAGAATCATGCATTCTCGCAGGAAAATATACTAGCAGCCTACGAACCTCCTTCAAAAATGATATTTCTGGACAGAGAAGAAAGTAACTTTTCTCAGGAGAAAGTTATGATGAAGAGCCTGAGTACACCATCATCAATACATCATCATGATGACCAAAATCATGGGTAACAGTTGATCTTGTTAAAGAGATCCCCCCACTGTGGGAGTGCTATATTGGACTCAGTGCTTGCCTCAGTATCACTAAAGGATGGAGGTTGGATGAAAACTTTCTTCATTATTGTCTTGACGATAGGCTTTGGCCTAGGGACGTATTCCAATTGCCTCATGATCCTTGGAGAAGAGCCTTTGCATGTCTCTCGTTATTTTAGCTTTGGTGCTCTCAACGAGCGTCTGGTGGTTGTGTTTCTTGGCAGCATTGTTCCTGCAACTTAAGCAAAATTTAAGAGACTGTGTAAAAACTAGATAGACACATATAAATCATAGCCATGTAAAATTTACAGACTCGGATACATACCTCTAAAGCTTGTTAAAACCCAGTTATTTTGATAATCACGGGTTCAATACAGCCTTCGCATTGCATGTCTTGCTCCTTCAGATGCTCTGGAATTCTCTTACATACAGAATGATTTTGTTCACAAAAGCTCAATATATTTTAAATAGGAAAGATCTTACCATGTCACATCAACCATTCAATTTGGATTATGAGTGAATTTTCAATAAATCTATCGCTGAATCTCTAGAACCTAAATTCATCATGGGTTGACGATAGAGGCATGGGTGGTGATGTGGTCTATCAGTGATTTTAAACGGTTTTTTTGATTGGCACACGAGGTAGCAACTAATGCAGGATCGGGTATTAATTATCTCCTTAAATTCTCAAAATCTGATCGTATCTAATGCTAAAATGTCACATCGTGTCTCTCTTTCAATGGGTGGATCGAGGATCGAGGTTGTTCTATGAACGTTTTCGTTGATATCCTCCTGCAAAAAGCTCAGACACCGATCGATATTACTATACAGTGCTGATGGGGAAAAGTTGACTCAGAGGTGTGACTCGGACCTAGGGAACCAAGAATAACTCGGGATAGAACTAGACCGTATGAACCTCTTACCTAGCAAAGACACATGTCATTGGAGACCAGTGACTTAATTCACTTGTATTAATCGGAGTCAAGAATTTTCTTAATTTATTCATTCTAAAACAAACCTTAGCTTTTTGATGCCAAAAAAGTGTCCAGGATTGGCGATCGGCGATAAACCTATCAAAGGGCTTTCATATCGGATCCCTTGAAAAAGTCTCGATGCCAAAAATGCATCGAGGATCGACGATCGGTGATATCTTTTATCATGGTCAAAATGTTTTTTGTGATCCTTCTGGGTTTTCCCCGGTTTCGATAAAGTGCACCAGGCATCGGCTATCAACGATATATTTTTGTTCTTTGTTAACGTTTGTCCTCCCAGTATTTTACTGATGTTGAAGGGGAATCAACTATCGGTGATATCTTTATGTGAAAAACCTAATGCAAACCAAAACTTCCTTTTTTCAATGCCGATGGATATCAGTGCTCAACAACTTTGGTTTTTCGAGTGGTTCCTTTTTAAATATTGGAAATTGTTAATTGATTTGGAATTATTAAATTAGTTGTTACATTATTGTTGAGAGTTGTCTTACAAGGAATTGGTTCTAGAGAACTTATTATTGTTGATGCACTTGTGTTATGATATTTTTCAATTGGGAAAAATTGTGTCTATGAAAATTGGGTCTGTGTGAACTAAGGGGATGGAGTGTACCTACAACATGAGGTGGTACTAAAGCTTAGTCTACATAGATCCTTGTAGTATTTTCCTTTGGGCCTAAATTGTAGGACACCACTACTATTGTGGTGGTGATCACCAGCTGAGGTGGTAGTAAGATCCTTTCTTGAGAAGTGTGTCATTGCTATCATGGTTTGAATCACTAGATTAAGATGGTAGTACGGCCCCTGCATGTCATAATATAGGATATTTGGAGGTGCTACAAGTCTAGGAGCCTCTCCACTGTTAGGATATTTAGACACTTAGGAGTTAGTTAAGATCTACTTTATCTAATGTGTTGTTAGGTAAAAGTGTGTTTCTTATTGTGTTTCTTTAGTATGCATTAGTATTCATTTGTAGTTAGGAAATCCAACGGTCACAATATGTTCCCAACATAGAGTGATCTGACGGTTCATATTCTCCTCTATCTTAACAACTACATTGATATGTGTCTTAACACCCGATTGGTCGATGATCTCTATTTAAAGAGAATGGAGAGTCATTTGTCAATGATCAATTGTGAGAAACGCTCTTGTAATATCTCTCTGTAATATTTTTCTTTTGTATTAATAAACTCCTCCAAGTGGTCGCGTTGGCTAGGGACGTGGATGTTTCCCCATAGGGGTTTTACCATGTCAAAGAATTGGTGTGTTGATATTTGATATGGTTGTGTGAGTGTTTACTGAATATGTTCATCCTCTGTTAGAATACCTGTGTTTTTTAACATGGTATCAGAGCATGTTTGAAGACCCACTCCCATTGTAGATCGAGAACGTGAACTCGAGTTGCCTCATCTCTGGTTTCTCCCATTTATATACATTTTTGGGCTGATAGGACTTCTCTATTGCATCCAAAGCACTCATTTCAGTTAGGAACAATTCTCGTTTCACTCGAAAATGTTTATTTTTTCCCAAGATACGACCATTTCAGTCAGGTTTGGAGGTATAAAGCCTAAATATGCCATTTTAAAATTTTTGCAGAGTATTATTTTGGTTTTATTTCGGTTTTATATTGTTTGTTTCTGGGTTGCTAATCTTTTAGATCTAAATATTCTCTTTTACCCATGCCCTGTGTGATCTCGACAAATCAGAAACAAATAGGAAAATGTGCATTTTCCAGGTAAGCTAACTGAGATCTAACCCTTGTTGTCATCGAGAAGCGAAAATGTTTCCTTCTGTGAAGATAGTTTTTTATGAGAATGCTCTCCAAGGCCATCTTACACAACAACAACAACACTCCCAAACCTCCTTCTAAACAATACAATATGTTTTGATAGCTCACTTGGTTAAAATATGTCTTATTAAGTAAGAGGTCTTGAGAACAAGTCTCTTTTTTGTTACTTTTTTTGAAAAAGTTCATGCATCCATTGTAAAGTGTATTTCACTTCAAGTATAAAAGTGAATCACTATAAGTAGCTTTAATATTTTG
Organism: Picea engelmannii; assembly: GCA_009831015.1. Taxonomy (NCBI): domain Eukaryota; kingdom Viridiplantae; phylum Streptophyta; class Pinopsida; order Pinales; family Pinaceae; genus Picea; species Picea engelmannii. The sequence goes on from ML805580.1 coordinate 177,347, forward strand.
TTTTAAAGTTATTTATTTTTCATGCAACCTTATTTTATAAAGTAACTTCATTGTAAAAGTGACTTTATAAAAGTGAGTTACTTTTATAATGAAGTTACTTTATAAAAGATAGTTGCATGCAAAACAAATAACTTTAAAATAAAATATTAAATCTATTTATAGTGATTCACTTTTATACTTGAAATGAAATACACTTTATAATGGATGCATGAACTTTTTCAAAAAAAGTAACAAAAAAGAGACTTGAACTCAAGACCTCTTACTTAATAAGGCAACTTTTAACCAAGTGAGCTAGCAAAACATATTGTATTTTTAGAAGAAGGATTGTTGTTGCTTTTGTTGTTGTTGTTGAAGACAACCTTGGAGAGCGTCCCAATAAGAAACATCCTTGCCACAACTATAAGCCAAACAAGGGTCCCAAACCCACTCAGACAACTTCAGCTCCTAATGGTGAAAAATGAGAAAATTCTAAAAATAAGAAGACTGCCAAAAATTGCAACTTTTGTGGGAAAGATGGTAATGATGAGTCAAAATGTTTCAAGAGGATGGCAGCTTTAGAAGAAGTGATGAAGAAGCACAACATCAATATTGATTCTAATTATTATTCTTCTTCTTCTCATGGACATGCATTTTTTGCTTCAGGTTTCTCCTTCATTGAAACTTCTACTTCTTCTTCTTATGAGTGGCTTATTGACTTTGGAGAATCTTATCATATGGCTAAGGAGAAAGAAGTATTTTTCAATCTAAATGAATGTAACACCAAGAAAATATTTGTTGGTGATGATAGATCTCTTAGTGTTGTAGGATATAGAACAATTTAGGTAGATAATGGTCATTTCAATAATGTATTATGTGTTCCAAGTCTTTCCTGTAACCTTCTATCAGTATATCAAATCACTCATTCAGGTGAAGGAAAAATCGTAGAGTTTTCACCTCGCCAAGTTGTAATCAAAGATCTTAAAGATCCTCAACGTGTTCTTGCAAATATAATTGTTGATGATATTAATAGGTTGTACAAGTTTGACAATTTTGGGGCATCATCTTTTCCATCAGTTTTTGTTACTCGTAGCGATGACTTGAGAAAAATTTGGCATGAGCGGTTTGGTCATCTAAACCATCGTTCATTGTAGAAACTATGCAATCAATAGATCGTGACTGGTCTTCCTCTTGTTTCATGCAGAAATAATGCTTGTGCTAGTTGTGTTATCGGAAAACATCATCAGGACAGTTTTGACAAACGTGCCTCTTGGCATGCCTCGGGCCCTTTGCAACTTGTTCACAGTGACTTGTGTGGTCCACTTTATTCTCCTTGTTTTTCTGGGTGCAATTATTTCTTAAATTTCATTGATTACTTTTCCAGACATACTTGGGTTTACTTATTAAAAATTAAGAGCGAAGTTTTTGACAAGTTTCAAATTCAAAGTAATATGGACATCAAATTCAAAGGTTAAGAACAGATAATGGAGGCAAATATGTGAACAATAATTTTACAAGTTACTGCACTACACAGGGAATCCAAATGAAACACATTTCTCCATATACACCACAACAAAATGGTGTTGTTGAGAGATAGAACCACACATTAAAAGAAATGGCTAATTGTATGATCCAATCTATGGGATTAAGTCTAAAGTATTGGGTGGAAGACATCAACTATGCAAATTACATAGTAAATCGCACTACCACAAAGGATATTAAAAATATAACACTAGAAGAAGCATGGACTAAAATTAAATCTGATGTAAGTCACTTCTGTGTATTTGGCAATATAGCATGGGCTCACATTCCTGATGAGAAAAGGAAAGCATTGCATCTTAAAAGTGAGAAGTGTATATTTGTTGGTGTTAGCGATATTTCTTGTAGAAGGGATTAGATAGCAAAAGAAGGGGTTAAAAACCCATTTGTCCTAAGTTTTGGGAGATAGTGCGCCCATGGTAAGCAGCGAGCAAGTCGTGACAAATCACCCTTAAACAAATCACCCTTAAACAAATCATGACATTAAACTGATGGGCATCGGGCTCTGCTCCTGCTAGCAATCCAGGAGTGACTTTCGGCCGCCAACATTTCTGGCGCCGTTGTTGGGGACGATGTTGAATATATTCCCTGGGATTGAACGACAAAGATCAACTGATTTCTGAAGGTGCATCAGATATCAGACCTAGAAGATTGCTACTGTGCACCTGGCGACTCCACTGTGACGACTCCGCTGGGGAGAACCTGTTCTATCAACTGTGGCTTCGAGAGGCAGACACACGAGGTCTAATCCACACCTGCCTTTAGCCACACTAGAAGCAAACTTGGAAGCGGTGCGCAGAAAGGGAAAGAGATCTGCAGGAGAAATTCCTATCGAGGAAAAAGGTAATACGCCATCCCCTTCTGTGAAAACTCCACTTTCTGATTTTCAGCTTCCTAGTCGTACTTCCTCTGAGGTTTCCCATTTTCTGAACTTCGGGAGTGTTCCTATTGATTTTTCTCCTCCTGGTCTAGTATCATAAGGAGAGATCCTTGTCACTCCCCCCTCAAGAGGTTTCACCACTCCTCCTTTGATTACTACTGCTACGCAGAGAGAGACACATGTATACTCAAGCCCCTTGGACTTCTCTCTTTTTTCCCCGTTATCTCCTATGAGGACCTCTTTTCCTACCTCACCTGTTCGCACTCCATCTCCTCCAAGTTCCCCTCCACTCAACGTCCCTATGGCTGGTGCTAATCCCCCACAGAACAGAATGGATGCTATTGTCGCCGCTAGATATGCTCCTTTGATTCTTCCCCAGCCTTTGAATCCTCTCCCTGCTGGAGACTACTTGAAATATATGCCCAAGTTCACTGGGGAGGG
>ML805580.1:185815-201148 GCA_009831015.1 Picea engelmannii
GGCGATGAAGACCATTCCGGACCCCCCCCCACCTTTCTACCTTTAAGCAGAAGGGGGGGGTCCGGAATCCCATATGCAGCTTTCCGATGGCCATGATCGAGGCGCCCAAATCAACGGCGCCCGTGCAGCCCCACCCTTCTCAGTTGCCCGGTGCTTAACCAGTGTGGGCCCTCCTCCCGTCATTTCATCCTCCCTTCCGCCTTTCCCTTGCTGTCGTGTGTCATCCATTCACCTCCTCCTCTTTGGTCTGCGTGGTCAAACCTTCTTCTCACCACCCATTCATTCCTTGCCATGTGTTCCGCTCCTTTCCACGTCATCCTCTCACCTGAAGGCAAATTCATTCCTCCCGTCTTCCTCCCTTTCACCTGATGTCTCCCACCATCAATCATCCTCCGTCATCCTTCTCTCATCTCACCACGCCTTCCACACCCTTATAGCCCGGCACCACCATCCTCGTCATATGCCTCATCCTCCGCGCCGACCTCAATGCCTATTCGCTGCAGTCAGTCTGTTATTCCATGTGGCAGCGCGAGGAGTCTTCCATATCCCAAAGTGTTGAGTCGGTCGGGTCGTCCTTGATCCCAAGAAGCAGTTATTGAGGCAGTTGGTGGTGGTTAGACATCGTCTCCGCCATAATGGGAACGCACGGCCATGAATTTAAGGCACGTCGATTCGCCGATGTAACTGTCAGAAGACTGATCGCATCTGACATAAGTTACACGATTATTCAAAGATTGCGGCTGCAGAATGTCAGAAGCCATGCAGACGCAAAGATTTCAATGCATTTCTTGGTTCCGCTGTTGTTGTTGTTTTGAGTATATGTAGGCATTTTTTCCATTTTTGTATCTATCGATGGTAGAGCTAAGCTCCCGATTGTAAAGTTTCAGCAAATACTCTGGTTCCCTGGTTATGCCTCTGTGTTTGAGATTTCTTGGTTTATAACAAACAGTTCTTCTTTCTTTCCATCTTGTTTCGTCTTATGTCGGAGAGCTCGCAGTTGAAGGATTCACGCGAACTCAGCAATCTTGTTATGATAAAGGATTTGTCGTGACATTGTTGTGTTTTCTGGTATTTGTATTTGAATGTGAAAGGATTTTGTGTTCGAATGCATTCTCCTTCAGTATGTTGCAAACCGGATGTCTGTGATAGACCCTAGCACTCTTCTTGCGTAAGTCTTCCACCTACTCACCCTTTTACTACGACCCACTGTTTGGATTTTATCGAGACCTCACCCTTTCATGCATTCCTGGTCTGGTTTCTGAGTTGACACGATGTTGTTCTGAGTCTTCCTCCATTTGATCACCCTTAAACAAATCGTGACATTAAACTGATGGGCGTCGGGCTCTACTCCTGCTAGCAATCCAGGAGTGACTTCCGGCCGCCAACAGTTGGTTAGTCTGAAGATGTCAAAGGTTGCATACTTGTTAATCCACATTGTAATGAAATTATTATTAGAAGAGATGTTAAATTTTATGAAAATATCTTGGTCTATGAGCCTAATTCGATGATTGTGCCTTCTTCGGCCTGTGAGCAATCTTCGGGGTTTGTGCCTTCTTCTGTTCCTATTCTGGTTTCTTCTTTAGATGATGAAAGTGAGGATGAAAATCCACCTTTGCCTACTCACCTTCCTCCATATGACTCCAATGAACCTAAACCATCACTAGTACCACTGCTTCCTAGATGGGTTCATTCAACATGAAAATCAGCTGGTGATCTTGTCGGTGATCCTTCATATCAACATCAGAATTGTTCATAGTTCCATCGCACCTCTTCTCTTTTGGCTCAAGTTTCATAGACTCATGATCCAGAGACATTTTTAGACGCTTCAATTCATCCAGATTGGGATACAACAATGAATGAAGAGTATCATTCTTTAATGGCCAACGATACTTGGGATCTTGTACCTCTTCTGAAAGGAAGAAAACTTGTCATATGTAAATGGGTCTACAGAACTAAGTATGCATTAGATGGAAGTGTTGAAAGACACAAGGATCGATTATTTTCCAAAGGATTTTCCCTAGTTGAAGGAATTGGCTATAATGAAACATTTTCCCCTATAGCCAAAATGAATTCCATCTACCATGTTATTTCCCTTTCTAGCTCACATAAATTGGAGGTCCATCAGATGGATGTTAAATCCACCTTATTTCATGGAGATTTGCAAGAATAAACATACATGAAACAACCTCCTGGCTATGTCCAAAATGACTCTATCCTTGTTTTTCACCTTAAGAAATCTCATTATAGTCTTAAGCAATCTCCCTGAGCTTGGTATGCCAAAATGGAAAAATTTGTTATTGACACTGGATTTTCTAGATTCCATTCTGATCCTAATGTCTATACCAAGAAAATTGGAATCCATCTCATAATCATTTTTCTTTATGTTGATGACCTTATCCTTCTTGGTAATGAATCAAAACTTTTAAAACATGTGAAAGCCAACCTTAAGAAGAAATTTGAAATGACAGACTTATGATTTTTGAACTATTTCCTTGGCCTCCGAGTTTTTCAAACCAATGAAGGAATTTTTCTTTTTTAGTCTAAGTATGTTTGTGACCTTCTTCATCGCTTCCACATGGAAGATTGTAAACCAACCCCTTCTCCCTTCCATTCTAGAGTCAAGATTGATTCTACCTGTACTTCTTCCGAAGTTGATGCCACTTTGTATCGACACTTAGTTGGTAGCTTCTTATACTTTGAAAAGAAACATCTTGATCTTTCCTTTGTTATTGGTCTTGTTGTTTGGTATTTGCAAACACCCCATGAAATCCATTGGAAAGCAGCTAAAAGGATAGTTTGGTATGTCTAGGGTACAGTTCAGTTTGGGATACATTACAATTCAAGAGGGAATCCTTTATTGGTTGGTTTCACTGATTCAAATTGGGCCGACGACCCTGATGATCAGAAGTCTACTGCAGGTTATGTTTTCAAACTTGGTTTAGGACCTGTCACTTGGGCCTATAAGAAACAACATGCTATTGCAATTTCTTCAGTAGAAATAGAGTATCGAGCAATGGTAAATGCAATTTATGAATCCTTGTGGCTTCGATATATCCTTTCAGAGGTTGGATTCCAGCAGCAACATCTGACTAGCCTTTGGTGTGAAAATCAGAGTGCCATCAAGCTCACCAAGGACCCAATTCAACATCAATGCAACAAACACATCAAGATACACATGCACTTCATCAGAAAGATAATTCATGATCGAGTTATTGAAGTGTTCTTTTTCCCTACAAAAGATCAAGTTGCAGACATTTTCACAAAGTCTCTTATAGAAGCGAAGTTTTTCAAACTTCGATCTATGTTAGGAGCTCAGGAAGTTGTCATTAAGGGGGGATAGGATCTAATGAATATTTCCTTATCGTATTGTGTCACTTTTGTAACTCCTTCAATCCTATCCCAAGTTGTTATTAAGGGGAGATGTTAGGATATTTAGACACTTAGGAGTTAGTTAATATCTACTTGGTCTAATGTGTCATTAGGTAAAAGTGTGTTTCTTTAGTATGCATTAGTATGGATTTGTAGTTAGGAAATACAACGGTCATGATATGTTCCCGACATAGAATGATATGTTAGTTCATATTCTCCTTGATCTTAACGGCTACATTTATCTGTGGCTTAGCACTCGATTTCTTCATTATCTCTATTTAAAGAGCTTGGAGGGTCATTTGCCAATGATCGTGTTGGTTGTGGAGCCTGATTATCTTCCTGATTCAGAGGCCTTTTGTTTTCAGCTGTGTTTATACCCCATGAAGACTTTACACCCAAAAATAATTTACACTCCTCCACACAAGGGAGTGCAGGGGGGGATTTCCCCTCCTAAGGGGTGCGGGGGAAAGCGGGCCCCCAAAGGAAAAATTGTCTTGTAAATGTATATTGTAATTTCATAGTAAATCTGGACCATTCATTATAAGGTCACATATCTGACGATAGAAGTTATGTTGAGTTTTTTTTCCCTAGAAGGAAACCCTCTTTTATGAGGGAAATGTATTGTGGCTATGTATCATTGTGAATATTGTATTCTAAGAGAGGAGACCGTGAGAGAAATTAGATTAAGTTACAATGGGTGTGTTGTAGGTTGTATCCCTTCATTTGTTGCATAATAATAAAGGAAGGAATTAGAAATTTATTTGGTGGATGTAGCCCACACTTGGTGAACCATGTAGATCTATGTCTCTATTGTATTGTGTATCTTCTGTGTTTTATTTCCGCATTTGTTTTTATTTTATTTCTCCGTGATCCCGTTTTTCTAACAGATCGATTGTGAGAAAATCTCTTGTAAAATCTCTCTGTAATATTTTTCTTTTTCATTAATAAACTACTCCAAGTGGTCTCATTGGTTGGGATCGTGGATGTTTTCCTATAGGGTTTTACCACGTCAAAACATCGGTGTGTTGATCTTTGATCTAGTTGTGTGGATGGTTATTGAAGGTGTTTGTCCTCTATTGAAATACCTGTGTTGTCGAACATGCACAACACCTTGGATGAGTTGTTGTAATCATGTTTGATTTATTCTTGAGTACATTAGGTTGTATTCTTGACAGTTACTATGAGCTTGTGATTTCCTTACCCCATTGAGCTTGAGCCCTTGAGGGACAATACATATGAAAGTGGTTTCATTGCTTGGGTGGAAAATCAACCCTTAGGTGTGATCCCCCCTCGTTGATTGATGGTTGGTTTTAGGAATTTGAAGTGGCGACTCAACACTTGTATTACAACTTTCTAAAGGATATCGACACTTTATATTTCAACATCAATGTGTTTATGGATATATCTTACTTATTTATCTTATCTATGTATTTTAATCTTTATGAATTATGTCTTGATTCTTGTATAGTGTTTTTCTTAGACCCATAGTTGTGATTACTTGGTGTTAATATAGAATTTCAAGAAAAAATGCTAGTATTAATGAAAAAAAAAATGTGACACCCATTTGGGTTGTTACAACAACTTCTTATCATCCTCGGTTTTGTGGAACTCTTCCACCCATCCTATAATCATGTATACATCTAGTTGATAGAACTTTTAGTATTTCTCCATCTCCAAGGCTTGTAAATACTCTATACATATTCTCTAATCATTGATGACAACTATTTTCCCAACATCTGTGTGGTCAATGATCCAGTTAATGACCTCAAAACAGGGAAACATTGACGTTCTATCTCCTACATTATGCAAATGAGATTTATTTATATTGGGTAAGACATTATCAACAATATCCCTATCAAAAAGGGAAACTTGAGAGATAACATCAATATAATCCTCTTCCTCGAATCTTTTGTAAATCTCTCACCAACCAGGAAAAGTAGGAAATCCAAAATTAGGTTCAATGTCTTTGAAAAATGGTTTGCCTGGTTCTATGTCAAGCTTAGCAAGTTGTATAATAGGCATGATGGGTTTTGATGGTTCTACAACTTCTAGTACTTGAGGTTGCTAAGATTTATTTATTTCATCCTTCCTTTTACTCTATTTACCATCCTTGGAGGTTTTAGGAGTCATGGTATCCTTGTTAATAGACATTGCAAACAATAAATTTAATCAAGGAAAAGCCAATTTTGCTAAATTTACTTTTGACTGGAGAGGATTCAAAGTGTTAGTAAAAATGTTTGTTGGAATCTATTGAAAATATTTAGGATATTATGGATGGAATTCTGTTTCTTGTTATGATGATGAAAATAAATATGACTATAAATCCATATAGATTCTTCATCAAAAATTACCCTCAGAATTCTACCCTACCCTAAGAATTTTACTTCAAGATGCTTCTTTATAATTTTAGGGCTTCACTTAAACTTGGTGTGCCACTATGAAAAACACATATGTAACGTATCAAGGATTAGTAAACCATCAAGACTTCACAAAGTTCAATTGGATTTAAGAAATCAAACATTGATTAATACAAAATTTGGTCTATTGAAATTAGGAAAACAAACTCTTCATCCTCATAGCCATCCACTCCACACAATCAAAGCTTATATGAAAATGTAATTTGAATCAATCAATGAGATCCAAGACCCCTTAAATGATATTGGTCTACTTCTAGTACTAGTGAAGCTAAGTCTGATATCCCGATGAATTTGGTGACCTTGTAGAAACTTTGTCTAATCTCTGGTACCAATGCATTTGGTGAAAGAATGAATCAAGATATGTACAATAAAAATTCAACGATTCAAATATAATATTCCATAGGGTGATTAATGCAAATACAAAAGAGATTTAACATTAATGGCGCAATAAGATTGTTTCCATAAATGCGAAGATTTTATATTTTCAGAAGAAATTCAAAACTCTCGCTTGATATGGACTTTAGGCAAATTTTATGTGTGTTTTAGGCACATATCTTTAGGCGTATGTCAAAATTCAATTTGGTGACACTTTAAAAATTAAGATTGACCCTGCCACTGAGCTTGACCCTAATCTTTAAAAACATGTAATTTGCATTTTCTAGAAAATTAGAGCATAATTGGCCAGTGATCCTCTATGGAACTTCTGTAGCCCTTCTTACTGCAGATAAAAACCAAAAGTTTCATCTTATTCTAAATCTGATCCATTTATTGGCAAAATATTATTTTGGCTCCATACGTTTTTTTTAAAAACTATAGAATTTTTTTTCCTATGTGGTATCCTTCTTCTCTTCTTCCATTTTGAAGCCTGCACACACATTAATTCTTTATTATGCTCCAATATTCAGCATGCGCTAGATCCAGAATGTGCAGCGCCAATATTTAGCACACGCCTCACACACTATTATGCAATGCACACAAGTTCCACACCACATACCAATATTCTATGCTCACAACTTTTACATCATGCACCACTATTCAATGCAAATTTTGTATGCCACACACCAATATCTAGTGCACATAAATTTTTATACTATGCACAAATATCTAGTGTTCACAACTTCTTATATTGTGCACCAATATTCAGTGCACACAACTTTTATATATCATGCACCAATATTCATGCACAAAAAATTTATACTGCACACCCATGTTCAGTGCACACAACGTTTTATGCCACACACCAATATTTAGTGCGTATATTTTTTTATAATGCACCAATATTTAGTGCACGCAACCTTGTATGCCACACACCAATATCCAATGCATGCAAAATTTTATACCGTACACCCGATCCAGTGTGCACAACTTMTGATATCGCACACCAATATTTAGTGTATGCAATGTTTTATATACCTTGCACCAATATTCCATGCATATCACAAGATCTRCACCCCAGAACGCCAAAATATAGTGCACACACATTGCGCACCAATACTTAGCGCACGAAAAAACTTTTCCGCACTTGGTTGATTTTCCATATTTCCATCTTGCAACCATCACGACCATCATGAAAATTCCAAACTCACCTTTCTAAACCAATTCATTCGTTTGGAAGTCGAAATGACTCCTCCATAACAATCATTCTAAGTGCAATTCCAACTTGAATTTTCTTAGAAATTTGGGAATTTTACTTAGATTTACTGTTTTCCCCAAATTCAACATAACTCAAATGTTGAGATGAAAAAATTACCAAATTCATGCTAATGTCTATCCCATACAAGCCCAGTGTTAAACCAAAAAGATCTGATACCATTATGTAACGTCCCCCAGCTTAATCGAGGAACATTACTTGTGGAAAATACACATAAATTTGAAAACTTTTTTGCTAACTAAATTTATGTAGCTTACCAACGACGAATTATACACATATATAACCATTGCAAATACAAATTATTTAAATGCAGTTACATCATGCTAGCTAACATGAATGTCTCCTCCTCACTTAGACAAACCATGCACACAAAATCCTATGTGTTAGCGATTATTTTTGTCTTAGGCACAAAAGTACCCAGGTCTGCAGAATGACCGGGAAACACCCAAGCGCAGCAGCGGAAGGATCTCCTTTCTGGTTACGAGTCAAATGAGTGGGAAAGGTTTCGTTGTCGACATTCGAGATCCATCCATGAAGTAGATCAATGGTCATCGGGGTCTCGGGGCTATCAAGTTATCTGACATATAGCATCAAGGAAAGCTCCTATATTTCAAGGTTGAATCTGGGTCGTCCGATCCAGTAACGTGTGGCGCAAGATCCAGTCACACCGGCATATTAGCATTTGAGAGTTCAAGGGGTAAAATTCCCTGTTTCTTCGCCTTTCAAAACCCTGAACCCCGAAATGTCGATAAGCGCCCTTCAAAGCCCGACCCACGGTCCTAGTACCAGGTCACATCAAGCGAGCCTGAGAATGAGCGCGGTCCCCTTTTAAGCAAAGAATGCTACCTCGATCGGTCATCTTAAGAACACGCGGCACGCATCCATGCCATTTCGGCATTCGGGAGTTCATGGGGTGAAGGTTTTATGTCTTCGAGCATCGCGAAACCCCAAACCCCGACAGCACCGAAAACGTCGAAACTGGGGCCCGCGACATCACGAAGCATTTTCAGCCATCCATCTAAAGGGAACACCTAGCAGCAAATTGGGCCATCTCGGCGTTTCGCCCATCGTGACTCCAAGGCACAAAAAGAAGCTCTATTATGTTCCGATGCACGATATGCCGAGAGAGTCCTGGGCCCGGGCCCACAGCAGTGTCGAGTGAGTTCAAGACCGTCAGATCTCACAGGGACATGTGGCACCAGATTGAGTCATCTCGGCGTTTCGCTCATCGCGATTTCAAATTTCAGGAATAGTTCCTTTCCATTCGCGAACGCTGAAAGCGCGTTGGGAATAAGCACATGGTCACAGCCCATGGTCACTTGGGGAGAGGAAGGAGCTGCATAAATAAGGCCAAAGGCATCGAGTTCAGTTGTAGAGGGGATCATAGCGATCTCTAGGCACCATCGGACCCGATCTTAATACTGTTTCCAGCATTGGAGTAAATGAAGGCAAGAGCGGGTGGTTGAAACCTCCTTTCGTTCATTAAAGTAAGGGGAATGGAGGGTCTGGCGAGCCACCTACTCGCATAGGTCCTGTGTATTGATTTTCCCAATGAAGTCGTGTCGAAGTCCTCGACTCGACAGAGAATTCTTCTCATGCTAGCCGAGCACTTCATGGCTCAGCTACCCTTCTTACAGGAGCCATTCATAGTTAAGGTGCCATTTAAAGAAAGATATCAGTACGAGTTTGACTAAAGGGACACCAAGCCTTAGGTGACTGGGCACACCTCTCATAGGTGAATTTTCCTGAGTATATAAACTCAGTCTTTGTATTTTGTAAGTATCGATGGTTGAGCAGAGCTCCCGGTTGTAAATTTTTAATGAAGCACTGTTATTTTGGTTATGCATGGACTTTTGAGACTTCTTGCCTTATGGATGCCAGTTTCTTTCACGTCTCTGTTTACACTGTGTTAGAACAACTCGGAATTGGAGGATCCAGTCGAGTTGTAGTTGTTATAGGATGATGTTGGATTGGATCACTGTAGCAGTTATGTTGTTTCTAACCAGTTCTTGTGATTTTTCCCAGCGCTGAGCGACTTGGAATTGGAGGATCCAGTCAAGTCCCCTTTCAGTTTCTTGAGACCCTGAACCAAGAGGATCTTGCATTCAGAGTCTTTTCTCTGCAAACCGCTGGAAGCCTTTCACCTAAAGTTGTTTGTTCACCTTCCTTACCAAGTCTTCCACCTGTTCACCTTTTAATCAACTCACTGGCTGAAKTTAGATCAAGACCTCCTTTGTTCCTTACATGCCAGACCCAGTCCCTGAGTTAGAATGATATTTCCCCGAGTCTCTACCCATCTGATCATCCATTAAAAACTATTGTGACATAAAACTGATGGGTGTCGGGCTCTTCTCCTACAAGCAATCTAGGAGTGACTTCTGACGCTAACATTTCTGGCGTTGTTGTCGGGGATGAAGTTGAAGATTTTCCCTGGGAAGAACGACATTGAGCCTCTGATTATGAAGGTGCATCAGACATCAGAGCCCTTAAAGATTGCTACTGTGCACCTGGTAACTCCACTGTGGCGACTCCATTGTTTCCACATCACTGTTTCAGCTGTGACTACTATTAGCACACCTGAAAGCTGACCCTAAGGAACTTTCTCGAGAAGGTTTCAGCAGCTGCTTTCTCAGTCTGAGAAGTTTCTTGGGGTAACGAAAACGTTAAGATCTGGCCTTTAATGGTGAACAAGGACCAGGCATATTTGAAGCTGCGCATCTTTCACCTGGCGACTCCGTGATTCGAGGATCGATTGGCGACTCCACTGTTTCGATATGGAGAAAATTATGCTTCAAAGGTTTGCTTTCTGTGACTTTTCCCAGATAGTTGGGTTTCCTAATGCACTTCCTGATAGAAACCAATGGGAAGATTTCCTCCCTGAATTTCATGCAACAAGTTGGGAGGAACCAGCTGAGCATTTACTGGACTTCCATGAGGTTATTCACCGACACAATATCACGCATGAGGATGTCCGAATTAAGCTCTTCATGTATTCATTGAAGGGAGTTGCTCTTGAATGGTGTCGGTCTCTTCCCGCTACAAGCATCCACTCTTTAACATGTTTTCATACATCTTTCAACTCATTTTGTAAAGACTATTATCCAGCTGATTGCTTGTTTGAAAACTTTTGTGAGGAGTTTTCTTCACTTCATGGAGCCTTTGTTGGCCCTGAAGACCATGTCCATGATAAAGCCTTTATTGTGGAGGAAAGAATTTTCCATGAAAAAATAGAGGTGTTGAATGATATTAATTGTGTTAGCCCTGAAACGGAAGCATCTGACATTATTTCAGATGCACCTTCTCTTTTAGATGTTCATAACGATCAACATGCCTCTTGTGAAAATTATGAGTTTATAGAGCAGATGTGGTCTATAGTAGATGGCTTACATGGGCATTGGGTGGAAGCAGATGTTCCTAGCAGCTCTGCTCATGATGACGAAGACCCTCTTTTTTTTAAAAAGGGGTTAGTTGTGGAAGAGGTTTCTTCTCTTTTCCCCTAGGTGGTTTCTCACGATATATTTTTACCTGGGATTAAAGAGAAAAGGATTATGTATGAGCAGCCAGAAGCAGCAGGTCCCGCTGTCCCTGAAATGAAATTTTTTTACGGGATCACTGTTCTGGAGGAGGATCATATCAATAAAGGACAACCCCTTTTTGATATATGTTATAGTGATGATGAGCAGAAAGATTATCCTACTTTTAATCACTATAGAGATACTGAAGAGCCAGTCAGCAAACAGAACCACCCCATGGTCCCTATTTATGATGAATACGAATCGGATCTGGGGGAGACCGAACCAGAGGAGAAGAATATTTCTTGTCCAGATCCAGTCAGCAAGAAGCCACCGCCCGAGAGTAGCGAGCCTACATCAGTTTTCCACCATCAACCTGTGCTTATCAGAGATATTCAGCCACAGGTGAACAACTGTGTAGCAGAGGAAGGTGTTTGTCACCCATTTTCTGGAATTTTCCACTCATTCTATGACCCTGTCTGCAAGTACATGGAGTGGCATTTCCCCTATGCCTTGGAGCTGCCCTATTTCATCTTGACTCCAGCCTGTAAGGAGGAGTTGAAGAGTGTAACCTCTCTACTTTCACGGTTACACCATCCGCTGATGATCGTCGACAGAAGGAAGGAGCTTCTATCCAGGAAGCTGCTTGAATGGATATGGTGGAAGTTTTCTTTCACCTAGCCCATGTAAAGTGTTTTATTAGCTTAGGACTGTACATAAATAATCTCCTATAAGCATGAACGTTTAGTTTGTTTTGTTTTTATTTTTTGGCCTGTATTTTTAGCAGCGCGGTGTTTTGAGCCTGACTCCATAGCCCAACAGCAAGGCATTGAAGCTGTGGAATGAGTTCTTAGAGCATCACAGGGACGACTCTATCCTCCATGGAGCCTAATGTTAGCGATTATTTTTTTCTTAGGCACAAAAGTACCCAGGTCTGCAGAATGACCGGGAAACACCCAAGCGCAGCAGCGAAAGGATCTCCTTTCCGGTTATGAGTCAAACGAGCAAGCAAGGTTTTGCTGTCGATATCCGAGATCCATCCATGAAGTAAATCAACAGTCATCGGGGTCTCAGGGCTATCAAGTTACCCGACATATAGCATCAAGGAAAGCTCCTATATTTCAAGGTTGAATCTGGGTCGTCCGATCCAGTGACGCGTGGCGCAGGATCCAGTCACACCGGCATATCATAATTCGGGAGTTCAATGGGTAAAAGTCCTCGTTTCTTCGCCTTTCGAAACCCTGAACCCCGAAATGTCAATAAGCACCCTTCAAATCTCGGCCCACGGTCCTAGTACCAGGTCACATCAAGCAAGCCTGAGAACGAGCACGGTCCCCTGTTAAGCGGAGAATGCTACCTCGACCGGTCATCTTAAGGACACGTGGTGCACATCCATGTCATTTCGGCATTCGCGAGTTCATGGGGTGAAGGTTTTATGTCTTCGAGCATCGCGAAACCCCGAACCCTGACAGCGCTAAAAATGTCGAAACTAGGGCCCGCGACATCACGAAGCATTTTTAGCCATCCATCTAAAGGGAACACCTGGCAGCAAATTGGGCCATCTCGGTGTTTCGCCCATCGCGACTCCAAGGCACAAAAAGTAGCTTCATTATGTTTCGATGCACGAGATGCCGGGAGAGTCCCGGGCCCGGGCCCACAGCAGCATCGGGTGAGTTCAAGACCGTCAGATCTCAGAGGGACACGTGGCACCAGATTGAGTTGTCTCAGCGTTTCGCTCATCGCGATTTCAAATTTTAGGAATAGTTCCTTTCCATTCACGAACGCCGAAAGCGCGTTGGGAATAAGCACATGGTCACAGCCCATGGTCACTTGGGGAGAGGAAGGAGCTGCATAAAGAAGGCCAAAGGCACTGAGTTTAGTTGCAGAGGGGATCATCGCGATCTCCAGGCACCATCGGACCCAATCTTAATACTGTTTCCAGCATTGGAGTAAATGAAGGCAAGAGCGGGTGGTTGAAACCTCCTTTCGTTCATTAAAGTAAGGGGAATGGAGGGTCTGGCGAGCTGCCTGATCCCAGAGGTCCTGTGCATCGATTTTCCCAAAGAAGCCGTGTCGAAGTCCTCAACTCGATAGAGAAGTTTGTGCACGCTAGCCGAGCACTTCATGGCTCAGCTACCCTCCTTACAGGAGCCATGCGTAGTTAAGGTGGCATTTAAAGAAAGATATCAGTACGAGTTTGACTGAAGGGACACCAAGCCTTAGGTGACTGGCCACGCCTCTCGGAGGTGAATTTTCCTGAGTATATAAACTCAGTCTTTGTATTTTGTAAGTATCGATGGTTGAGCAGAGCTCCCGGTTGTAAAGTTTTAATGAAGCACTGTTATTCTGGTTATGCATGGACTTTTGAGACTTCTTGCCTTATGGATGCCAGTTTCTTTTATGTCTCTGTTTACACTATTTTAGAACAACTCAGAATCGGAGGATCCAGTTGAGTTGTAGTTGTTATAGGATGATGTTGGATTGGATCACTGTAGCAGTTACATTGTTTCTAACCAATTCTTGTGATTTTTCCTAGCGCTGAGCGACTTGGAATTGGAGGATCCAGTCAAGTCCCCTTTCAGTTTCTTGAGACCTTGAACCAAGAGGATCTTGCATTCAGAGTCTTTCCTCTACAAACCATTGGAAGCCTTTCACTTAAAGTTGTTTGTTCACCTTCCTTACCAATTCTTCCACCTGCTCACCTTTTAATCAACTCATTGGATGAAGTTAGATCAAAACCTCCTTTGTTCCTTACATGCCAGACCCAGTCCCGGAGTTAGAATGATATTTCCCCGAGTCTCTACCCATCTGATCATCCATTAAAAACTATTGTGACATAAAAATAGTGGGTGTCGAGCTCTGCTCCTGCAAGCAATCCAGGAGTGACTTCCGACACTAACACTATGTACTACGCATGGAAACTATTCCCAGTGCACACGACGATTCTAGCACCGTGTCGGAATCTATTACCATTACTGCTAAAACTGATTAACAAATACATTTAAACCTCGAATTATGAACAACATAAAAATAAATCTCAATCAATTGTCCATACTATTTAAAAACATAAACGCATCTAATAATTTCACCACAACAACATATAATTCATTCTCATGCACAAAGTAAAACATACAACAATTAAACTCATAAATTAACTCAAGAAAACAAATAAACACTTATCTTTTTAAAATAGTTGTCCAACCAGCAGCTTGGGAAGGAAATTCCACCCAACCATAGACTTATTGTTCCAAATCTCAACAACAAGTCACCCATGATCTGGGGCTAGGAATCCAAAAGAAAAGGGTGTCTCTCACCATCCACTCACAACTCAATATCCCACAACCCACTAGTATTCTCCTACAACTATCATGAATTTCCTCTAGTTCACTTCCTCTTGACCTGCCCAACCCAAGGAATGTACCCCTTCATTTCTCTCATTCCATCGGGCATCCCATTCATTTATAAGGGTCTCTCTAGCACATGTAACTATGAATCTCTCTACTAGGAACTCAAGGGATATCACTGCCAGGAAAACTAGCTGCAAAAACAACAAACACTTGTTGTTGCATTGAAACTCACACAAGAGTTCAATCTTCATGTCTAACAAGTTGTCTCTTCAATATTCATCTACGAAACGCTCCATCATTCTCCATAATTCACATAACCTTCTTTCTCTAGCTCTGGTGCTCTTTTCTTTGCTCTCTTCTTTATGTTTATGTAAAACTCAATCTGTAAAAACTACCTGTAACTACCCATACAAATTTCCTCTATTTTCCCCAAACTAATTGATTTCTCACTCTACCCAATGTTTCTTTCGCTTCATCCCCATGCTCTCCCATAACTATGGGATGTGAATCTCATACCCACCCTCTTACATGAGTTTAATTATTGGGCTCTCATACACTCAAACAGAAAATTAGAAGTTATCCACAATGATAATAAAATTCAAGAAAATGGGTTGAATTAATACCCATAATTATTTTCCTCCTTGGACCCCTCTTAGACACTCTCTTCTCTTGTGGAAAACTCAACCCCCATCTTTGTCCATATCCCCTACAACGGGTATTACATTTTATTTATTTAAAAATAGAAAATACATTCACATATTATATCACTTGGTCATAGCCACATTCATATCTACATTATGATTTAATTAAACTAGGGATTTTAGCGGGGATGTTACACATATGTTGGACTTTGATGCTATAAATGTGAAGGAAACTTGAGAGTTTCTTACTAAGCCATGAGAACTTATCAATGGCAAGAACCAACATTTACACAACTAATTAATAAATTGGGTTAAGTTCCATTGACAACACTAGTTAAAATGTAATGACTGGTTTTAAATTAACATCTAAAAATTCTACCAAATGTACAGCAATTT